>SSNQ01034211.1:13465-46342 GCA_006942095.1 Nothobranchius kuhntae | reverse complement strand
CCTGCCTCTTCCAATGTTCATTAATCACAATATTCCTGATTTAAATTTCATCTTTGCAGCCTCCCCACTTGTTGTTCTGTGCTGAATCTGGTGGGTAGAAATTTGAAAACCATTGTAACACTCTGATCACAGTACGCAGCAACACTTAAAGCCCCAGTGTGTAATATTTTTACCTGTTTTTACCTGTTTACTATAAATCCTCTTTGATAAATCCTCTTTCCAGTTCACAAACTGAGTGAGGTTACATCCTTTTACATAACTTTCAAAAATGATAAATAAGCTTGTAAAGAGTGAACCGGAATGTTTTTACTGTACCTTTTTTATTGTTTTTAGGAAGATATGAAGATATAAAATACCACAAGCATGACATTATTACATAACATAATTTTCCCGTAAAAGTCCATCCCAAATGTTGTGAAAATAGCATAAAGTATGACTTCCTGACATGGGGGTACAGAATATTTTAGGGGAACACAATTTCTCACAACATCTGACCTCCCGGCTGACGTCACCCCTCCTTTGTGTGTGAATTGTGACAGCTTCAAGATCTAAGCGAACTAGCTTGCTTCCTTCAGTACTGGTAGGTTGATAAAACGGTCATAATTATAAATGCTTTTTAACAGGTAGAGCAGTTATATGCTTTGTGTGGGTTAAGCTAGCGAGACTGGAAACTCACGAGTGGGCCACCGTAGCTGCAATACTTTCTCTGAGCTGCACGGTGCTAAAGAGTCACATTTTTTATCATGGTTTGAATGGATTTCACACATGGGGCCTTTAATGGTACTACGCATTTAAAAAGAAAGTGTCATGTCACAACAATAATGTCGAGGTATTGTTCAATGCTGGGCACTTAGATGCAAATTGTGAAAAGTGGTTTGAATTTGTTATGTGTGCCCCTCAAATCTCTGTGTTTACCAAACGGTGTTTCTGTTCACGTTTGCATGAATGTGTGGTTTTCCACTGATGAATGAGGCCTCTGATCCTGCACTTGTCTTTTTGTCTCCTCTAAGCTCCATTTCCTCCATGGTCAGATTCAGTCACATTAATGCACTGCGACATGATCGGCTCTGCATTCAGAACAGGAAGTGAAAGATGAAAATAGATTTTACGCCCAGGTTACCCAGTGAATTAATGGTTTTAATTTTCTCAGCTCCTCTTTAATTCATAAACCAAAAATTAAGTTAATTCAGCAAATATCATTAATTAAATGGGATGCAGTGTTCCCTTTTATTCATAATTCAGCTGCACCTTTTCTCTGCTCCCTTTTGTGAGGTGATGGAGGCACAATTACTACCTTTGTTCCAGCAGCTGGAGGCCAGCACACCAGCAGTGGTTGCAGCCTTTCTGTGTAACTCATTTTGGATTCTTAAATCATGCATAGTTCTCATGTCTTATTCATCTCTGTGGCATTCTCACCAGCCAGTTTCACATATGAATAGGTAGAACACGAAGCCCAGCTATTAATGCAGCTTCCGATAGAATGATTCACTTTACTTTTTCCTTATTATGGTAACCAGAGTGAATTGCAAAAGACATTGGAAAATGTTTTAAGCAGGAAAGGAAAAAAGTTTTTCAACGTTTAAAACACAAAGAATAACATTCATTGTCATCCTTTGAGTTTTTAGAAACAGAAAAGCAAAACTTGATTCATCTTCCTGATTGATGTTCTAATCGATTCCAGCTGTTTCTCAAAGACGACGCATTAGTTTTGACTGTATTATGAATCAGTAATCTAGCATTTTCTAGGTTGCTCAGTGGGTGACTCAGCACCACATCATGACTGACATGTGAAAACAATAAAAAAATAAATAAAATGTCCAACATAAAACAGAAAGAGGCTTACAACAGTGTCTTTTTTTATTTTTATTTTTTGGGGAACAACAAAGAGAAATGCCATTTTCATGTTCAAACAAAATATTTCTGCAAAAACATTTGAATATTTCTGAATATGCTTGAGTCGGAAAAGGGTAGAATGCCAGGTCCGGGTTAGGGATGAGGTCCTGCCCCAAGTGGAGGAGTTTAAACCCCTTTTCAGATTGACATTCTGGAATATGTGTGGACAATTCAGTCCGGTATTTAACCAGAACTGTGTTTTCAGACACATCACTTTTGTACCGGATCTTGTCCTTTCAGCTGCCTTCACACAGCAGGGAAAAGTTCCAGATGTCTGAGGGGGAGTGGTGGGAAGGCTGTACCCAGATATTGCGTAAACATGGTGCGGCGGGCGTACATGCATCATTTACCCAAACAAAGCCATTCAGTAAAACATGGCAGACGAAGAGATATAATTCTTCTCACTGATTGGACTTTTGTTAAGCATATTTCTGGACACAAGAAGATGCATAAGAGACCTGGATGATGAAGCTCAATGGTTAAAGGAATCACGGAAGCGGTGTGAAGCGCGTCTAGACAGTTCCGTAGGAGGCGAGCTGCCATGGTTCGCCGCATGCTACAGGAGCGAGCTATCTAGGTGTGCACAGCATCCCAATCCAATCCAATCCAATTTTATTTATAAAGTGCATTCAACAAGGCATTACAACCAAACAAGGCGCTGTACACTAAAAATGTTAGTTAATTAAACCGGCGTTATACAATCATGTCGAACACAGATAAAAACTAACAGCTAAAAATCAATAAGACACAGGGAGAATAAAAAATTAGAAAAACATTTTAAAAAAGAACCTCAATAATACGGAAGTTGATATTGTGAATTCCATTTTTAAACAATGTAGTTGTGGGGTTCGTAATTATGTTGAATAAGCTAGGTTGAAGTAGTGAGTTTTCAGGCGTGATTTAAAAATGCTAGCAGTTGGTGCTTGCCTCACTAGCAGTGGTAATGCGTTCCACAGCTTCGGTGCACAGACAGAGAAAGCCCTTTCTCCACGGCTTTTTAAACGTGCATTTGGAACAGCTAGGAGGAGCTTATCTTCAGACATGAGAGCACGCGGCGGGTTGTAGTAATGGACAAGTTCACACAGATATGGAGGAGCTTGATGGTTCAAGGATTTGTAAGTCAGAAGCATAATTTTGAAATTTATCCTGAACTGCACGGGCAACTAGTGGAGAGATTTCAGAATTGGTGAAATGTGTTGTTTTCTGTCAGCTCCAGTCAGCAATCTATAGATAGCTGCTGAGTTATGGACCTAGACTAGAAAGAGCTGCTTTACTGATGCCATATAAGCAGGAGTTAGAGTAATCCAGCCTTGAAGTGATGAAAGTGTGGACCACAGATTTCAGAAGACAGACACTCAGGATGTGCTTTAGTTTCGAGATGCGTCTTAGTTGATAAAAACATGATTTAACTGTGCTATTGACCTGGAAATCCATCTTCAGAGCCTGGTCCATTTTTACTCCCAGGTTGGAGATTACAGAGGATACATTAGGTGAGAGATAGTTGAGGTCAGGTTGATGAGTCGCCGTGGTACTGTTAGGACTGAAAACGATTAAGTCAGTTTTGGAGTCATTAAGATGGAGGAAGTTATCAGCTAGCCATTGCTTGACCTCAAGGATACAATCAGACAGAACTTTTGTTGATTGAGTTGGCTTAAATGAAAAGTAGATTTGACAGTCGTCAGCGTAAAGATGGTATGAGACAGCGTGCTTTCTGAAAATGGCTCCTAAGGGCAGTATATAGAGGTTGAACAGTAATGGGCCGAGTATTGAACCTTGTGGGACACCCCAACGTAGAGGCTGTGACTCGGATGAACAGCCATCCAACATGACCCTAGCGGACCTGTTACAAAAGTATGACCTAAACCAATCTAGGGCTGAGCTTGAAATGCCAGCCCAAGTGTGAAGTCTTGTGATCAAAATGTCATGATTGATCGTGTCGAATGCTGCAGATAGATTCAAAAGTACCAGAACCACATGGAAACCTGAATCTAAAGCCAGAAAAATGTCATTAAACACCCGAACGTGAGCTGTTTCAGTGCTGTGCTGTTTTCTAAAATCAGACTGACAGATGTCCATTACCTGAATTTCATTTAGATGTTTCAGCAACTGTTCATACACTATTTTCTCAAGGACCTTAGATAAAAACGGTCATTTGGAAATTGGTCAGAGATTAGAGTAATCGGTGGGATCAAGGCCGGGTTTTTTCAAGATTGGTTGTAGAACAGCGTGTTTAAAGGCACGAGGAACTTCAGCCAATGTCAAGCTACTATTTATAATGCCTTGCACGCTATTGCTAATTAAAGGAAACACCTCTTTCAGGAGACGAGGTGGGATAACATCATCTGGGGAGCCAGACGGTTTCATGGCTGCAACAGTTTTTTCTAGATAGGGCAAAGAGATGGGCTGAAAGCTTTGAAGTTGCACATGAGAGGGGATAAATGAATCAGGAACATGGTTGGTTTGGTGAATCTGAGCTCTGATTACAGTAATCTTATTTAAGAAAAACTGCAGGATTTGGCTACACAAGTCAACGGACGCAGAGGAAAATAGTTTTTGAACTGGGGAAAGCACTGCATTTATGGTTTTATATAACACAGCTTGATTGTTTGAATTAGCCATGGCAATGCTGGCAAAAAATCGATTTCTCGCGCCTCTGACTGCTCTTTGGTACTGAGACCAAGCCTCTCTCATGGCCTCAAAGGATACAGTAAGCCTGTCTTTTATCCATTTACGTTCCAGTCTCCTGCAATTTTGTCTCAAGGAACAAGTTTGTTCGTTCAGCCATGGGTCTGGCTTGGATTTCTTTCGACTTGATTTTAATGGAGCGACAATATCCATAGCAGCCAGGCAGGATGAATCAAGCACACGAAGTGATCCCTCAACTACAGAAGAGGCATCAGTAGAATCATATGGAGCAGAATTCAGAGTAAGAACAGCGGCAAAATCTGCAGCATTATTGGGTCTGATTATACGGGAGAAGCTGGGACGGAAATATTCAATACGAGGGGCATAGTCCAATTTCAAATTAAACAAAACTGGTGAGTGATCTGAAAAAGTCGCAGGTAAAATGCCAAGATCACTAATTTCTAGCTCATGACAGAAAACCAGGTCAAGTGTGTGTTTATGCCCATGTGTGGGCCCACTAACACATTGGGACAAGCTAAAAGAGTCAATAAGATCTAGGAAATCCCTTACCAAAGGTTTGTCAGGACAGCAGACATGAATATTAAAATCACCAAACAAGAGTATTTTTCCGTATCTACAGGAGACTTCAGCCAGAAAAGCTGCAAATTAATTTAGAAAATCCTTATTATATTGTGGTGGACAGTAAATGAGAGCACATAACAGTGTAGGCGAATGTCCCAAATTCAAACACGCTTAATTCAAAGGACAATGGAGTTGATTGAGGGGTAATCGGTGCGCAGATAAGATCTGATTTAAATATAGTCAATAGACCTCCGCCTCGGCGCTGTGCTCTTGGAATGTTAATGAAGGAGCATCCAGGAGGTAACAGTTCGACTATTGCGGCCGAATCCCCATGGGTGATCCATGATTCAGTGGCGCATAAAACATCCAGGCTATTGTTCTGGAAGAATTCCTTCAGAATAAAAGATTTATTTCCAACCGATCTGGCGTTGATCAGCGCAAAACGAGTCGACTGAGTACCCGATTGTAGAGAAAGTCCGGTTCCATCAGATCTTGGAACATACCGCAGGTTGGCGGGATTTCTTCCCCGCTGAATGAGCCGGCCAGAACGAGAGCAGCCGAAACGTGCATGGGCACCTGGCTGGCGAATCATCCTCATATCCCACGCACTCATGCAGATCTCCGCTCCGAGAGCTCCCAGCCGGCAGGACATCCTCATTTCAGACGCATCCATGGAACATTCAGCTCCGTGTGCTCCCGGTAGCAGCGAGATCGGCCCAACACGGTTGAGATGACGCTGGATCCGCCACATCACAGTCGCGGAGCAGCACTCTGATATGGCTTCGCCGCACCGGATCGTTCGGAGCTGAACGAAGAAGCTGCCTCGTTTCCCCCGTTTCTTTTTCCATGGTCTCCGGGGCAGCGGTAAACCAACAGGCAACACAAACCCGAAGGCTTGGTTAACATCAGTCTCCAGCGGTGGTGGGAAAGCATGGGGCAACAAAGGCCCTAAAGTTAGGTTAGCGTCCAGCGGCGGCGGAAAAGGGTGTCCCGCATTAGAGTACTGGAGGTTGTCCATTCTAGACCGGATCGAGAGCAGGAAGTCCCGATCATACGCCAGCAGAAAATCAGCACTATATATCGAACAAACCATAAAATAGAATAGAAAAACAAAAAAGGTCGGGAGCCGAGCAGACACGCAGCCGACCAAGGGCGCCATCTTGCCGCCATCCCCCGGTCCCCTCCTCCTCCCCCTCCTCCCTGTCCGGAACTCGACCTCACCAGTCTGAAGCAGCCACCTTGTCCGTGACGAGTCCGGTCCTGTTACTAGGGGCTTCGTCCGGTTTAATTACAGAAAACGTTATTCGGATGTTTGTATTCAGACACAAAGGTCTTACGGAGAGAGTCCTGAACATTTCCGTTTTTCATGGCCTGTCTGAAGCGGGCTTAAGTATCTCAGGGTTTTGTTCACGAGTGAGGGAAAGCTGGACCGTGAGATTGATAAGTGGATTGGTGCTGTGCCTGCATTGATGCGGGCATTGTATCAATCTGTCATGGCGATAAAAAAGAGCTGAGCCAGAAGGCGAAGCTCTCGATTTACTGGTCGCTCTACGTTCCTACGCTCACTTATGGTCACGAGCTTCAGGTAGTTAATGAGAATGCGGATACAAGCGGCCAAAATGAGTTTTCTCTGCAGGGTGTCTGGGCTCTCCCTTAGCAATGGGGTGAGAAGCTCGATCATCCGAGAGGGGCTCGGAGTAGATCCGCTACTCCTCCACATGGAGAGGGCATCTAGTTAGGATGCCCCCTGGATGCCTTCCTGGTGAGGTTTTCCGGGCACGTTTCAAATACAAACATTAAATTTTAGATCTATCTGTAAAGTTGATAGATTTGTAGCTTTGTTTGTATTTGCTAAGATCAGCTAACTGTCATTGATGCTTTTAAAGGTTTGTCTCTCGTTCGTGGGATATTTCATTAACAGTCAATCAAATCGGAGCGGAGTCAAAGGCAAAAACAGCATCACTTGTTTCTCATCTTTTGGCATAGACATAGATGTTTAACCTGGCTTTGTGGAACTCTTTAGTTCTGTAATTGCAAAAATACAAAAGTAAAGCATACACCAAATTAGGACCAATCATAAATGGCAACTGAAAGCTGATTTAAATTGTTTCATTAACGGCTGATGCTCAGCCCGGGTTCTACTAAGGCACCCTTCTGTAGTTTTTGATGCTAAAACAATAAAAACAGTTTGCAGCACTCTTTAAACAGCAGCAACAATAAAATCACAGAATGACGCAGCATTAATACAATCCCTTAACCAGTTACCACGTTATGGCTCTGCATCTCAAAATGTGATTTTTTAAACAAATACATCCTGCTTGTGTGTCTGCAGCTGGTTGATTTTTATACAATTGCTTCTCTTCACGTGGCTCGTAAAACACACCATTTCCTGACAGTGATGCTGGAGGAGAGACTAAAATAGATTTTACTAAATTCATGCAATTTATTGTGTCATGTCCCTAAAATGAGAACAAATGAGAAATGTTTTCCTCTACATGGTTTGCTGTCATGTTTATCAGATTAATCCAAAACACACTCTGCATACAGCTGAACAATATTTACCATGCTACTGCCATGGTTAGATACATAATATACAGTTATTTAAAAAATTAAAGCTACTGATGTAGAGTAAAAAATGAAAAGTTATTTCAACACATTTTTTTAAATACCCTCTCCAATCTGCAGTGGCCAATTAAACATCTGGTGTTGAGGTAAAGAGCGCTATTCAGCTGTGGACTTTTATCCCTGTTTAAGGAGAACATATGGGGCAGAAACCAACTGGTGTGTGGGATTAGCTTCAGTTTTATATAGTGTTTAACTATTTAATGGAGGGTTTTGCTTGCTTTTTGCCTCCCTCTCATTACCTCTGTGAATGGTCTCTGTGTGATAATTAAATGCAGCTCTGCAGTGGAAAAATGCTAATGAAGGAGGCAAACAGAGCAACAAGTCCTGGTAGTTCCCAGTGGACACTGGAAATGTTTCAGATGCAAAGAAAAGGGCAATCTTTGTAATGGCAGAGGAACTGTTTATTTGTAGAGGATAAAGTTTGGGTGGAGCAAAGTGGTCCTCAGCACTTTAAAAGGTGCAAAACAAACAGAGCTGACGTTTCGACAGATTATGTCTTTTTCAGAGTTACAGTGCACTGTTTTCTGAGATCTATATATACACACAGGTGTTGGCTGGTCATTAAAAAACATGTGTTCTTCATTAGTCAAACAAGCAGGGGGAGGAGCCAAGTTAATACATTACCAATCAGTGACAAAAATGACATAATAAATATAAAATAAAACATCCACCCATATTATAAGCAACACATAGCAGAATCAGTTTAAAAACAAAATAAATACAATAGAGATGAATAGCAGTGTATGACAAACACTAATGAAAATGCAACTACCTTTATAGGAAACAAGACAGGCTCAGTCCATCATTAAGTCCATGTGGTTCTACAGTGTTAGGGGTGTAGATCCAGAAAGCTTCTCTGCATAAAAGGTGGTTAATAATATTACCACCTCTAGAAGGAAGGGTAACAGCTTCTATACCCCAAAATCTTAAATATGCTACCGACCCATGGTTAGCTGACTTACAGTGCTGCTCCATGGCATAATCAAGATTGCCTGTACGTATTGTTGTTTTGTGTTCAGCAATTCTAAGTTTAAGAGCTTGATTTGTTTGCCCCACATACGTCAAACCACATGGGCATTTAAACAGGTAGATCACATGAGTGCAATTGCACTTAATAAAATACTTAATATGTTTTTTGCCAGTGCGTGGATGTGTAAAGTATTTTGCATCTGAAGCATTAGAGCAGTGGGTGCAGTGGCAACATCGATAGAAGCCAACAAGTTTGGGTGGCAACCACATAGTGGCAGACTATGGTTTTCTGGTGTCAGAATAAACTAGTCTATTACGCCATGTCCATGCATGTCTGAAAGTTACAAGTGGAAGACTTATACTGATCGGATGTAATGCTGGATCGCATTTAAGTAAATCCCAGCGTTTAAACAAAATTCGTCTTATTTGACTTGCTACTGGTGAATGTACTGTAGAAAGAGTGATGCGTGATTTAAGGATTTTTTTCTTCTTTTTAGGGCGTAATGAATCTCTGTATTTTGTGCTTTAAATATGCTCTTAAAACAATATGTAATAGTTGGTAAATGTAGTGCTTTAAGACCAATAAGCAGTGATACTCTATATAAATATAGAATATCAACCTGCTTGGTCTTTGGATGTTTAATCAGAAGATGCTGGGATTCTTTGTTTATTCAGGGAATGTAGAACACTTCGTCTTGATTCAAAGAAAGAGTCAGGTTTATTCAAAAAAATAATTTATTTTCCAAACAATTAAAACATGACAAGTTACCTAATATTTACTATGATGGATGGATCTAGATGGATGAGATGTGATTTGTGGTGCCTATGTGTGAACAAGATGTTATCAGAACTTTCATATTTAGAAGAGCTGAGTTCTGGGTGCAAAAGGGAAGAATTTGGTTTGCGTTAAGCTATGGAGTTGATTATCAAAAAGCATCGGACGCTATCTGTCATGTCTACGTACCCCAAGTTGAGACTCTCTTTTGGATCTGAGATGTCAGGGGGTCAGGTGACCCCAAAGTACCGAAGTCCATAGATTAACCGCAGTACAACCAGGTCAGTCCAGGGTCATCTCCAGGTCCCAACAGTTGGAACTAGTTTGAAGAAGAAGAAGAAAATATAATTTCTATGGCGCCTCTCAAGATAAAAATCATGAGGCGCTTATTCCAATGGATTCTTAAGGAATCTTGCTGTGTCAGCTTTGTTCTGCAGGAACCGTTTTGCTATGTCAGCTGTAAGCAGCTTTTAGCAGGGTTTTGGCAGCTTGCCAAAAATGCTCAGGGTTAAAGAGGTGTCGCTCCGGATGGCCGCTCCAAAGCGCTCTCTAGAACTGCTGCATGGTGGCGCAGTGGTTAGCCCTGTTGCCTCGCAGCACGAAGGTCGCAGGTTCGAAACTCGACTGCGGCCTTTCTGCGTGGAGTTGCGTGTTCTTCCCATGCATGCATGGGTTTCCTCCGGGTACTCCGGTTTCCCCCACAGATCACAACATGCCCTACAGGTTATAAATTGTAAGTCGCTTTGGGTAAAAGCGTCCGCTAAATGAATAAACATAAACGTAAACAAAACCCACAGCATGACCACAACAGAGTCAACCAAGTCTGTTTGTTCGTTTAAACATGAATTCTATCCACGCGCACACATACACTCAACATAACTTGTGTGACTTAAATCAGAGAATCGAGCGAGAGCAGACGGTAAATCCACCCCCCTTTTGGCTCGATTCGAGCTGAGTTATCAGATTTATGGGTTGTAATATCATACAAATTAGTGGAACCCTTGTGAGGTTTGATTTGGTTCCTGTGCACCCACTTATAGACGTGATCTTTGTTACCTTTGGTGATCTTGATCTGATACACGACCGGAGAGAGTTTCTCAGTTATCAGGTGTGGACCTGACCACATCGACAAAAGTTTCTTAGCCAGTTTACCAGAGGTGACTTTTGTGTGACCGGCATTAGGAGCAAAGATGTAGAACCAGGCCTAATCACCTACGCTGAGTTCAGAATGTGAGGCCTTCTGATCATAATAAGCCTTCCTGCCCTCAGCTGATTTCTCCAGATTGTCTGTGCAAAAGAAAATGCTGCAGGCAGATGGTTCTTCAGGTCCTGCAAATACTGCTCGCTGGTGTAAGCTGGAGTGGCACTGGACTGAACTGACTGGTACAGCAAGTGAAGCGGCAGGGTCATCTGTTTACCCGACATCATTTCTTGAGTACACGCCATTGCGGGGTCACTTCTAACACAAATCTTTAGTGTGAACAGGCGGTAGTTAGTCATCACCAGATCTGGGCGCTCTCGGAGCATGATACCCGAAGAGGGCCCAGGTTCGTACAGTCACGTTAGAGAAGGCTGTGGAGGAAGCTTAGCCGCGTTTGACATCAGACAGACACACGCAACTAGCAAAAGATACTTTGTCAGTCCTGAAAACTGAAAACAAGAACCTTTAAGATGGTAGACTGGCACAGGCGCGGCCTTGCAAGGGTTCTGCGCAGGTGTGCACTCTGGTGGGCCCTCGGTCGACGCGCAGGTGCAGTCAGAGAGTTCAGGGTCAGCCAGTAGTGGTACAAGGTGACAGTCAACCTCCTCTTTGGTAGGTGAGTCACCAACCTCAGGGCTAGAGGCCACCAGCGCCAGCTGTAGTGGAGTAGGGTCAGTGATGTCGTCAGCCCCCCTCCCTTCTGCAGGTGGCGTCCCCACCGCAAGGTACTGGGCTTCAGCTTGAGTCTCAGCGCCACCATCAACTCGCCCATCAGCAGGTGGTGTTCCCACTGCTGGGCGCAGAGTCTCAGGTGGAGTGTCACTGCATCCGTCAACCTCATCTAGGGCAGGTGGTTTTCCCACTCCAGGTGAAGTGATCCTGCTGCAGAGACGACACAGACTCTGGGGTTGTCACTGATTTGGAGGTACTGGACCGACTGGTCACTCTGGCGGCGCCGTTGTAGTTAATGACACCTAGAGAGGGAATTACATGGACACGAAAGAGAGCACGGAGCTCAGGAACAGAGTCAAGCTCGACAGATGAAGGCAGATGAGCTGTCGGATCAGAAAGGTACAGGATCATCCTGCTGATAGCAGGGTCCTGGGACTGAAGACTGACAAGGTCATTTTCAGCAAAGACAGGTTGAACAGACACAAAACCATTGGGTGGTCGAGAGGTGGACGCGTTAGCTCCACCTCTCGACTCGAATGAGCTCGAGTCACGACACACACACACAGGGTGGGTCTGACTGAGAAGACACATCATCAGGGAGCCACAAGGGGTTGAAGGACCATGGGGTAACAACAGCTGCAGGAAGTACCAGGCACGGAGCTGAGCATAACGTGGCCTTCGGGTCAACCATGGCCTGTTGCTGCTGCTCATTCCACTCGAAAGGCACATCCTTTTTCAGCAGGGCGATCAGAGGTCTCACCATCTCAGCGTAGTGTTCCACGAACTGGCGAGAGTAGTTGAACACACCTAGAAAACTCCAAAGTTCAGAGACATTCGTAGGAGGTTTGATGGTGGCAACTCCTTGAATTTTGCCATGTTGAGGCCGCACTCCCTGTTGTCCCACAGGGAGGCCAACAAACTGAACCTTTGACCTGCACCACTGACCTGAGAGAAATCTTTGCACCAGCAGCTGCGAGCTGACCCATGACGTGGTCCAGCTCGGACAGGTGGTCATCTAAGGTACGCTTACGAACAAGAATGTCGTCAACATAGATGATGGTACCTCGCTCTCGAGCATCAGGGCAGGATATGTCCAAGAAGATGTTCAACTCAGATGGTGAGTTGGAGTCCAAGGAGTCAACTGAAAGAGAGTATTTGTATTTTAACATAAGCTGACGTAGCTTGTCTCATTCAACTTCAATGGTAAGAGCATCAGCTTAGTCCACGACCTGTTCAATGTGAGAGAAAACATTAGAGGGCAGCTCTGATGGAATCTGTGGTTGTGGTGGAGGCTCTGAGCTCAGCAGGGGGCATGTGGTTTCCCCCATGCTCAGGGTCACCAACCGCAAGGCAGTGAGGGTCAAGGTCAGGAGGCAAAACAAAGGGCAGGGGGTCTTCAACACCTGCCCAAAGTTCCCCCCTTTCCAGATTGATGAAAGATTCAAAGCGCTTCAAAAGGTCAATGCTGAGGATCAGAGGCATGGCACCATGCTCACAGATGTACAAGGGGTGTGTCAACGTCATAGGACCAATCGTGAAGTGGAGAAGAGACCTGGATGACAAGATCATGTTACAAGGAGAGAAAACACGGACAGTTACTGCTCATCGCGTGTGTTCTGGAGGTCTGACTCCTCCTCCGGCAGCAAGGCAGAGGCTGCTGAAAATAGGATTACACATGAGGGTGAATTCTGAACCAGTGTCCAGGAGAGCATTACAACGGAACACCTGTTCTAGTGTCACAGACACCAGAGGTTTACCAGCTCTCCTATGGGATAGGAGGTGTCCCAGGAACACTTTGGCAGACTCGACACCAGGGGGCGCCGGACCATTGTCACAGGCGATGAATCAGTCATCAATGTTACAGGAGCACATTTTTGGTCCAATTCCCGGAAATCAGAGTCAATGAACTTGTTATCTGGCTGTAGGTTTTGTTCCACATCTGGAAGCACATCAGCAGAAGAAAGGGTTAAAACCTTTCCAGGGCAGGAAGCTTTCTCAATAGCATCCATTCTTTTTTCTAAAGATAGGACATTTTCATCCAAATTTAGGAATTTCTGGTTCAAATTGGAGAACTGCTGTTGCATTTCCTGTTTCATTTCAGTCAGAAAATCCATTAAAAGTTTATCCCGGTCTACAGCCATCTTGATGATGCCACACAACCCTTGATTTTGTTATAAATTAAGTGGAAACTGGATTTAATAAGCTTTTGCTGAAGATGCCGGATTAAAACCCGCCAGTAGATGGCAGTACCAGATCGATGAAGGAATTTGGTCAGAGAAGAAGAGACACGGTTGCGTCACTTCTTGTTTACCGATCCCTTCAATAATAAAAGAACTAGCAGATTAGATCATTCTTTTTCTTCTGCACTCGAAGAGTACAGACGCCTCCCTCTTTCCCTGCCTTATCTTTTTTCCCTAGGCTCTTTGTCCTGTCTGCCCACAGAGCGCTTCTCTGCATTTCTTCTGAGAAACTTTATTTTTTACTAACCATGGATTTGATAAACTGGTCATTATATGCGATCGACAAGACTTTTTCAACAATGAGAAAGGAGCAGGGGGCTCCCACATGTCCACAGGGGACACACCCGGTGGGGTATATGTTGAATTTCTGGAAGGAGTGGAAGATCATATGCCTCTCCCAGCTGTCCATTGAGGACATCGAAGACGTGTGGATATTTGGTCTGATGATCACTGGATTTCTCCTGATTGGAGTGGGAGGATATCTGGTCTTCTGGAAATTTGGGAAGACGGGAGCGATTGGAGGGCGACCCGCAAACATGGAAAGCACTGTCCATGTGGAGACTTCACAGACTGGGACGTTACTCGAGGTGAATTCAATTCAATTCAATTCAAAAATACTTTATTATTCCCAGAGGGAAATTGATTAAATCGTAAGTTGGACAATGTTCTAGCTGCGATACCGGTATTAGTGCGCAAAATGGATGTAATCTCGGAGAGTCACCGGACGGTATGGACAAGTTTAAAACCTAAAATTGGCTTCACTGAAGGACTGGAAATGATCAGTTTAAAGACTGAAGGCAGAGAGGAAACTTATCTCAGCCTGACCCAAACAAATTCTTGTTATCTGAATCCGACACCCTGCTAGCCTTGAGCTGCTAAAACCCCCACGAAGGAATGCAGACAAATGCTGTGAAAACCCAACCCCCCCTTCGGATTGGTGGACTTCAGCCTGACGAGGTCATCAACTGTTGGAGTTAATGTACTCCTTGCTTCTCCCAAGATCTCCCTCCCACCTGTGACTGTACAGTAGATGAGCGCCAGATGGTTGCTCTCGCTGGGGGAAACAGGATTCCATCTGGGCTGGGCAGAAGTAATTTTACAACATTGGTTTAAATAGCGCCAATAGCGAGACGCAGTGACTTGAGCGGCTCATGGAGCTGTGCCGCACACACACACACACACACACACACACACACACACACACACACGCACACACACGCACACACACACACACACACTGATTCAACAAGCACATGCTGTGCCGCGCTGTCAGACTGAAGGCAGAAATGAGTGCTGCCTCCTCCGTGATAAAAACTTTTAAGAGGTTTAATAACATTTTTCATTCAAGGTCGAATTAAGATATTAGCTTCTATTTTGGGAGGACGTATGAAAGTGGCAAAAGTGAACCTCATGACTATAGCTTTTCCATATTTTCCCCTATAGATATTTGATTACGCTCAAGTAGGTGATCAGTTCAGGTTTACGCAGAGCAGAAGGAAGGAGAGCGCTCTGGTTAAACATTCCTGCTTTAAGAAAACTGTTAAATTGCATTGTTTATGTGCTACCTGGGCACTCAAAATATTGATTTAAAATTAAATCAAAGGAAATTGTAATGGTATTGAATGTTTATTAATTACTATTTAAAAAATGAAAGTGATGAGGAAAAAGGTCGACCATATTTTTTTAACCCTGTCTGTCGAGTGACTGTTTAGCGTCACGTCTGACATCTCTCTCTCTCTCTCTCTCTCTCTCTCTCTCTCTCTCTCTATATATATATATATATATATATATATATATATATATATAGATATATATATAGCCATGCCCTGATGTGGGGCTGGGGGGTGCGTCGACATGGTCGGGACATAGAAGGGGGTGCGCGGCTAAATAAGTTTGGGAGCCACTGCACTAGGGGAATAAACCTCATTGACCACGGTATTCCTTTCACAGCTTCTCGTACTTAAATTGTTGGGATAGCGGTAAATACAATATTCTCCTCGTACGTTGCCCCTCCGCACGGAGCTAAGCTATAGCCTTTGTACTAAGCTAGCTAGCGGGGATATGCGCGCTTTCCAGTGACGTGCCGACTTGACTTATTGTCACAGGCTTCAGACAAATGTCTGAACGATAACCAAAAAGGTATATCTCTCTGGTATGAATTCTTTGGATAAAACCACAGTGGATCAGTTCTGGTTTGAAGTAGCTTCTGTGCTAACATCGGATTTTCTCTGATCCGAGTAACACCAGCATAGACAAAGGTGACAGAATCACACATAAACGTGACAGAATCACTCAAAGGATGTGACAAAATCACACACATAAATGCATTTACCTTTCAAAATCAACAAACAGTTAATGCCTTCCAGTTTAGGTGTAGCTTTCTATGGACATACAGACTTGAATGGCAAGGGAGAGTCAGCGCCCCCCAGTGGCGGGGATGGGAGTCTCCCTGTTTGTGAAACAGGTAGAGACAGCGTCCTCTGGTGGCGAATAACGAGATTGCCCTCGTTTTCCAATCACACAGAAATAATAGTTTTTGATGAATTAATGAATCAGAACCAACACGAAGTGGACAATTTTAATAAATCTGGCTGGAATTTGCCAATATGTAATAGTTGGTTAAATATAGTGCTTTAAGAGCTTAATATATTACCTCTACTTATGACCAATAAGCTGTGATACTCTATATAAATATAGAATATCAACCTGCTTGGTCTTTGGGTGTTTAATCAGAAGATTCTAGGATTTTTTGTTTACTTTTTTTGCTAGTGGTAACAACCCCACTGATGACTTTTCAAATCCTGTTGGCTTAATTTATTGTGACTTAGCTTTGTTTTAAGTAATATTCACCCCAGCAACAGCACCAGGCAGCTGATCACCAGAACATTCCAGAAAGAGTCTATGCTGTTTCTGCTCAGTATGTAAATGTGTATGTTTAGATTTTATTAGAAATTATTCTTTTTCCCTGCGCTGTGGCCAACAACAGTAAAGATGAGACAATTTAAGCTACGCTATGTTATTACAACACCTTTGCGTTCTTGTTTGTAACTAAAATAACCCATAAATGTGAGAACTGAGATTTAACAGGTTTTAGTTATTTTTATTGGTATTTATTTTGAGATCAGTAGCAACAACAAGGGATGCCTTCAAATCCAGAGTAGAATGTAAATGTCTCGATAGTAACCAGATTCCTGTGAGCAAAATCAGTACATGAGCATACTGACTTTCTCATGAATCTCATTGAAACTGACTTATATGGCTGCTTGTTGGATATATTTTGGTGTGTGTGTTTATTTTCAGTCTTTTACATTATGGAGAATTGAACACACTCGGTCCTTTAAAGGCCTGTTGATATGTCTATTGTTGTTGTTTTTTCCTGTGATTTTCTTTCATTTTAAAATGTCTTTTTCTATTAAGCAGTTGAGAGCAAATTTAAAAACTCAAACACTTTTAACACTCAAACTACAGTTTATGACCCTGAAAGAATAAAGAACACTTTCAGAGACTTTTACCAAACTTTGTACTCACCACAGATAAACCCATCAGATAACGAGATCGATGAGTTCCTTGACAGGATAACACTTCCTAAATTATCAGACAACCAAGTTACATTCCTGGACTCGCCTCTAACCTCAGTGGAGCTCCAGGAAGCCCTTAAATCCATGACGAATAGGAAAGCTCCAGGTCCAGACGGGTTCCCAGTAGAGTTCTACAAAGAATTCTGGATCATTCTGGCTCCAATATTTTTCAGAATGGTGAGGGAAATCGAAGAGAGCAGCAGATTACAGCCAAACATGAACTCAGCCAATATTAGTCTCTTATTAAAACCAGGCAAAGACCCTGCATTTCCTACCAGCTATCGCCCAATTTCCCTTATTAATGTTGATCTCAAAATAATTTGTAAAGCCCTGGCAAAAAGATTAGAGAAGGTAACTCCCTTCATAATACACCCTGACCAAACTGGTTTCATTAAGGGTAGACAGTCATCCACAAACTCACGTAGATTACTTAATTTGATAGATTACTCTTACAGTAGAAACATAGAAACTAGTATATTATCTCTAGATGCAGAAAAGGCTTTTGATAGAGTTAACTGGAAGTTCTTATTTGCAACTTTACATAAATTTGGCTTTGGGAACTTCTTCATAAACTGGCTACAAACATTATACAGTTCGCCAACTGCACGTGTCAGGACGAACGACCAAATATCAGCTAGCTTCTGTCTTCAGAGGGGGACCAGGCAGGGATGCCAACTCTCCCCCTCACTGTTTGCTATCTTTATCGAACCACTAGCAGCAGCAATTAGGCAAACAACAGATATTAAAGGGATAAAGTGTAAGAAAATAGAACATAAGATCAGCCTTTATGCAGATGATGTTTTACTCTTTCTCCGGAATTCTCAATTGTCTCTCTCTCATTCAATAGAACTGATAAATTCTTTTTCACAAGTTTCAGATTACTCTATAAACTGGTTAAAATCCACAGTTCTTCCAATTAATTTCTCTTTTGTCAATTTACTTAATACACAATTGGAGTCAGGGAATATCGCATACCTGGGAATTAATATCTCTCCCAAGTTAGCAGATCTAACCAAACTAAACTACGTCCCACTTTTAAAGAAAGTGGAAGATGATCTTGCAAGATGGAAATCCTTACCAATATCACTCATGGGGAGAGTTGCTACAATTAAAATGATGGTCTTACCCAGAATAAATTACTTATTTTCAATGATCCCAAACAAACCACCAGCTGACTGGTTTAAATCTCTGGACTCCTCAATTACCAAATTCCTTTGGCAGGATAAACATCCACGAATTAGCTTAAAAACGCTTCAGAAGACCAAAGACAGAGGAGGACTGGATTTACCCAACTTTTATTATTATTTCTTAGCCAACAGTCTGCAATATATACCAAGATGGTTGCAAGATAACCCACTAGATGAGTCCTGGTTAGATATAGAACAGACACTTTGCAATACGATAGAACTTTCAGACTTACCATTTATTAGCTCAAGCATAAGAAAACATGAAAGCTTTAAAAGTATTAGTATCAGCACTTCTCTGACAGCATGGTGGGAGTATCTTAAATGACAGAGTCTTCACTAGTACCATGCAGACGCACACCTATCTGGAATAATCCTGATATTTTGCAAAATAATAAAATGATGAACCCTCCAGACTGGAAAAACAAAGGAATCCTATACCTCGAACACATATATGAAGGATTGGACTTCATCCCATTTAATAGAATAGTCTCCCAATTTGGAATAGATAAGAATAGCTTTTTAGAATACCATCAAATAAAATCTGTAGTAAAACAAAAATTTAAGCTCAATAAAATAGAATTACAAACACCACCAAGGGTATTAGACTTCTATAATCTCAAACTCCCCCAAACTACTGTCTAAAGTATATAAGACACTGTCCAAAATAGACGATAGAATAGTAATCCCTATTGAAAAATGGGAGGTGGCTCTATCAGTCAGCTTTGACCAGAACTTCTGGTCCCAAACTTGTTTAAAAACTTTTAAAATGATCAGACACTCCAATTTACAATTAATTCAGTACAAAATTCTACACAGAGTACACTATACAGGTCATCGGATGTTCAAGATGGGGTTTGTGTCATCTGACATCTGTACACACTGCACAAACAACGTTCCTGACAATTACATTCATGCACTGTGGTCCTGTCCACCTGCCCAGGAATTTTGGGGTAGAGTGTGTGAAGACCTGTCAAAGTCTCTGAAATGTCATATCCCAACCACCCCCTCTCTTTGTTTACTGGGAAACCTGGACGATGTCCCAATTGAAACATCTGTGGTTCACATGGTTCTGACTGCCATATGCATCGCTAAGAAAACTATCCTCTTGAATTGGAAAAATAGAGAAACTCTCGGCATTAGCCAGTATAGAAATCTTTTGTTAGATCATATTGCACTTGATATAGCCTCTGCTTCCACTTCAGATCAATCTCTCTAGGCTCCTTTGATCGGTTCTATCACATAGCAAGGGTGGGGGGCCGTTGATGTTGTCCTGCGGGATGGTGTGGGTGGGGGGTTGTGGGGTCTGAGTTTGGAGTATCCAGATGTTTCCTTAAGGTGGGTTCACTGGGGGTGTCTGGGAGTGGGGGGCTGTTGCCCCCCTCTGGAGGTGCTTGGGTTGCCTCGGGGGGTGAATTACTGGCGGTTGTGAGTGGGGCCCCTTGGGGATCTTGGCGGCAACCATGGGTCACTGCCTGGCAGCTGCATTGCCCCTGGGCAGGTCTGGGTGGGGGCCTGGGGGCTCGGGGTTTGGGGGTGGCCGGCCCCGAGTGGGGATCTGGGCGGGGCCTTGGGGGTCGGGTCCTGACATGGATGCTGCCGGGAAGAAGGCAGGAACATGCAGCAGTGCCTGGCCCGGGTTCGGGAGCCTCAGGTAGACCTTGGCTCCTCTGCTGTTCCATCACAGGGGAGGGGGAGGTCCAGGAGGGGGAGGACCCAACCTTACCTGGATGTCCCATGTCATATATTCTGGAAGTTGTGCAAATGAAGGGATGGGCATAGATATTCTGTTCGGGTGGGGCTGGGTTGGTGCCCTCGGACTCCGTGAGGCTCTGTAATGCTGCTGCTTTGGGCCCTGGCAGGATGGGCTGGGGTCTCCATGCCCTGGGTGGCAGTTTGACAACAGAGGTGCCTATTGGGGCCAGTAGGGGAGCTGGCTCCCTGGAGGGCTAAGCCCAACCAGCCATTCCTCCCCATCCCCGCATATTTCTCTCCTCCTGCTTCCTCACATCATCACACAAACATACACATAGGACCTTGGGGGGTGGGCAAGTCAGGGAGTGCGGGTATGGACCCCATTTCCGCATTCCTGTGGCAAGCTGCCCCCCGATTTTATTTGCACCTTATACACTTCCACTGACGACATTCCACACAAACACACACTTAGGGCCTTGGGAGTGAGCACATTCAACGGCATTTGGCAGGGGGATATCTCAGCCTCCTCCCGGGTGCCGGTGTCCACTTCCAATTTTAAACCGCACTTAGACACCGAGGGCTAAGGGTGTAAGTGGGGTGGTGCGGTGGCAACAGCTGGCATAGGCCGGATGATGCCTGCACTGCCCGCTCACCACAGCCGTGGAATACACCTCATGATCACACAACACTATATTGGAGCAGGCGGAGGGAGACTAGGGGTCTTAGCCACCTCTGTTGTTGCTTGGCTTCCTGGGGCTGGAGGCTAGGAGGGAGATCTGGCCGTCTGGTTGGGGTCTCGGGTGGTGGGTTGCTGTGCTCAGCGTTGGGCAGGGGAGCCTGCTCATCAGCACCCCAGCAGAAAGGGTCAAACTCTGGTCACCGGTGATGGTTGTACCCAATGTGCAGCAGTACCGGGGCCAGAGTGAATAGGGTGTGTATGGGGAGCATGAGTGGGTGTCCAGCGTGCATTTTTGTAAGTCTTGTGTTGTATGTGCATGTGTGAGCATGAGGGAGGGAGTGTGTGACTGTGTTTGTGTACGACTGTATATGTCAGGTGGGGCCTTTGACTCCTCCCCTCTCCTGGAACTTCTTTTGATGATATAGATTTTCGTCCCCCCTCCCCTTGCCACATCTGGTGAGAGGGGTTGTGTCTTGGTCTGCCTGAGTGTTCGTGGCTACAGGGTCTGGGGGTTTAAGATTTTTGGCATCTGCCTGATAGATCCCGGTGGCTGCCTGGTGGGGTCTGGGTCCCTGGGCTCTGCTGGGTCCCCGGCGGGGGTGGTCGCCCCTGGGTCCCGGGTCGCTGGGTCCCGGGCTCGGCCGGCTAGGGGTGGGAGGCTGCGGGCGGGCCTGTGGGCTTGCCGCTGATGTCTCCCAGGACTCTGCTGGCTGCTGGTTGTGGCCCCCCGGGGCGATCCTCTGTGCCTCTCGAGGGGGGCGGGGACCTTTCTGGTTGCAGTCTCCTTGGGGTTCCTGTTTTTCTGGGGTAGCGCCTGGATCTCTGAGACTTGGAGCTCCCCCCGTCTCTCTCTTTGGGGGGGCGGATCTGTGATCCCTCACACTCTCTGTTGGACGCTCCTATAGAGAAACCTTACATAAACAAGCACATGTACACACACAGGTGCTCACATGGTGCTCTCAAAAGAATGGGCTTGGGCACGTTAAACACAGGTCTTAAGACTATGGTGGGCACTTAATGCACTGTGACTTATTATCGTGATTCTTCAGTTAAGCAATGTTGATTATATATTNCTTTATAGGAAACAAGACAGGCTCAGTCCATCATTAAGTCCATGTGGTTCTATAGTGTTAGGGGTGTAGATCCAGAAAGCTTCTCTGTGTAAAAGGTGGTTAATAATATTACCACCTCTAGAAGGAAGGGTAACAGCTTCTATACCCCAAAATCTTAAATATGCTACCGACCCATGGTTAGCTGACTTATAGTGCTGCTCCATGGCATAATCAAGATTGCCTGTACGTATTGTTGTTTTGTGTTCAGCAATTCTAAGTTTAAGAGCTTGATTTGTTTGCCCCACATACGTCAAACCACATGGGCATTTAAACAGGTAGATCACATGAGTGCAATTGCACTTAATAAAATACTTAATATGTTTTTTGCCAGTGCGTGGATGTGTAAAGTATTTTGCATCTGAAGCATTAGAGCAGTGGGTGCAGTGGCAACATCGATAGAAGCCAACAAGTTTGGGTGGCAACCACATAGTGGCAGACTATGGTTTTCTGGTGTCAGAATAAACTAGTCTATCACGCCATGTCCATGCACATCTGAAAGTTACAAGTGGAAGACTTATACTGATCGGATGTAATGCTGGATCGCATTTAAGTAAATCCCTGTGTTTAAACAAAATTCGTCTTATTTGACTTGCTACTGGTGAATGTACTGTAGAAAGAGTGATGCGTGATTTAAGGATTTTTTTTCTTCTTTTTAGGGCGTAATGAATCTCTGTATTTTGTGCTTTTAAGTATGATCTTGATACAATATGTAATAGTAGGTAAATGTAGTGCTTTAAAAGCTTAATATATTACCTCTACTTATGACCAATAAGCAGTGACACTCTATATAAATATAGAATAGCAACCTGCTTGGTTTTTGGATGTTTAATCAGAAGATTCTGGGATTCTTTGTTTATTCAGGGATTGTAGAACACTTCGTCTTGATTCAAGGAAAGAGTCAGGTTTATTAAAAAAATAATTTATTTTCCAAACAATTAAAACATGACAAGTTATCTAATATTTACTATGATGGATGGATCTAGGTGGATGAGATGTGATTTATGGTGCCTATGTGTGAACAAGATGTTATCAGAACTTTCATATTTAGAAGAGCTGAGTTCTGGGTGCAAAAGGGAAGAATTTGGTTTGCGTTAAGCTATGGAGTTGATTATCAAAAAGCATCAGACACTATCTGTCATGTCTACATACCCCAAGTGGAGACTCTCTTTTGGACCTGAGATGTCAGGGGGTCGGGTGACCCCAAAGTACCGAAGTCCTTAGATTAACCACAGTACAACCAGGTCAGTCCAGGGTCATCTCCAGGTCACAACAGTTGGAACTAGTTTGCGTTTCGAATGGATTTTTATGGAATCTTGCTGTGCCAGCTTTGTTCTGCAGGAACCGTTTTGCTATGTCAGCTGTAAGCAGCTTTTAGCAGGGCTTTGGCAGCTTGCCAAAAATGCTCAGGGTTAAAGAGGTGTCGCTCCGGATGGCCGCTCCGAAGCGCTCTCTAGAACTGAATGTTGAATAATGGACAGCTGGAATGCGACTACTGAATCACCACAGTGATTCTGTTTTAATATTCTCATATCATGATTTACTTGGCCAGTCGAAAAGTGCCATATTAAGGGATATCACCAAGAAAACCTCAGACATCCCGCCTTCTTGAGATATCGGATGCTCTGATCTGGGACAATAAAATATCTATGTGTCATGAGTTTAACTTAAATTGTCCTTGTGTCTGCGTGCGGGTGACAATTGCCTTGTCATATCAAACATTACTGATTACTATATATCCATCCATCCATCCATCTTCTGAACCCGCTTGGTCCACGTAGGGTCGCGGGGGGGCCGGTGCCTATCTCCAGCAGTCAACGGGCAATTAGGCGGGGTACACCCTGGACAGAGAGCCAGTCCATCGCAGGGCAACACAGAGACACACAGGACAAACAACCATGCACACACACACTCACACACCTAAGGACAATTTAGACAGACCAATCAGCCTACCAGTCATGTTTTTGGACTGTGGGAGGAAGCCGGAGTACCCGGAGAGAACCCACGCATGCACAGGGAGAACATGCTAACTCCATGCAGAAAGATCCCAGGCCGGGAAGCGAACCCAGGACCTTCTTGCTGCAAGGCAACAGCTCTAACCACTGCGCCACTGCGCAGCCCGATTACTATATATATATATATATATATATATATATATATATATGTATATATATATATATATATATATATATATATATATATATATATATATATATATATATATATATATATATGTAATAATTAATTTCATTTCAATAATTCAAGCACATATCAATCAACCTTATTGATTTAAGCACAGATTAATAAAACATTATTATTATCCATATCACATTTGTTGATTTCATTTAATGAAAACGTGTTCACTTTATTGAGAGAGTGGGCACTCCTGTGGTGTTATCAAGGAAGGCTTTGTTTGGGAACACAGGCCGACAACGTGTTCCTCCTGGAATGTCAACAAGGTTGCAGTATCCTTCTGGGCTTTTAGGAAGATAGAGTGTAAAATCAACCTTGGAGGATGGGACATATGTCTGCAGATGACCAGTGGCATATAGGTCAATGTGTAGGTGAAAATCGACCATTTCTGGACATTACATATCCTCCCTTTTCAAGGGCACGGGGTCATGGCAGAAACCATGGGTCGTTGAATAACCCCAGAGGCCCTAGGGACTCAGATGAGGGAGGAAAGGTTAGTTCCCAGGCAAAGGCATCAGGAGTGAGGAAAGGCAAATCCCCACACCGGAGAATAGTCAATGGTAATCCCAAATTTGAAGAGATTATTCCAAACAGTCAATGCTAATGTTACTTAGCATAACCCTTAGGCAGTAAACAGATGAGCAGGGACCGGACCAGGCCCCAGGCGAACTGTAGAACTCCAGCAACCACAGCAGGAACCACAGGATGTCCAGACCCAACGAACCAGACCCACAGGCAGCAGAATCAGGCGATGAGGCAGAGAGGCCCTCCCAGGGAGCGAGGACCACAGGCGAAACCCAGGAGAGGAGAAGAGCATACATGCAGGGCACATGAGTGTAGAAACACATAGATCACATCTGATACAAAATAAAAAATAAAAAGAAATCTAGCACTATATGTACCCTAAATGTGCTATGTGAAAGCAAATTATGTGAACAGAGTCCAGGTGAAAGAAATGGATGCAGTAAACTATGTGTGCTGGAAATGAACAAAACCCTAAAATATATGTTAGGGGAAATCAACGCTACTGAGCAAAAATGTTATCAAAAGAGAAGGGCAAACTAATCTGTAGCCCATAACCAGTAAAAATCAAAATAAAGGAGGCCATAATGGATATGACATAAAGGAATCAGATGTAATGAAGTAATGCAGAAATGTACATATATGAATATATCTTTAAATAAGTAATAATATAAAGAAGAAGAACACTAAAATGTAAATCAGTGTTGTTAGTAATTAACCTATATGTGAATGTTCCACAGTAGGAATCAGAGATTAGTAGATAAACAAAGCATAAATTGAACTTAAATCAGTCATAAAATGTTTAAAAATTGCAAAAAATTATCAAAATCACTAGGAATTGAAAAATAAAAGAAAAGGAAATTTGGATCAAACATAACAGTTAGTGGAGTACTCACTGTTACCTGTTATGAATTCAGTCATATAACTATTGAAAACCCACAGCATGACCACAACAGAGTCAACCAAGTCTGTATGTCCGTTTAGACATGAATTCTATCCACGTGCACACATACATTCAACATAACTTGTGCGACTTAAATTAGAGAACCGAGCGAGAGCGGACGGTAAATTCACCCCCCTTTTGGCTCGATTCGAGCTGAGTTATCAGATTTATGGGTTGTAATATCATCCAAATAAGTGGAACCCTTGTGAGGTTTGATTTCGTTCCTGTGGACCCACTTATTGACGGGATATTTGTTACCTTTGGTCATCTTGATCTGATACACGACCGGAGAGAGTTTCTCAGTTATCAGGTATGGACCTGACCATGTCGACAAAAGTTTCTTAGCCAGTTTACCAGAGGTGACTTTTGTGTGACTGGCATTAGGAGCAAAGATGTAGAACCAGGCCTTATCACCTACGTTGAGTTCAGAATGTGAGGCCTTCTGATCATAATAAGCCTTCCTGCCCTCAGCTGATTTCTCCAGATTGTCTGTGCAAAAGAAAAGGCTGCAGGCAGATGGTTCTTCAGGTCCTGCAAATACTGCTCGCTGGTGTAAGCTGGAGCGGCACTGGATTGAACTGACTGGTACAGCAGGTGAATCGGCAGGGTCATCTGTTTACCCGACATAATTTCTTGAGTACACGCCATTGCGGGGTCACTTCTAACACAAATCTTTAGTGTGAACAGGCGGTAGTTAGTCATCACCAGATCTGGGCGCTCTCGGAGCATGATACCCGAAGAGGGCCCAGGTTCGTACAGTCACGATAGAGAAGGCTGTGGAGGAAGCTTAGCCGCGTTTGATATCAGACAGACACACGCAACTAGCAAAAGATACTTTGTCAGTCCTGAAAACTGAAAACAAGAACCTTTAAGACGGTAGACTGGCACAGGCGCGGCCTTGCAAGGGTTCTGCGCAGGTGTGCGCTCTGGTGGGCCCTCGGTCGATGCGCAGGTGCAGTCAGAGAGATCAGGGTCAGCCAGTAGTGGTACAAGGCGACAGTCAACCTCCTCTTTGGTAGGTGAGTCACCAATCTCAGGGCTAGAGGTCACCAGCGCCAGCTGTAGTGGAGTAGGGTCAGTGATGTCGTTAGCCCCCCCTTTGACCTGCACCACTGACCTTTGGCGAGAGAAATCTTTGCACCAGCAGCTGCGAGCTGACCCATGACGTGGTCCAGCTCGGACAGGTGGTCATCTAAGGTACGCTTACGAACAAGAATGTCGTCAACATAGATGAGGGTACCTCGCTCTCGAGCATCAGGGCAGGATATGTCCAAGAAGATGTTCAACTCAGATGGTGAGTTGGAGTCCAAGGAGTCGACTGAAAGAGAGTATTTGTATTTTAACAAAAGCTAATGTAGCTTGTCTCATTCATCTTCAATGGTAAGAGCATCAGCTTGGTCCACGACCTGTTCAATGTGAGAGAAAACATTAGAGGGCAGCTCTGATGGAAGCTGTGGTTGTGGTGGTGGAGGCTCTGAGCTCTGCAGGAGGCATGTGGTTTCCCCATGCTCAGGGTCACCAACCGCAAGGCAGTGAGGGTCAAGGTCAGGAGGCAACACAAAGGGCAGGGGGTCTTCAACACCTGCCCAAAGTTCCCCCCTTTCCAGATAGATAAAAGATTCAAGGCGCTTCAAAAGGTCAACGCCGAGGATCAAAGGCATGGCACCACGCTCACAGATGTACAAGGGGTGTGTCAACATCACAGGAACAATCGTGAAGTGGAGAAGAGACCTGGATGACAAGGTCATGTTACAAGGAGAGAAAACACGGACGGTTACTGCTCATCGCGTGAGTTCTGGAGGTCTGACTCCTCTTCCGGTAGCAAGGCACAGGCTGCTGAAAATAGGATAACACATGAGGGTGTATTCTGAACCAGTGTCCAGGAGAGCATTACAACGGAACACCTGTTCTAGTGTCACAGACACCAGAGGCTTACCAGCTCTCCTATGGGACAGGAGGTGTCCCAGGAACACTTTGGCAGACTCGACACCAGGGGGCGCCGGACCATTGTCACAGGCAATGAATCAGTCATCAATGTTACAGGAGCACATTTTTGGTCCAATTCCAGGAAATCAGAGTCAATGAACTTGTTATCTGGCTGCAGGTTTTGTTCCACATCTGGAAGCACATCAGCATAAGAAAGGGTTAAAACCTTTCCAGGGCAGGAAGCTTTCTCAATAGCATCCATTCTTTTTTCTAAAGATAGGACCTTTTCATCCAAATTTAGGAATTTCTGGTTCAAATTGGAGAACTGCTGTTGCATTTCCTGTTTCATTTCAGTCAGAAAATCCATTAAAAGTTTATCCCGGTCTGCAGCCATCTTGATGATGCCACAGAACCCTTGATTTTGTTATAAATTAAGTGGAAACTGGATTTAATAAGCTTTTGCTGAAGATGCCGGATTAAAGCCCGCCAGTAGGAGCCAGTACCAGATCGATGAAGGAATTTGGTCAGAGAAGAAGAGACACAGTTGCGTCACTTCCTGTTTACCGATCTCTTCATTAATAAAAGAACTAGCAGATTAGATCATTCTTTTTCTTCTGCACTCGAAGAGTACAGATGCTTCCCTCTTTCGCTCCCTTATCTTTTTTCCCTAGGCTCTTTGTCCTGTGTGCCCACAGAGTGCTTCTCTGCATTTCTTCTAAAAAACTTTATTTTTTTACTAACCATGGATTTGATAAACTGGTCATTCAATGCGATCGACAAGACTTTTTCAACAATGAGAATGGAGCAGGGTGCTCCCACATGTCCACAGGGTACACACCGGTGGGATATATGTTGGATTTCTGGAAGGAGTGGAAGATCATATGCCTCTCCCAGCTGTCCATTGAGGACATCGAAGACGTGTGGATATTTGGTCTAATGATCACTGGATTTCTCCTGATTGGAGTGGGAGGATATCTGGTCTTCTGGAAATTTGCGAAGACTGGAGCGATTGGAGGGCGACCAGCAACCACGGAAAGCACCGTCCGTGTGGAGACTTCTCAGACTGGGACGTTACTTGAGGTGAATCGTAAGCTGGACAATGTTCTAGCTGCGATACCGGTATTAGTGCGCAAAATGGATGTCATCTCGGAGAGAGTCACCGGACGGTATGGACAAGTTTAAAACCTAAAATTGGCTTCATTGAAGGACTGGAAATGATCAGTTTAAAGACTGAAGACAGAGAGGAAACTTATCTCAGCCTGACCCAAACAAATTCTTGTTATCTGAATCCAACACCCTGCTAGCCTTGAGCTGCTAAAGCCCCCACGAAGGAATGCAGACAGATGCTGTGAAAACCTGACCCCCCCCTTCGGATTGGTGGACTTCAGCCTGGCGAGGTCATCAATGTAGGAGTCAATGTACTCTTTGCTTCTCCCAAGATCTCCCTCCCACCTGTGACTGTACAGTAGATGAGCGCCAGATGGCTACTCTCGCTGGTTAACCCCTAACGAGCTCGCCCTCATTTTCCAATCACACAGAAAAAATAGTTGTTGATGAATTAACGAATCAGAACAACACGAAGTGGACAATTTTAATAAATCTGGCTGGAATTCGCCAATATGTAATAGTTGGTTAAATGTAGTGCTTTAAGAGCTTAATATATTACCTCTACTTATGACCAATAAGCTGTGATACTCTATATAAATATAGAATATCAACCTGCTTGGTCTTTGGATGTTTAATCAGAAGATTCTAGGATTCTTTGTTTAGTTTTGTTGCTAGTGGTAACAACCCCACTGATGACTTTTCAAATCCTGTTGGCTTAATTTATTGTGACTTAGCTTTGTTTTAAGAAAGTAATATTCACCCCAGCAACAGCACCAGGCAGCTGATCACCAGAACATTCCAGAAAGAGTCTATGCTGTTTCTGCTCAATATGTAAATTTGTATGTTTAGATTTTATTACAAATGGTTATTTTTCCCTGCGCTGTGGCCTA
Organism: Nothobranchius kuhntae; assembly: GCA_006942095.1. Lineage (NCBI taxonomy): Eukaryota > Metazoa > Chordata > Actinopteri > Cyprinodontiformes > Nothobranchiidae > Nothobranchius > Nothobranchius kuhntae. Next base: position 16,934 of record SSNQ01034211.1, on the reverse strand, counting down.
CAACAGTGAAGATGAGAAAATTTAAGCTGCGCTATGTGATTACAACACCTTTATGTTCTTGTTTGTAACTAAAATAACCCATAAATGTGAGAACTGAGATTTAACAGGTTTTAGTTATTTTTATTGGTATTTATTTTGAGATCAGTAGCAACAATAAGGGATGCCTTCAAATCCAGAGTAGAATGTAAATGCCTCGATAGTAACCAGATTCCTGTGAGCAAAATCAGTACATGAGCATACTGACTTTCTCATGAATCTCATTGAAACTGACTTACATGGCTGCTTGTTGGATGTATTTTGGTGTGTGTGTGTTTATTTTCAGTCTTTTACATTATGGAGAATTGAACACACTCGGACCTTTAAAGGCCTGTTGATATGTCTATTGTTGGGTTTTTTTCTGTGATTTTCTTTCATTTTAAAATGTCTTTTTCTATTAAGCAGTTGAGAGCAAATTTAAAAACTCAAACACTTTTATTTTTCTAATTCCCTGCTGTATTTTATGCTTGAATTGTCTGTTCTGACTTCCATGCTTATTTAGTTGTGGTTGTAAAGACTGTATTTGCACATTTCAGCATTTGTGCTGCTTACACATGACAGAGATGTACCAGAACATTGTCTGGTGATGCCAATATAATGCATGGTCAGCCTAATCCGTGATTTCCCCTGTTAAAACTCAATATGTTATTTTATCTTGTTTAAAATTGCACCATTTTCAGGCATCAGCAAAAAAATTTTTTACATCCAACGTTTTCTACACTCAGTGAACTCACCATCACTCAGCACTATTTCATGTCAGTAAGAGCGCATTTCAAGTTTATCTAAATCTGGGAAAAGAATGTTTTTGTTAATCGTAATTAAAATCCATACCAAAAAGCAGCCCACAAAATCAGAATTGGTGTGTTTTATTCATTAAAAAGCACACAGTTTATCATTAAGGCAACGGAACATAAAGGAGAATCAAGTTCTAGGCATGCGTAACATTTCAGTAACTCATACAAAATGTTGTTTTCAAGGAATGGTGCAGGAGGAAATGGCATTTAAGGTCAAGGTATGTATGACCGAGCATGACTCACCCTTCCACCGCCTGACTTAAACCGTTTTGAGAACACGTGGACTCTGCAGTGAGGGAGGACGATACACCTCTCTGAAATACATTTGTGGTCATGAATTTTCTACCTGTACTAAAAAAACTCAACATAATATTTTTAAAGTGGTAAAAAATATTTATTTTGCGTCAGGCATTTGTTTTAAAAATCTGAGCTCTATCCTAAGATTTCATAAAATTGCATGCAATAGTGGGCTGCACAATATATTTACAATTTACAATCCTTACTAAAAATGATGGTAAATTGGCAAAATATTGTGCAGCCCTGGTTCAGATGTTGGAGCTGTTTGTATATCTATATTGGTTTGAAGCAGATAAAGACTCCTTTACTTTGTTAAACACTTTAATTTGGCTGCATGGTGGCGCAGTTGTTAGCACTGTTGCCTCACAGCACGAAGGTTGCAGGTTCGAAACTCGGCTGCGGCCTTTCTGCCTGCAGTTGGGTGTTCTCCCCATGCATGCGTGGGTTTCCTCCGGGTACTCCGGTTTCCCCCACAGATCACAACATGCCCTATAGGTTATAAATTGTAAGTCGCTTTGGATAAAAGTGTCTGTCAAATAAATAAACATAAACATAATTTGAGGTTCAGCATACCATAACTTCATATAACCTGTGATTCATGCATAATTAAAATCTGAGTTTTAAGCTTGAGGATATGAGTAAATGTATGACTAAATGCGCCATGTGCAGTTTTCTTTAAATTTTGACTTTTAAACTGGCCTCATGCCCCATTATTTTTTTGCTGAGACATTTGAATCAGTTGCACACATTTTTAAGCCTTAAAAATAATTAAACAACCTTGCAGTAATAAATAATGAATGTGCAGCCTTTTTAAAAGTACTTCTATAGTCAATAAATCCCCAAGAAAAATTCCAAGCGAGGGGATGGTGCTGGGTTGCAAGCGGCTGAGAAAGGCTGCCATTTTTATGGGCTCTATTTTTTGAAGAAGTTGAAGTGTGCTTTCTCCATTGCATTAAAATTGCTTCCAACTCACCTGCGTACAGCAGTTCCCTGGAGGGAATGAGTGTGTTGTGCCATATGTGGTTTGTTTATTTTGCAGTCATAGATAAAAATGCATATTGAGCACCATATGAAGTTCTTTTGCTCTCTTTATGCTTTAAAGGCTGTTACGTTGATGAGAGCCTACGTGAAAATAAAGTTGAAACCTTTTATAGTGTGATACACATTGACAGCTTTGTGGCTGAAAATGTAAATCAAATTTCTCCACAGATTAAATTTCAAACACACTCAATTTCACCACTTCATCATCCAATAGATTGTGTTTATGTTCACAATGTGTAGTGTAGAGTTAAATCTGCATACTGAAATCACCTCTGTTGCTATTCAGTGGAGATTCCGAAAAATGGCCAATCAGATTAACCGATGAGGCTTAGATCATATATAAATATCCCGGATACTTATATCGATCTAAGTTCATACATCAACCTGCTTGATCTAATTTTAAATCCAAAGATTAATGTTTAATTTAGATAATTAAATTTAATAGCAAAGTTATTTTAAATCAGAAGCTAGGATCTTTGCTTTCAAATAACCAGAAATCTTATACCTTTTCTGTGTTTCGTTTTCAATAATGAAGTAAGTTTAAAAATGAAGAAATTTTATTACTAACAATTTTAAACTGAAAGATTTGAATCAACAATTATAAAATGACGATTCAAGGATGACAATTTAATGACAATTTTCAACATCTTTGATATTAAACTTGTTTTAAAAGCAAACCTGTGCCTGAATGGAAGCTAAATGGAAAATACAAGTTTGGATGCGTGGATGAAGTTATGAGAAGGTTTATTTCCCAGAGAATTGGAAGCGTTCTGGATGAAAATGATGTGTTGAGGCTAACTGAGTTATTTAGAGAGAAAAACAGCATCAGACGCAATCTGTCGAAGTCTACCTCACCCATATAGAAGACCGTCCTTCGGATCCGAAGTGTCCAGGTGGAGATGGTTTTCTCTAGGCACGAGGTTGGTAGAAGAACCTCTATGCGACCAAATCAGTCCTGAGATGTCTCCTTTGGTCACTCGACTGGTGGAACGGTTTGCGTCTCAAGATCCGTAACTCTGAAGGAGTTTTTCATCTTTTAACTCAACTCAGAAATCAATGACTCTGGGTAGAGTCTTCGTTAGCTGGTTACAGTTCATTTATTCTTTGGCTATTCTGGTCGGCGTTACTGAACAGCAGGTGGAGATTCAGGGACGGCCATTCCCTTTCCCTCCTTGGTGTTGGTTCAAGAACTGGTTCTGAAGCTGGGGATGGTTAGTTTTACCAAGCTCCAGAACACTCCCACTCTCTCAGGAAGAAAGCTTTGATCATGCATCAAAACATGTGTGAAGTATTTACCTTGA
>SSNQ01034210.1:346628-360737 GCA_006942095.1 Nothobranchius kuhntae | reverse complement strand
AAATTGTTGTTCTATGGGTGCTTGAAATCCTTACATGTTTGAATTTCAGTAACGTGTTTTCAACCACTTAAAGGTGCTTTGTTTAAGTCCTTAAATTCTTGATCAAACTGTACAGTTTTGTATTTTAGATCAAGATTTTTAGATAAAAAACTTGATATGTATGTTAACGTCAATAACTAGAAAGCGATCGTTAGTATTTAATGAACAAGGCTCAGAAAACGTTGCTGCTCTTTCATCACCCTCCTCCTGCTCTCCACCTATTCCACCTTCTTCAGGATCCACTGATTTCCCTCTTTCCTGTTCACTCTCTCTCTTTACATTTTTTTAATCACGATTGTCTTTTTTATCATTTTAAATAAATTTTAATCATTTTCTAAATTCTTTTATATATATATACATATATATATATATATATATATATATATATATATATATATATATATATATATATATATATAATTTGTTTTTGTGAAGCGCCTCGTGATTTTTATCTTGAGAGGCGCTATAGAAATGATCTTCTTCAGAGTGGTTCAGCTCGTTTCTGTAACAGTGGGGTGTGTGAGCGGGCTCCACCCAGTATAGACCCGCTGCTGGACTGGCCGCATCCTTTGGGTTTGCTATGAAGCAGACCTAACCTGGCGTTCTTGCCGGGTGTCAGAGCTCTGGTTTTAGACTAAAATCCAGCGGGACCTTCTGGAATATGTAATAAAATCAAGATGGGAGTAAAGCCGGGTCCCAACAAATGGTAAATGTATTTTTCAGTGATACATTTAGGTACTTTCCTATTTAAAAAGGCCCTGTAATGAGCCGCAAAGCACCGCCCACCACTGCAGCGAGTCGTCAGAAGTGGGCTACTCTGCAACTTTTTATTTTACAAACACTTGAGTTTGCGGACTAATAAAATACCGATAAAGTTTGGGCCTCATCTTGTGAAATTCAACAGATCTAAAAGTAACATCTGTGTTCAGATTTATGTCACTACACATAAGAGCGTTTTTTAAAGCACCTCATTGTTCATGACATCTATTGTAGCTGAAACATGACCCGACTTGTCCTGAGCATGGTTTACTATGAAAATAGACATGAACAGCTAATTTTTACTAGCAAAAGTGCAACGCCTAAAAACACATTGGTTCTAGTATAATTCATTTTATTAATGAGTCTGCAGATGGAGAGAGGGATGGAATCAAGTATTTCAGTACTCGGCATGAGATGGACTTATGTCTTGAGTCGTGTGTGTACATATGTATATGTACACACACAGTTCTTATTCTACTACAAGGTATGCACCATCACCAAACTGCAGACATGAAAAAGATAAGTATTAAACTACTGTAGGGGTCCGCGGGCATGCCCCCAGTAGAACATTTAGGCTATTTTATATCTAAAATCATCAGTCTGGCGCATTTTGAGGGAGTTGCAGGCTGGTGTGAATGTATGATGAAGTATGTTATTGGTATTATGATTTGATTTGAGTCAATGTTTCCCTGTCCTGTCTTTAATCCATCATGAACACCGACTACAGCGAAACCCTCTGATGCTTCCATGCTCAGTACCACAGCTGTATGATGTCTAGTGGTGTGCATCTCTACCTGCCTCACGATTCGATCCGATTCCGATTATCTGCCTAACGATTCGATTTGAGTCTGAAATGCATCACGGTTCTTCACACAGAAATGTTCATTACTTAATAAAAGCAGTAGAATAGTTTCAATTTCTTTTTGATTTCGAAATCCCTGAAAAACAGAACATTCATCTATTCACTACAGTGAGCAATAATGTTTAAAGTGTGCTGCCTATAATTACTTAAATAATATAAGAAATAATGTTTTCGGTAGAGCAGCTTTAAGATAGAATATTACTGAACTTAAAAATAGTAAACAAATACTGTGTTAAGTGGTTCTTTCACATCCAGGATCCCAAAACCGAAATTAGCCCAGACATCCGATTTAAAGGTAACGGGTACATCTTTGATTACTGGTAACGTTGGCCCTGTCCGCCATTTCTGTTTGGCGCTAGGGCAACGCAGTGCACATGTCATTGCAACTCTGCCCCCAGAAGTAATTATAAAACCTCTAAACTTTATTGTCCTGCATAGACATAGACGAGGGGTCGGCAACCTGTTCCCATCAAAGAGCCATTATTACCCGTTTCCCACAGTAAAGAAAACACTGGGAGCCACAGCGGCCGCGGCGTTGTGGGCGGGGCCTACCCTCAGACAGCAGAGCGCTGCTCACAACAGGTGACAGTAGCCGGTACCGGTCGCTCGTGTACGTCAAAGTTATCTTTCATAAGAAGATAATCAATAAAACGATTTATATAAAGTGGATCCAGAAGTTGTAGCCCGTCTCTGCTACAATATTTAGATATTTTTCACCCTGTTGGTGGTTTTACTGAGCAGGTGCCACTTTTGTCATACGTTTCTTTTTAAAACATGTTTAGACTGTTCACAATACAAATCCAGGCTCTGTCACGTTTGATTGTTGTAATTAAACTTTGTAGGTGGGGAAGGTCAGAAAAGGATTTTCCCTCATTTACAGCGACGGAGATAACGGCGCAGTGCGCCTGGCTCTGGTGTTAATCAAGTTAAATTTTATCTCTTTGTAACAATTTTCACAAGAAAACAGAACAGTTAAAAGCAGGGCTTGTGTTGACCGGATAGTTCCCGTATTTGACCGTTTATTTTGACGGAGAAAGAATAGAAAGAATTACCCCGACGCATGCAGACGAACTGACACTTTATTCTACGCACATCGCAGATGTAGCTAAATCACTCAAGAAAAGATTCCCATCTGAACATCTGAGCTGGACACTGCTCAGCGCAGCTCGCTGTCAGCGCGTACATAAGGTCCACAGCGAGCTGAAGATGTGGAGAGGGGCTTGGAGCACGTCGCAGAACCAGAGCGCATGCAGGAAGATTCCTCCAACTGAAGCGAGACTTGTCACTTAGAAAATGTTCCCTGATGATGAAACTTTGGCTGAATAGCGCTTGTTCTTGTCTCCATTGTGGCGACACATCCAGGAGCTGAGGAGGATCCCAGAATCTGACATCCTCCAGCTCAGGAAGCGCCTATGATTACGCACAAGCGTGACACGTCAACCCGGTCTCACAGTAAGACCGGGTTGGATCTGTTCAGGTTTACGCAGACAATCTTTACATTTAGAATTGGCATACAGATGTAAAATTAATGCAGTAAAATATAAAGCTTCAGATGGATGGAAGAGCCGCATGCGGCCCCCGACATAGACATAGGGAGAAAATCTCATTATGTCACGTTGCTGCATCGATGCGGAACGGCTGAATCGCGATGCATCTTAGAATCGATCATTTTTCCCACCTCTAATGATGTCAGTACCGTATTTTCCAGAGTATAAGTCGCACCAGCCATAAAATGTATAATGAGGAAGAAAAACAACATAAGTTGCACTGGGCTATGTTGCATTTTGGGGGGAAATTTTATTATTTTTCTTAAAAAATCTGAGACCAAGCATTTCACATTGCAATTCAAGTACTGGTAACAATAACAGAATAAACAACCAGCTGTTGCATCAGCGGTACGCAGCAGCGCACCGCGGTCTTCAGCAGAGGATGGTGGTGTTTAAAACCCTCCCAGCGGGCATGGCGAGCTCATTCCTGGTCCGGGGCCGGCCCGCAGCAGCGCGGTATACATAATTTGGTATACAAGTCACTTTGGTATATAAGTCGCAGGACCAGCCGGACTATGAAAAAAAAAAGTGCTACTTATATAGTCCAGAAGATACGGTAGTTACTAGAGAACCAATCAGCTGGCAGAGCTGCTGGTGAGCGTGCTGAACTTGTTAAACTACGTGACTCGACTTGAACAAAGTAGAATCCAGCTGCTGTTTATAGAAACTAAATCCATCTGCAGGGCTTGAGGCCCAGGGCAGAGTTTTAGACCTCACACCAAACCACATCCAGACCTGTTAGTAGTTTCTTTACACCAGTCTCAAAATTCTGTTTTCTGTTCAGACATCCAAACCTTAGAAATTAAATTAATATTTAAGTTAAAAACGATTAATATTGGTTCTTCATTAACCCTTTAAGACCTGCCATGGAACAAGTTCGCCATAACTTATATTTATGGTTTTACATGCTTTGGTGCCTTTTTTTTTGAATATTTCAACCTGCTGGACATCAATACTACCCTTACATTCTAAATGTATTCATATAAATGTTCATGGCAACTAAATGTTTTACTAAAAAATGCAATTATCCGTACAGAAATGTAGAATTGTTTTGTTTTTACATAGGGCTGCATGATATTAGGAAAACCTGCGATACTGGATAACAGTGATTAATATTGCGATGACGATATTACTTGCGATAAATAAAATCTTAACTCAGGAACAAAGATAATAAAAAAACTCATAAAAATGAGAAAAGCAAAAGATGTGAGGAAAGGGGAAATGAAAATGAACAAGAAAAGGCAATCAGTGGATCCCGGGAAAAGCAGAAAAAAGCAGAGCAAAGCTAACTCAGGTGTTTGCTAACCATCAAAATTAAGTGCCACCCACCTCGGGGGCGGGCATCTAACCAATGAGAACCCACCCATTTGGCCAAATGGGTGAAGATTATGTTTAGTAAACATTTGAGCTGACATCCATTGCGATATTTATCTGTTCTTTGTGATATGAATATTGTGCATGCTGATATCGCGATATATTTACGATATATTGTGCAGCCCTATTTTTACACATACTTCTCATTTTAAAGAAATGCCACACCTTTATCCCTCAAAACAGTTGCACACAATCCTATGAAGTCTCCTCTTCTGTCCTCCGTGCTCAAAGGGAAATTCTCCGACTCCCACACAGGAAAACAAAAACGTATTAAACTGGAGCTGATATGTTATTCACAAATGTTAAGAAAAAGAGGTTGATGGTTCCGTAAAATTAGCATTCAGCTAGCATTATCGATATGCTGCCGGTTATTGGCGGTTTTCACAGCTAATTTTTCTTTCACCCAGCTAAGCATTTCCTATTTGTCTTTTAAAGTAACCCTAAAGTAAACACTGGGAGCCATAGCAGCCATGGCGTTGTGGGTGGGCTACTGGGCCTGAGCCGGTTCTGGTTAATCTGTTATGTTCAGTTCATTTTTTTCCTCATTTACAGTGAAGGAGATAATGGCGCATGACTCTGTTAAACAAGTTTAATTTTTTCTTTGCAACAATCTTCACAAGAAAGCAAAACCGTTAAATGGCCGGATATTTCCCGTATTTGACTGAGAAACCACAAGGCTTGGTCGTTACGAACACAGACGAATGCAAATGAGCTAACATTTTCATCGTTGCGCACATCGCAGAGGTAGCTAAATCAATCAAGCGCAGCTCGCTGTTCGGCGTATGCGGGAGAATTCCGCTGACTGAAGTGAGAGTTTTCCAAACCTGGTCTCTGAGAGACTTGTCACTTAGAAAATGTTTCTGATTATCAAAGTTTGGCTGAATAGCGCTTGTCCCTGTCTCCAATGGGGCGACGCATCCATGAGCCGTCTGAGGAAAAGTCCAGAACCTCATATCCTCTTCGGCTCAGAAAGCTCTTATAGAGACATTTGATTACACACAAGCAGGTTACCTGTACACCAGGTTGGGCCTTTTTAGGTTCACACAGCAGAAGGACGGAGTGCCTTTGGACCACGGGTTAAATGTTCAGTGAAATTATTTAATTAACGTTCTGGAGGCACTGTGGTCAGGTTGTTCAGACTAGCGCTTGAAGTGCAAAACACACAAACTGCGTTATGAGGCAGAGGAACAAATTTGTTATATTTCAAGTCTTCATTATTTTTGTTATGATTTTAAAACATGACAATCTAGACCAGGGGTGTCAAACTCATTTTAGCTCAGGGACCACATTGAGGGAAATCTAGTCCCAAGTGGGCCTGACCGGTAAATAAAAAAAAAAACTTCAGATTGTTTTCTTTGTTTTAATACAATCAATATAAAACAAGGCTGGAACCTGAGGACAGTGTAGAACAAGTACAACACCTAAAGTGTACTTGAAAATTTGAAAAAATAAAAATAAAAAAATTCAACAAATAAAAAAAACATTCCTTAGTGATTCAAAGAGCTTACAGATCACATGGCTAGATCAGTTTCAAGCAGCACTTAAAGTATATTTGACTCATTTTACTTTACATCTTTTAGCTTTCACCAGCACATCAATATCAGAAGTCACATCCTGAGTGGCGGCCAACTTCAGGATGTGATTCAAGTTCTTGTGTGAGCCTTGAGCGCAGCTTTGTTTTATTTATACTCATTACAGAGAAAACTTGCTCATAGTGATACGTTTATTTTCACTCTACATTGTAAAGTATGAAAATAAAGTTTACACAATCATCTCGCGGGCCGGATTTAACCCACTTGCGGGCCGGATCCGGCCCGCGGGCCGCATATTTGACGCCCCTGATCTAGACCTTTTAAAATTTGCATACAGACAAAAAAGTGCTGGAAAATACAATAATTTTAATTAAATATTCTTTAGTAGTTCAATAAATGTTCATCACAGAAAGCTGCATCAAATTGATGACAGAGCTGCATGTGGCTCGCCAACCACTGACCTAACCTTTTAGATGCAGTTGAGGCAAGGGAGAGCCGTCTTTACCGACTGTACACTCCACCTCCCTCTACTCCCCCACTTGTCCAGATTTAGGCTAACATCAGATTTTAACCATAGGCCCTATCAAATAAAAATGTTTTAAGCCTATTCTTAAAAGTAGACAAAGTGTCTGCCTCACGGACTAAAGCTGGGAGCTGGTTCCACAGGAGAGGAGCCTGATAACTAAAAGATCTGCCTCCCATCCTAATTTTAGATATTCTGGGAACCACCAGTAGACCTGCAGTCTGAGAGCGAAGTGCTCGGTTAGGAACGTATGGAACAATCAGGTCACTGATGTATGATGGAGCTTGATTATTAAGAGCTTTATATGTGAGAAGAAGGATCTTAAAATCTATTCTGAATTTAACAGGTAGCCAATGTAGGGAAGCTAAGACAGGAGAGATATGATCTCTCTGTTTAATTCTCATCAGAACTCTAGCATTTTAGACTATACATTCCACACTACTAAATGGGTAAAAGTATGTATGAGGCGTGCTGGTATCATATCTGATATCGGTATCAGTCAACACTGATGGCTGCAAAATCAATCATGTATTGGAAGTGAAAAAGTTGTGCATCGGGACATCCCTAGACTAAATCCGTTCCATCACTTAAAATTTGGTGTTTTTGTGTTTGACCTCCAGGTCCGTGTTGAGTTCATGGACGACAGCAACCGCTCCATCATCAGGAACGTGAAGGGCCCAGTCAGAGAAGGAGATGTGCTGACACTCCTGGAGTCTGAAAGAGAAGCCAGGAGGCTGCGATAGGTGAGGGACGCAACCCTAATCCTCTACAACAGGTTGTTTTCCTGTTCCAACACAGTTGAATCACCTGTGCAGCAGTTCATCAAGTACAGCAAGTCCAGCTTTTCCCGTTTAACTAGTTTCAATATTATCCACTGGGGGAAATACTTAAGAGGATTTTTAAGATGCCACTGACGGTAGAAAAAATAAATGAATTTGTCAGAACCGGTGACACGCACTGGGGTGAAGCCAGCCTCCACTCACTGATGCACAGTAAAGTGAGCCCTCACTCGATTTTGCTAGGCGGCGCATTCACAGCTTTACGGTGAAAGGATGGGCCACTGTTTTTCAAAATAAAGGTCATTGTCCGAAGCTCATGACCATAGGTGAGGATTGGGACGTAGATCAATCGGTAAATTGAGAGCCTCGCTTTCTGGCTCTTCTCCTTCATCAGTTTGCCAGAACCTCGTTGGAGCCAATCAATAGTCTTTTCCCATGGCCTCTGCAAAGTCCTCCCACGGCCGAGATTTTGTCTCAAACTGCCACTGCTGCACCCCACTTAGCCATCCGGTATCTGTCTGCTGCTTCTGGAGACCCACAGACCAGCCATGCCTTGCAGACCTCCTTCAGCCTGATGGCTCCTCTAACCTCTGGTGTCCACCAGTGGGTACGTGGGTTACCGCCACACCTGGCACCGCCCACCTTGCAACCACAGCTAGCAACAGCCGCCTCAACAGTTGCAGAGTGGAACAAGGCTCATTCAAACTTGATGTCTCCCGCTGCTCTTGGGACGTGGTCAAAGCTTTGCAGGGGGTGGGAATTGAAGACCATCTTGACCAGTTCTTCTGCCAGGCGTTCCCAGCAAACCCTCACTATACATTTGGCTCTGCCAGGTCTGTGCAGCATCCTCCCCAGCCATCAGATTCAGCTCACCTCCAGGTGGTGATCAGTTGGCAGCTCTGGTCCTCACCCGAGTGTCCAAAACGTGCGGCTCAGGTTAGGTGATGTGACTAAGAAGTCAATCGACTTACATCCTAGGCTGCTCTTGTACCGAGTACACCAATGGGCATCCTTGTGTTCGAACATGATATTTGTTCTAGCCAAACTGCGACTTGCACAGAAGTCAAATAACAAAACACCCCTCTGGTTAAAAGTGGGTGGGCCTTTCCTCCCAACCACGCCCCTCCAGGTCATGCTGTCCTTGCACACGAAAGTGTTTAAGTCCCCCAGAGGAACAATGGAGTCCCCAGTCGAAGCACCATCTAGCACTTGATCCAGGCACTCCAAAAAACAGGATGGGTACTCTGAACTGCTATTGGGTGCGTAAGCACAGTCAGGACCTGTTCCCCCAGCCGAAAGCACAGGAAAGTTACCCTCATGTCCCCTGTGGTAAACCCCAACAAACAGGCAGTGAGTCTTTAGGCTAGCAAAAAGCCCACCCCAGCCCTCCGCCTCTCACCTGGATCAACTCCAGTGGAGGAGTGTCGAACCCCTCTCCAGGACTGAGGTTCTAGAGCCAATGCTTTGTGTTAAAGCGAGTCCATCTAGCCGGTACCGCTCAACCTGTTCTACAAGCTCCAGCTCCTTTCCTGCCAGAGAGGTTACGTTCCATGTTTCAATAGCCGGTTTTCCTGTCCAGGGATAAGACCGCTAAAGCTCCTGCCTCTGTCTGCTACCTGATCCACACTGCACCAGACCCTTCATGTCCCTCCTGCAGGTAGTGGGTCCACAGTTGGATAAGCCCATGTATCCGGTTCAGGCTGGGCCTCATGGGCAAAAGCCTGACCACCAGGCGCTTGCCCACGGGCCCCAACCCCAGGCCTGGCTCCAGGGTAGGACTCCAGTAACCCTTCGGACCGGCTACCCAAACTCTGATTTAGTGTTCATTAAAGGTCTTCTGAACTGCTCTGTCTTTGTGCAGATGAACAAAAAAAACCATCTCAAAACTAACGATGTGGCTTTGAGATGTAATGGCTTGATTGTAATAGCAACCTGATATTAGTTTAGAATAATCCAGAACAGGTTTGGAAAGTGTGGGTGTTGTAGTTTTTGAGCTAGAGCAGATTAAAGGAAAAAATTAGGTGTAATTGCCCTTTAGCCATTTCCACCTTCTGCCTCATCCTGTTATCCCAGCGCCTGGTGTGGACGGATGAGTACTACAACGCCTCTACTTCATATAAATGTATCATCAAATTCTGATTGGGATTTTAAAGGTTCCCCCTTGGATTCTTCCTAGAAAAATCTGTGTCTAAAATCAACGTAATTTCTGTAATTTGAATAATGTAATATGTAGAATAAGCCTACATAATGTATAAAACTTATACCATTAATTAGATTTGCCTAATAAACTGTTTTGAGGTTCTGTAAAAAAAAGTGAAAGAGCTTCTATGTAGCGCCTCAAGGTAAAAATCACAAGGCGCTTAATAAGAACAAAAGCAATTTTGTACAAATATAATAAAGTTAAAATAAAATTTTGATTAAAAAATGTAAGGAGGGGGGAAGATAAAGGAAGTCAGTGGATCCTGGGATAAGCAACAAACTACAGATCTAAAAACTTGTCGTTTCTGGTTAAGAGGCAGTCCTGATTTATTATTGAGTTTATAAACGTTAGTTTCACATGAGGGAGAGAACGGAGACATTCCAGGAATTTGTCGGGTTACCTGCTTCTGAAACGGTTGTGTTTATCTTCACAGTTGCCACTGAAGCGGAGAAGCAGCCGATGCCACCAGTACCACCTGCTGTGGACTACATCACGTTTTCAGATGTTTTGAAATAAAGTTGGTTAAGAAGATGAATTTCTGTTCTTTGTCTTTGTTCTCAATTTCTGACGAGTTATTTTTATGACTTAAGGAAGCTAGGGCTGGGTACCACATTTGGCACCAGCTGAACTCTGTGATACCTACCAAAGACATTTTGACTTGTTAAAAGTTATCAAAGAGCTCAGACACAACCACTTAAAGGTTGTTTGACCTAATGTGGAGAAATATGTTAAAAATTCATATTAATGTGTGAATATACTGAAACCATTATTGAATTAAACAAATGGTGTAATAAGATCTGGAATAACAGGATTAAACATTTAACTCATTACTGGAGAGCATTCCACATTATTAAAACACTTTAGAATTAAAGCGCTAGGCTGGTTTAAATCCTACCTGTCTGATAGATTTCATGTCAGAAACGTACATGACGAATCTTTACAAGAAGGGACACAGCAGACTGCACTTCTTGAGGACGCTTAGGTCCTTCAGTGTCTGTAGCAAGATGCTGCAGATCTTCTACAAGTCTGTTGTTGAGAGTGTAATCTCTTCAGCCATCGTCTGTTGGGGCAGCAGCATCAGAAGCAGGGACCTGAAAAGGCTCAACAGCCTAATAAAAAGGCTGGTTCTGTTCTGGGGACGACTGTGGAACCGCTGGAGGAGATCATGCAAAGAAGGATTCTCCAGAGAATCAAGAACATGATGGACAACCCTGAGCATTCTCTTCACAAGACTGTCCGACAACGGAAGAGTGTCTTCAGTCAGAGGCTTCTTCAGTTTGGCTGCAACACTGACCGCTACTGGAGATCCTTCCTGCCAACAGCCATTGTAGTATACAACACCTCTTTGATGACTTGATTATTATTATTATTATTATTATTCTGAGCTACAGCAATCACTTTCCCTCTGGGATTAATAAAGTATTTTTGAATTGAATCATGTTTTTCATTTTCTGCTTCCTGTTTGTTTGGTAACGATTCCACAAGTTTATTAACCTTTTTAAGGTATTTTCTTCGCATATTGCCCCGCTCATTGTAAGCCCAGTCCCCCTCCATCGCTTTCTGTGTCCAAACTTGCCCAATGACAGTTCTGCTCTGATGCGGGTCTCCCTATGGCGCCTCCCCGGCCCTCAGATGTAACGTATTCCAGCCCACTAAGACTGAGTGAATCACAGCAGGTTTGTTGGAGTAAAGTATACGCGTAATTTTTTTACACACCAGGTGTCCCAATATACAAGCAGGATCCACAATCATGACAGCTGCTAATAGGCTTCACCTCGTTGGCCACTTCTCAGTGTCATGCACAGCCGCCAGGAGTAACTGGCTCTTGCGGCTTTCTCAAAAAAAAAAAAAAACTCTGAATTGCAGTGAAGCCCAGTAAATACAGGTAGCCCCGCCCCTTAATCATCCGCAGGAAAAACTTCATCAAATTAAACACACATACTTTGATTCACTTGGGGAATATAAACACCTTCTTATACCTTCCCCCATATTTTACCTTAATTTAGACTTTCCTCCCATTTAACCACAAATATCTGCTGTACTCAGGCTCTCTTTTCTTCACCTGGAAGTGCGGCCTAAGTACACCACACAAATGTAGCAGGATGAGGTAATCTGCTCCTGATTTTAATAAATAACACCTGACCCCGCCAGTCACCAGGGGGGCTGTGGGTATAAAAAGCAGACTCTGGCAGTGTTTCCTCTCTTGTTTACCGAAGTAGCTGTATTTTGGAACAGTGGCAGCGTAAGCTGGATGGATTCTTGTGAAAGAACAGCGCCACCTCTAAAATAAAAGGACAGGAAAAGTCAGCGTAAGCCAAGACAGGAGCGGTGGTAAGTCTCTGCTGTAAGGCCTCAAAACTCACCTGACATTCCTCAGTCCACTTCTCACCAAACTCAGGTTGAGTTTTTCTTCTACCCCTTCCCTTCCCCGTGTCAGCGACTAGCTTGTGGAGGGGTGCCGCCAACTTTGCAAAACCCTCCACAAACCGTCGGTTATAACTGGCAAAGCCCAGAAATGAGCGTAGCTCTGAAGTGGTAGTTGGAATCTGCCACCTAGCCACTACCTGGGATCCGTAGCCACACCCTGATCTGAAATTATGTGGCCCAGATAACTGACCTCTTGCTTAAAAAATGAACATTTGGCTAACTTCACCTTCAGGCCTTCCTTCTGGAGCCTCTCCAGCACAACCTCCAGTCTCTGCAGGTGTTCGTCCACACTAGAGGAAAAACACAATGTTATCCAGATAAATCCGCAATGACTGACACTGTTGATCCCCAAAAATCCTCTGCATCAACCGTTGGAATGTACTGGGGGCATTACACAGTCCAAAAGGGGCGACGGTGACACAGGAGTTAAGTGCTCGCCCCGTAATCGGAAGGTTGCAGGTTCGAGCCTCGCTCAGTCTGTCGCTGTCGTGTCCTTGGGCAAGACACTTAACCCACGTTGCCTGCTGGTGGTGGTCGGAGGGACCGGTGGCGCCAGTGCTCGGCAGCCTCGCCTCTGTCAGTGCGCCCCAGGGCAGCTGTGGCTACATCGTAGCTCATTCACACACTGGTGTGTGTGAATGGGTGAATGAGTGATTGTGTTGTAAAGCGCCTTGGGGGGTTCCAGGACTCTAGAAGGCGCTATATCAAATACAGGCCAAAAGGCATACGGTTCCACTCAAATAAACCGAAGGGAGTACAAAAAGCAGTTTTTGAACGGTCAGCCTCTGCCACTGCCACCTGATTATAGCCACTGGCTAAATCTAAGGTGGAAAACCAACGTGCGCCCGTGAGCGCGTCCAATGACTCTTCAATACGGGGAAGAGGAAAAGCATCCTTCCTGGTTTTATTATTCAGCTGCCTGTAGTCAACACACATCCTGAGACTACCATCCTTCTTCCTCACTAATACAATGGGAGATGCATAGGGGCTGCTGCTTTCTCTAATTACCTGTGCCTCAAGCAGCTGGTTAATATGCTCTTTTACCGCTTCATAATCCGACGGAGGGATTCGCCTGAAGCGCTGACGGACAGGTGCATCATCCACGAGCGGGATCTCGTGCGCCACCAGCGGGTCCTGACATGTATGCTGCCAGGGAGAAGGCAGGAACATGCGGCAGTGCCTGGCTCGGGATCAGGGGCCTCAGATAGACCTTGGCTCCTCTGCTGTCTTATCACAGGGGAGGGAGAAATCCAGGAGGGGGAGGACCCAACCTTACCTGGATGTCCTATGTCTTATATAATCTGGAAGTTGTGCAAATGCAGGGATGGGCATAGATATTCTGCTGGGATGGGGCTGGGTTGGTGTCCTCGGACTCTGTGAGGCTCTGTGATGCTGCTGCTTTGGGCCCTGGCAGGATGGGCTGGGGTCTCCATGCCCTGGGTGGCAATTTGACAACAGAGGTGCCTATTGGAGCCAGTGGGGGAGCTGGCTCCCTGGAGGGCTAAGCCCAACCAGCCATTCCTCCCCATCCCCAAGGGCGTCAGTTTGTTGTCAGAATTGCTGGGGACAATAACCATACACTTGAGTGGGGTTTAAAAATTGCTGGGGACAATAAAGTAGGCTAGCACAGGGGTCGGCAACCGCGGCTCTGGAGCCGCATGCGGCTCTTCCATCCATCTGATGCGGCTCTCTGTGCTTGTAAAATAATGAATGGATATTTAAATAAAATGCTTTATATTTTACTGCATTAATTTTACATCTGTATGCCAATTCTAAATGTAAAGATTGTCTGCGTAAACCTGAACAGGTCCAACCCGGTCTGAGACCGGGTTGACGCGTCAGGCTTGTGCGTAATCATAGGCGCTTCCTGAGCTGAAGAGGATGTGAGATTCTGGGCTTCTCCTCAGACGGCTCCTGGATGCGTCGCCACATTGGAGACAGGAACAAGCGCTATTCAGCCAAAGTTTCATAATCAGGTGTGGCAGTGTGAGTGTCCTGTCACAGTGTCCCGATAGATCATGCGCCCTGGCTACTTGGCCAAGGGGATGTCCCTTTGGCTGACTGGTT
>SSNQ01034210.1:304343-323448 GCA_006942095.1 Nothobranchius kuhntae | reverse complement strand
CCAGCAGGTGGCGTAAAATCAACAAAGAAATTAACTTAAATATTTCCACAGTTGAAGCAAACATCTGAGAATGAATAACCACCTCTAACTGTGACAGCTACAGCATTTCAAAACAATCAGACCAAAGTGCTGAACAATGTTTAAGAAAAACAAACGGCAGTAAAAGTAACAGTAAGATCAACAAAAACAAAGTAAACCAGTAAAAGGATACCAATGACATTCAAAAGCTACAGGACTTTCTAACTGGATGTAAAACCTGTCGTAGCACGCTCACACAGAGGCACACTTACAGCCACCGCTTTGCTGAGCGTAGACGTCGTCCTTCATTATCAGAGGAAAGGAGCCGAGTGATAAATGCAGAGGTCAGACTTTTAGGAGCTCTGACAGCAAACGGCGACGTCTTAAAACAACACGAGGTGTGACTGGAAGCCGGTGCAGGGACTCGTTCTTTTCTTGTTTCCAGTTAAAGTCCAGCGGCTGAGGTCTGCAGCAGCTGCAGACACAACGGTGCGCTGGGATGGACCAGCATCGGTCCACAGGTGGGGTCACAGTCAGAACAGACCCGGTTTCCACGTCCAACACGGGTCTAGAGCAGGGCCGAGAGCTACTCCACCATCACCGAGCCTTGGGAAGCGCTTCCTTAGTCATGTGCACAACGGTGACCTTTGACCTAGAACCGACTTGAGTTTAACTGAACTTCATGTATAATAAACACATTTTAAGGTTTTTAACAGTATAATTCCTACATCAGAGAAAGTCCCTTCAGGAGTCTCTACAGTCCTATCTTCTGCGTCCTCCACCCTCAGACCAACTAACTCATGTCCTCTCTCACCTCATTCATAAATCTCCTGCCCTGACATGTCCAAACATCTCAGTGGGACGTGATCATCTAACAGGCTGTTCCTCTGATGGACTCGTTCCTGATCCCACCCTCCTCACTCCCACAGAGAGCCTCAACATCTTTGGAACCTCCTCAGATGTTGTCGGACTTGTCCTCATCCAACATGGCTGTCCTCACGTCGGTCTTCTACACCTTTCCTTTTACGCACATCTGACATCCACCCCTTCTAACCTGCTCCACATGCTTCTTCGCCTCTTTTCCTACTTCTCTGTTGCTTTGGACCATAAACCCTAAGTCCATGAAGACCTCTACCTTCTTTCCTTCTACTGCCTGTAACATCACCGTTCCCTCTCGTTTACACACAGGGATTCTGCTTCTCCGGGACACATCTCCACCTCTCTAGCTCCTCCTCTACCTGCACCATGCTCTCACAGCAGATCACTGGTTCATGGAGCCTCCTGTGGCATCTCCTATCAGCCCGTCCATCACCAAAGCAAACATGGAGGGGCTCAGAGCAGATCCTTGGTGCACTCTCAAATCCACCTTGTAACTCCTACAGCACACCTCGCTGCCGTCTCACAGCTCTTCTACATGTTCTTCACCACTCTAACACTTTTTGGTAACTCCAGACCTCCTTGTGCACCACAGCTCCTCTCTCAGCGCTGCCATGAGCTCCTAACCTACTCTGCACTTCTCCGTTAGCATCCTTGGAGCTAAGGTAGCATCTGTAGAACGCTTTCTTAGCATCAAACTGTTCTGCTGCTCACCAATGTTCACTTCTGAAGCCTAGCCTAGCTTCCATTGCTAGCTTGGTTCCTCTGTAGCATTAGATAGCGTAACGACTGCATGTTTAGTTATGAACAACATGGCTGTAGTTACCACAGCCGTGTGAGCCATCCATGGTTGGGATCACATAACGTGTGATTTAAAACATGATGTTTCCTACTTTGCTGAGCGGCGAGTGCTGTTTTAGAACAGGCCCGAGGGCACCTTATGGGGCACCTTATGGGGCACCTTATGGGGCACCAGGTTGGTGACCCCTGGTCCAGACTGATGAGACCTGACCTGCATGTCCATGTCATGCTGATTGGTGGGAAACTAAACGTGATAAACTACATGAAGGTGGTGAAAGGGTTAGTTGTTAAAAGGGTGAAATAATCTCATATCATTTAAATATTGATGTAAATGGTTCCTTCATCCCACCAAAGAGACTAAAAACGGACAAAATCCTTCCTTCCTGACAGAACCAGCTGATCTTGGTTCTGTATCTTGACATTTAAATGGTTCTGACCCCAAACAGCCAGTTGGGTTGGGTTTCTCCTCACTCCTGAGTGTTCCTGTCCTCTCTGGACGGGATCACCACCCAGCTACATCCGGTGATGGAGAGAAAAGCTGTTCTACAGCCAGGAGGCAGCAGGCTTTAACAGAAACAGGAGCAGGATTAGCTGCACCCCCCTCCCACTGCTCCGCTGGCCAATAGCAGAGCAGCGGGACTACATAAGAGCAGAGTGCTCCTCCAGGAGCCTGAGCTCTCAGGTCCAAACCAACCAGACAGAAGGGACAGGATGAAGACCGCTCTAGGACATCTGTCTCTCTGCCTCCTGGTGCTCTCGGCCTCGGGTTTTCCTTTTGAGAGGAAAGGAAGTACTCCGCCTGGAGCCAAGGAGAAGCGCGTGCAGTATGCAGCTCGGGATGACGTTAACATCATCGCGCATGGCCTGCTGCAGCTGGGGCAGAATCTGAAAGAGCATGTGGACAAAACCAAAGTCCAGATGAGGGACATTTTCAACAAACTGAAAGCATTTAATCGCTCCATGTCCGACATGGGAAAGGACAGCCTGAGGCTGCAGGCGCGGGCTTTGGAGATGGAGGACCAGCTGCTCAACGTCACGGTGGAGCTGAGGGACAAGGCGGAGGAGGTGCAGCAGGAGAGGAGGACCATGAGTGAGAGAATGAGCCGGATAGAGGAGAAGGTGGACAGCATGCTGCAGGGAGACAAAGGACCCGACATCCAGGTGAGCCTGTGTCCAGGTAGATTTCAGACTAACGTCAAGAATTCGTGCTGCGGGCCGTCCCTGTAGGCGCTGTGGTTACTGCGCATGGAAGCGCTGTGGGCGCGCAGCACGCGCAGACAGGGACAAAGCGTCCCGCAGACAGATGGAGCGAATAGAAGCCGGGGTGCAAACTCGCGGGACGAGCGGAGGTTTGTCTCTATGAGCGCCGAATGTGCGCTCAGCGGTGGGAAATCCGCTGTGGAGGCGTTACGTAACCGCACGAGGGGGGGTGGGGGGTGTTCCCTTAACGCACATCACGCAGCTGACATGTTTGTGTTTGTCAGCTGGTGCTGGAGGCGCAGAGCAGACGCATGGAGGAGCTGGTGGAGCGCGTGCGGCTCCAGCAGGACAAGCTGGACAAGCAGAGCACGCGCCTCAGGACGCTGCAGAGCCAGGTGAGTCGGCTTCTGACTTCCGCTCATTGCTCACGCAGGATCATTGTTGACCTGAGGCCATTTTCAGATCCAGCGCTCCAGACCGAGGCCCGAGGCGCATGCGCAGAACTCCGCCGAGGAGCAGCGAGACTCTCCAGTAGGTGAGTAATTCCGAACCTCTCAGAAATCCTCCTGACTGAGTCTGAAGGTGACTTGGCAAGCTCCGACCCTAAACGTGGCGAACCATCTGTTCATAAAGGAGCTTAAAGGGTTTCTGCAGACTTTACCGAAGAAAACACTTTACAGGAAGCGACTCTTAACGCTGCTTAGCGCGTTATTAAGCATTAATGAACGGCCTCAGGTCATGCTTAACATCACGTCATACCATGCATTACTAAGCAGACCCCCCCGCGCGCCCAAGTGCGTGGGAACGAGTTCAATATTGGAGGGGACACGTCCCCGGTTCCTACGCCCTTGCCCCCCCCAGATGGAAACTCAAAGAAGATGCGTTTTAAAAAGTTGCAACTGATTAAATTGACACCCGGCGTGAAGGGCGTTCATACATGTGACGATGCCGTGTTCTAGAAGGACGGCGTAAAACAAAACAAAAGCTGCTGAATGTAACATCAAGAGATTGAAGACACGCAGCTGTGGAGTTTTGCTAAATTATATCTGCATAATCCAAGTTCAGACACAAAAGCGGACTTACAATACGTTTCATTATTATGAGATCAAAACAACCGATAGATTCATGCAGAGTTTTCAAATGTGTAAAAACTAGTTCTTAAGAAATCTCACATAAGATTAAAGACAAATCAGGTTCCAACCAACCAAAACTATTAAAGTGTATCCGATGGTAGCATTTGTGAAGAGTCTAAAACAAGTTCAGATCACCATAAACAGCAGAATTAGACGTGTTTCTCTGGAAAAGCGTAAATTGGATTGTTTTATATTTGGTTTGAAGACTCAGCCAACAGATAAATGGAGTTTTTGACAAACCTATGGCTCTTTGAACGGACCGTCCATTAGTCAGTCGTACTTGCCGGCTCCTAGAGCCCAGATCAGCATCGGAACCAGGTCGGGGAGGGCCGCGCTGAGCTCCGGAAGAGGAGCCAGAGCTTTTAAAAGCTCCAAGCGGGCCAGGGAAGCTGGTTTATGGGTCAGAACCAGGTCCGAGGCTCCTGCCCTGAATAGGATGACAGGCGTCTGACCCGCTCTCTAAAGCGCTAAGCTACGTTGGGTAAACGGATTCTAATGAGTAGGAAACAGCTGACAGACGCTCATTATGGTTTATTATTGTCAAGAATCAATATTATATTAACTGACATACTACTTTAATCGTGCGGTGCACAACAGTGGTCTGGTAAACTTTATGATGCTAGCACACGAGTTTAAGCTAGCTAGCTAGCATCGGTCACTCCGCGAGACACCTCCTGACACCAAAGCTAACCTCCCCGCTTTGGCCGATGGTTTCTCCCTCTGGTTGGTCTCTGCTCTCTGGGGCGAGCAGCAAACTCATAACTTTATGGTTCTGGTCCATCAGAAGTAGAATAATAAACATGTAAAGTTTCCTCTGTAGTATACATTTTTATTTAGAACAAGTTCCTGTTATGGCTCTCTAAATATTAGTTGAAAGGAGGCTCTAATCCTAACCAGTATGCTCTTTAAAGGTTCCTTATCATGTTCTTTGGTCCTATAGAAAGCAAATGTAGGCCCAGGATGTGATCAAACATCACCGTTGACACTGTTGAGATGTCATTCATCTACCGGCCATCTCACCATGTGCTGACGTGGGTTAGACTCCCAGCAGTATCAGCTGGAATTTCTTTAGCCAGCAGCAGCAGATTTCATATTTTAGTTTATTGGTTATTTTCTGCAGATATTTGATCTCTAAGGTGTTTGGATCTGCTGGTTTCCAAGCAGCATGTTAGTAGATTTACTCTGCTCACCTCACATGGACTCACACTGGCTCAAGGAACACAGAAAAATTAATTGGTCCGTATACTTTAATCCGTTTAGCAACAGAGGGTAGAAAACATTAAAGTGAAAAGAACAAAGTTAAGCCTGATTTATGCTTCTCCGTCTGCGTCAGTGCGGAGACACGCAACGCCATTATCCGTCCTTGCGTAGGGCTCCGGCAGGCACGCAAGTACGTACGGAGTCGAGCCCACGTTTTTAAACATCCGTCGAACGAGACGGATTACGCAAGCTTGTGATTGGTCAGGACGCCGCTGTTGTTTACAGCGCCGCCATTGCAAAGAGAGCCGAGGATAACTAGCGGCAGACACGGAGAAGCTTGAAGAATACCTCGCGAAAAAACTCTAAAAATATGAACGTTTCATTCTCCCGTGACTGGAGGAGTGAAAAGATGCGCAGCAAGTGTTTTATTTGTGGACGGAAATGACAGGAAACGTGGGTTTAGAGGTGGGGAGCGCATGAAGCGGTGGGAGAATGAGAGACAAATTTGTCCGTGTTAAAAGTCTCTTATATACACAAAAAACACAATATAAACACACTATCCTGGACCGATACTTTTTTTTCTGTTTTTTTTTTTTGGGTGCGCCGTTCCTGGAGACACTGCAGCGCTACGCCCTCTGTTGTCCTGCTGGGGAATTTCTTTGCAACACTCCCCAGGAGACGGAGAAGTATGAGAGCAAAACGCTTCCGTCAGTCCGTGCGTGTCTGTCCCTCGCGGAGCTGACGGAGAAGCATGAACCGGGCTTTAGTGTTCAGACAGCGATGCAAAGCTGCACGGCTGCCCAGAACGCCAACCGCAGATGTCTAAGCCACATATCCTCAGCTGGCCCGGCTTCTGGGAGAGGAGCAGGGCGTGGTGACAAGATTAGTTTCCATTGGTGCTTAGCAAGATTTTCAAAGTAAAACTCAAAATGTGCAGCTGAAACCTGAAAAAGCATGAATGCAGGCAACAATGGTTGTTTTCCATGAGAAATGGATAATATATGGTAAAAAGATGTAAAAAAGTATATTTTCCATGATATGGCTCCTTTAAGGATACAATAACAGTAACATTAATAAAGGGATGCTTTGTTTATTACTGCTTAATAATGCACTAATTCATGTTAATAAAGGGACCCTTGCAGGAAAATGTTAGCAAATGTAGTTTTATGTTCTTAAAGATAAAAGTAAATCAGTTAAGAGTTCACGAATGAAACAACAGGGAGCTGAAGCCACGCCCATCTACTTCACCAACAATGAATGTGAACGAGATCCTGTTCGATGGGTGCCGTGGGTTTCACACTCGATGTCCATCAAAGACACATTCTGATGCAAACAAGGTGCTCAGTTTCAAATGAGCACAAAAGTGCTTTTAGGTTTTGTGTTGGGAGATGTTCGTTTCACCAAATGTCGCTTTTACCTGGCTTACTGCTGGTTCTGATGCTGGTGGAGGTGTAGCCATGGTTGGGATGTATGAGTGTTTTCTGTCTGAGCAGAGCCCTGCCAGACTCGTCCACGCCTCCCACCCGGGTCACAGGCAGGCTACCTGCTATAGAGCTCCGGACCCCACGTGACTCTCAGTTAGTGGACGCCATTTTGGCATGCAAAAAAGGTAAACAAACACGGATGTAACCATGAACATGAACGGGATCCGCTTGGATTTTACTTCGTCGGAGTTTACTTCACACTTTAAAACAGAAGAAATCGTTTTATATAGTCAGAAATTAAATAGACTAAACATCTCCGACCCTTACCGTGCCCCTGGGATACTTTTTAAAAACGCCAGAAGTCGTAGCGAACTTCTTACCGGCACAACACCGGACCTGACCGGGGAACCCCTTGGGATTTACCCGGAGGAGCTGGCTCCGGCGGCTGGGGAGAGGGAAGTCACGCTACTGCCCCCGCAACCCGACTCCGGATACGCGGATGAAAATGGATGGATGGACGGACAAATAACAGATTTACACGTAAGTAGTCTCGGTGAGACAGATAATAGCAATCCAAAGTGCTTTTTATGTGTGATCTGACAATTGATCAACCATTGCTTAAAAATGAAATACAGCTTAGCCGGTTAATTGCTGTGATCATAAAACACGTAAACGGCAGCACGCAGAACTCACGAGGCAACGTTTTACGTGATGTTTACTTGTTGCTATGAGTAATAAGACAGAAAAAGCCACGCCAAAATAAGTTTAGGAAGCCCACTAAGAATCATAATAAAAGCATTTAAAATAAATACCACACACAGTTGAGGAAACGTTGGTTTAAGTACCTGATATGAAGCGGTCGCTGCATAAGCAAAAACCTTTACTCTCGGGGTCCCACAGCTTCATTTTAGCCCGGTCACTAGTGCGTTTTATTACAATGATCCAACGTTTGCGGCGCTCCGGATCTAGGGGAATACTGTAGATGGCTCATTCCTTATGTCGTCTGCATCTGTTCTGCATCCTGGGGCACAACAGGAATCTACCATATTTCCTGTCTGATTGAGTTTTCTGACAATAGTAAATAGTCCAGCTGCCGGCTTCTGCCTGCCAATATGGCGCCGTTTCGATTTGAACTGTTGCATGCCGGGAGAAGTGACGTCAACTCCCGGAGCTCTATATGAGGCCAGGACTCACACTTTTCCTTTTGAATCTCTTATTTAGTAATAAATGTAAAACTCAAATTCCACATTAAAGCTGTCGTTTGGCAGACTTTAATAAATAAACACTAAATCCAAAGCAGATGCTGAATGCTGACGTTGTCATGCAGAAAGGAGCAGAGTTACAACATTTAGCTGTTTTACCGCCATAAACCTAAAGACACCAGCTGGCCCAGTTCTGCTTCTGCTCAGGAGAACCTCAATGTCCTAAAGGACAAAGACATCCGGGCTCGGGTCGGAGACGTGAACACGGTGGGTCCACACCAACGGTCGGGTTTCATCACTGAAACTCCACAAAGTTCTGACATCAGGAAAAGTTTAGCAAAGTGCCAACTGGGAGAAAGTTCACTGGT
Source organism: Nothobranchius kuhntae (assembly GCA_006942095.1). Taxonomy (NCBI): domain Eukaryota; kingdom Metazoa; phylum Chordata; class Actinopteri; order Cyprinodontiformes; family Nothobranchiidae; genus Nothobranchius; species Nothobranchius kuhntae. The sequence continues at coordinate 315,226 of SSNQ01034210.1, read as the reverse complement.
CTGTCAGGGTCAGAGTGTGTGTGTGTGTGTGCGTGTGCGTGTGTGTGTGTTTCTCCAGCTTGAGCCAAGAAGGAAAAACAGAAAAGCAGTCTAAATTTATCTGACCTCAGTTCAGATATCCTCTTCTGCTGTCATGATACTTGCCTCGTGTTTGTGTGTGTGTGTGTGTGGTGTGTGTGTGTCCCTCATGAATGAACAACCTTTCCCCTAGATCCATAAGTCAGACATAGCACCTCCTCATCTGTGGAGAACACCTCTCTCCTCCCCCATTTCAACATAAAGTGTGCCAAAGTTCAGCTGACCCCTGAGAAGGCTGAGCAAAAACACCACACACACACACACACACACACACACACACACACACACACACACACACACACACACACACACACACACACACACACACACACACACACACACACACGTGATCACCCCCCAAGCATGCTGCTGGCATGCTCATCTACGTAACCAAGTGACTGGTGTGCATGAGCAGGATGTGTGGTGCGCTAACTCTGTGTGTGTGTGTGTGTGTGTGTGTGTGTGTGTGTGAGTGCTTGGGAACTGGGAGAAAGGTCATGTTTATGACTTCTGAGGGATTCACCACTCTCTTGGTTCCAGAAGCTCTCTCACACACGCTGCCTCGTGTTTGTGTGTGTGTGTGTGTGGTGTGTGTGTGTCCCTCATGAATGAACAACCTTTCCCCTAGATCCATAAGTCAGACATAGCACCTCCTCATCTGTGGAGAACACCTCTCTCCTCCCCCATTTCAACATAAAGTGTGCCAAAGTTCAGCTGACCCCTGAGAAGGCTGAGCAAAAACACCACACACACACACACACACACACACACACACACACACACACACACACACACACACACACACACACACACACACACACGTGATCACTCCCCAAGCATGCTGCTGGCATGCTCATCTACGTAACCAAGTGACTGGTGTGCATGAGCAGGATGTGTGGTGCGCTAACTGTGTGTGTGTGTGTGTGTGTGTGTGTGCTTGGGAACTGGGAGAAAGGTCATGTTTATGACTTCTGAGGGATTCACCACTCTCTTGTTTCCAGAAGCTCTCTCTCACACACACGCGCGCGTTGGGATCTCCAGGCTGGTGTGATAAACGCTCGGCTGATAGTCTTATTTGCAAACACCTTTTCTGTGATTGACCTACTTCTGAAGAGCTGCTGGAGTAAACAGATCCGGGTTCCTTCAGCGTGAGTCATCACAACAGCGTCCTGAAGAGCTCGAGTGTACAGCTGATACCCGGGGAGGAACCCATCAGCAGGCGTGATAACCAGACCGTCCTCTGGACGTGCGTCTGAACATCCCGCCGTCTGGAAGTTTTGGTCCCATTCATTCCTATGGAAGGGGCGTGGCTTAACATACGGACTTCAGCCAGCCACTAGGGTGCCTGTCCTCATCTCCATTAGGTTTCCTTTCTTCTGCATTTGTGTAATGGACAATGCTCAGCTGCCTCATCTTCATCTCTGAGATGTTAGAAGAAAAGTCGTGTGAATCGTCTGACTTATAAAACGAACCCAACTGACCTGACGCCTGACCTTCTCTTCCTCTCTTCCTCCCACAGAAATGGCAGCAGACTGCCACCAGCTGTTCCTCAGAGGAGAGACCACCAGCGGGGTCTACACCATCCAGCCACTCCACTCAGAGCACTTCAATGTCTTCTGTGAGATGACAGCTGGTGAGTAGACCTCAGCTGTCTGCTATGTGAGGCTTCTTCTGTGAGCTGATGTGAGATGCTTGATGAACCTCTCCACCTGGACGCAGATGGAGGATGGACAGTCATCCAAAGGCGCCAGGATGGCTCAGTGGACTTTGACCAGCTGTGGGAGGCTTACGAGAACGGCTTTGGCAGCCTGAATGGTAAAATCTCGCTACCTGAAAGGTCATCCTGGGGTCAGGGCTCCCTCTCCTCCCTTTAAATAAATGAGGTACTGTTTCCTTCCTTATGGTTCTCCTCTTTATCAGGAGAATTCTGGTTGGGTCTGGACCACATCCACACCATCGCTAAAAACGGCAGCTACGTCCTGGAGATCAAGTTCTCTGACTGGGGGGACGACTCCGCCTCTGTCCGCTTTCCTTTCAAACTGGGTGGAAAGGAAAGCAACTATTCTCTCCGGATCCCGGACTCCGGCACCTTCAGCACCCTGGAGAGCTCTTTGGGGACGGATGCTGTCCTCGGCTTGCCGTTTTCCACCAGCGATCACGACAACGATCACAAAGTGGACATGAACTGTGCCAAGCACCTTTCAGGTAGGTCCCAACCACACTCTGGAGGCTCCGAAAGCCTGCAGCGGCTAACCAAACCTGATGCGCTTCCTGCAGGCGGCTGGTGGTTCACGAACTGCGGCCGCTCCAACTTAAATGGTCGATACTTCCAGAGTCCTCCTCCAAAGCAGAGGCACCAGAGGAAACAAGGGATCTTCTGGAAGACCTGGAGGGGGCGGTACTACCCCCTGAAGTCCAGCACGATGATGATTGCTCCAGCTGACATCCAGAAGTTGTAAACAGCAAAGAGTTGGTTCTTTTCTTGGTGCTGGTTCATGAGGACTAGGTCCCTGGTTCCACAGCAGCATCACACCAGAAGGCAACAAAGCCACAGAAGGAAATCCAGACAGTCGGTGCAGCAGATTTCATTTTCTGTTGCTCTGCTGAGATTTCCTTCTGTTGGCGTCAGCGAGTCTGGACCTGCACGCTGCTGAGAGTCGGGAGGTATTTTCCAACAAGCTCAGACTCCTGGCTGGGCCTGATCAGGCTCGGGTCTGAGGTGTGAAGACACAAAGTTAGCCTGAACACAGCTGATGCTAGCAGGAGTTAGCCAGCTAGCACCGACGGACCACTCCCGCCTGCTTTAAAATCACTTTTCAGCATCAGAGTAAGACTTTCGTGTGGAGAGTCGATGGCATCGAGTCATATTGACTTGTCTGATTGAGGCATTAATGTAACTTTTTCTAACCTGACCTGTTTCAGACTTGGTGTAAAAACCATTTCCCACAGACGTAGTTTGTTACAGAAGCTTTCTTATTGAAGAGAAACATAAATATATATTTGTGCTGCTTCCTGTTCATAACTTATTTGGTTTTGTGTAATAAACATAGTCATGAGCAAATAAACCTGATTTAAACACCGTTCTGTTTGTTTTCCTGTGTAGAGAGAAGCCGACAGGATCATAAAAACCATTTAGCACAAAAAAACAAGAGTTAAACGGTTACCCGCGTAGCCGAGCGCCGGGCCGGCTGAAGCTTCAGATCTAAAAGAGAAACGAGTTCTTTGCAGTAGATAAGCTCGTGACCTCTGCAGCCAAAGGCATTACCTCCAGGAGGAAACCCACATGCCCAGGACTCGGATAAGCAGGTTTTTCTAGGAGGCACCTGGGTTGTCTTCTCTCTGGATCATAGGCCTGTGAGTCACGTGTGTGACGACCTTCGTGTGACCTGAAGCTCTGAGTAGCTTTAAGGCGTCAGCTTTGATTTTCAGAGTGACACTTTGCCCCAACGTACCCTGCTTAGTTAACGTGCTTCAGCTGAGCTCTGAAGAACCTGGCTGCGGTTACCCGCCCACCTTCCACACTCTACTGCTTTCTTCTACAGTCTGCTCTTTAACTGTATTATTTCCTGCTATTTCAGCTGTTAACTTTATTTTCTCTCTAAGTGTTTTTCTCCCCAGAAGAAGCTACAACGATGTTCTGCTGAGCTGTGGTGGCCTCATGGAGGGGGCCATCGTCTAGCACACTGCTGCTAACCACTTAAACATTCTCCCTCTCCTGATAATAACTTTTTGCTTTCCTTGACGTTGGATGTGCTACTACTAGTTTACCCGTTTAATTATAGATCCACTAGGATAAATACAATAAAGTTTATCTCTCACCTAATAGAATATTTACTAAGACATCACAATATAACTATAGACACATTACTTGTGTGTGTGTGTGTGTGTGTGTGAGTCGTGGAGGATGGCTGCTTATACGGAGCCAGGATGCTCTGGAGGTTCCTTCCTGTTAAAAGGGAGTTTTCCTCTCCACTGTCGCTGCATGCTTGCTTAGTATGAGGATTGCTGTAAAGACTCTGACGCTAGTCAGTGACTTGATGCGACCTGCTGGGTTCCTTATATAGGAAACGTGTTACTGATTGGCTTAATGACCTGACCTGTACTGTAATGTTTACTGTGTGCAGGTCCTTGAGACGACTCGTCCTGACTTGGTGCTTTATAAATAAACTTGAATTGAATTGAATTGAGTGTTAAAGACCCTTTTTACTGTTCTAGTGTTGTTTTCTATGCTCTTGTTGCTCGATCCTGCTAAACACTTTGCTGCCGTGGCTCTTTTTACAGTGCAGCATGAATAAAGTCGTGTTGGGTCGTCAGAAGCAACGTTCTCTCGATGCTGGTCTGCAGCAGGTCACACACACACACACACACGCACGCCCACAAACAGAGACAATGGGCTGATTGATACGTTTATTATTGTCATGTATAAACCGTGTTTGGGTGGTACAAAGCTGTTAAAGACCCCAGTGCCCCCCCGTTGTCGTTGCTGCAGGAAGAACAGGAAACACCAGCTGAGCAAGACGCCGTTTGGCAAATCTAAGTTATAGACTGAAAGGCAAGCACACGTAGCTGAGTGAGGGAGAGCTGCACGAGCGTATCGATGAGACTTTGCCCGCCTCGTTTAAAAAAACAATAAAAATTCATAAAAATATTTCATCCTAAACATTAACGCACCCTTAAAACACGCAACCAGCCCGGATCCTCGCCCGCGCTCCGTCTGCTAACTGCAGGTGGAAACTCCACCATCATGGGGGGGGGGTCAACGGCGTTCGTGTGTGTGTGTGTGTGTGTGTGTGTGTGTGTGTAACAGAGCGGAAAGTGGAGCTGCTGACGGGAGAGCGCGGCTCGTGGCTGGTGGATATCTGCTGGATATCTGGTGGATATCTGGTGGATATCTGCTGGATATCTGGTGGATATCTGCTGGATATCTGGTGGACTTTGTGGGACACAGACGGGGAACTGAAGGATGGGGGAAGCTAGACTTCACGTCCTCTACAGTCTCAGTTTAGAGGTATTGTTGTAGAAAGTGCAGCAGCATTATCTCGTAGTGCTCTCCAGACTCAGGGCAGCGGATACTGTGCCGCTCGTTGGGATAGACCTGGAAAATCAGGAGAAAACAATCATCACACGCTACAATGTAGCCACAGCTGCCCTGGGGTGGAAGTGAGAGGGACTCAAACCTGCAACCCTCTGGTTACAGGGCGGGAACTGAACTCCTCTTCCACCAACACCCACAAAAGAAGCTCCAGGGAACTGTGGTCCCTAAGGGCCGATGTCCAGATTGTTTATGTTGTTTCCCTGCTTCAACACACCTGCTTCTAATCAGCAGGTGATTGACAGGCCTGCTGCACAGATGACTCAACTGGGAAACAACTAAAACATGCTGGATGAGGCTACTGATGAATAAACAACTCAGCTGCTGAGTTCGCAGCAGCGGCAAACACTCACCTGAAGCTGATAAGGCTTCCCAGCACGGATTATCTGGGACACCAGGAAGTTGGTGTGGAAAAAGTGCACATTCTCATCTAGAAACCCGTGAAGAATCAGCAAACGGTTGGGCCTGAAACCACACAGGTTTGCATTTGTTAAACTCAAACAGGATGCTGTCATCACCTGGTGCAGGGACGTGTCTTCTGGGACGTCCCTGCAGGTCCCCAGCCTCCCTTACAGCGGAGGTCACCCGACAGGTGCAGGATATACATACTCGCTGGGAAGCTTGTCCACATGCAGAGCCACAGATCCTTCCTCGTAGCCCTGCTGGTTCTTCTCAGGCACATCCATGTAGCGCTCCGTGTAGCCCGTGTCGTAGGCCATCCACACGGTCACCGGGGCTCCCGCTATGGCAAGCTGAGGGGGACACAAGACTCTTAAAACAACCTCAGCAGTAGGTTTGGTTTAGAGGTGCAGCTGCGGGCCAACACTGACACCATGTGGTTGAACCGGGTAACAACCCTAACCCATGGTTCCAGACCCACGCGTGAGGCTTTAATAAGGACAGACGGTTCCTGACCTTGAAGATGTTAGGCCGCTGGATGAGGCCCATGAGAGAGAGGAAGCCTCCGTACGACCAGCCATGGATGGCAACACGACTCAGGTCCACAAAGTTAAACTTCTCCGCCACATACTGCAGTCCCTCCACCTGGTCTTCAATCTCCACCTGACCCTGGACAGGTAGGACACCAGAGACGTCCGGAGCATGCTTTAACTCGTTCAGTAAGGGTTCAGCTGCAGCAGTGATGATGGGATGGAGCTGCTGCAGGGGTAGCTGCACCTCCATCGCCTTCAGGCAGCATAAATGACCTATTCATCACAGATGAGTGTAAAGCACCTTACAGGGTTCTGCAGCCCCCCAAGGCTCTTCACAACACAATCACTCATTCACTCATTCACACCCTGGTGGTGATGAGCTACCATGTAGCCACAGCTGCCCTGGGGCTCACTGACAGAGGCGAGGCTGCCGTACACAGGCGCCACCACCGGCAAGGTGGGTGAAGTGCCTTGCCCAAGGACACAACAGCAACATTCTCTGGTGGGAGCTGGGATTGAACCTGCAACCCTCTGATTACTGGACAACCCGCTCTACCTCCACAGCTGCTGCTGCTTGACCTAAACAGACTATTTATGGGCAGCGGTAGCTCAGGTGGTAGAGCGGGTTGCCTCATGATCGGAGGGTCAGGGGTTCGATTCCAGCTCCCGCCAGGGGTATCCTGCTGTTGTGTCCTTGGGCAAGACACTTCACCCAACTTGTCTGTGTTAGTGGTGGCCAGAGGGGCCGACGGCGCCAAATGGCAGCCTCGCCTCTGTCAGACCTCCCCAGGGCGGCTGTGGCTACAAGTAGCTCACCATCACTAGCAGTGTGTGAATGTGAGAGTGTGTGAAAGTGTCTTTGGGTGTCTAGAAAAGCGCTATACAAGTTCAATGCATTATTATTATTATTATTTAGCTTCACGCTACCATTTTGTTTTTCAGGGCTCCCTCAAACTCTAGGCCCCGCTGGCAGGAGCCCCGCCCATCGATGATGACAACCGCGTAGCCCAGAGACGCCAGAGTGTTGAGACGGAGGTACTTCATCCCCTTAAAGGAGTTGTTCACCAGCTGCACCTAAAGGTTGGAAACACTACACATTAGTGCACGCACGCACACACACACACACGCACACACACACACGCACACACACACACGCGCACGCACGCGCACACACACACGCATGCACGCACGCGCATGCACACACACACACACACACATGCACGCACACACACACGCACGCACAAACACACACGCACACACACACGCACACACACACGCACACACACACGCACGCACACACGCACACACACACACACGCACACACACACGCACACACACACACGCACGCACGTACACACACACGCACACACACGCACACACAAGCACGCACACGCGCACGCACAAGCACGCACACACACACACACACACATGCACACTCACACGCACGCACGCACGCACGCACACGCACACACGCACACTCACACACACCTGAGGGCCTCCATAGACAAACAGAACAGTGGGGTGTTTCCTGCCGGGCTGCAGGTTGTGGGGCCGGTACACCATCCCATACAGCTGGTAGCCAGACTTCCCAGCAAAATCAAATATGTGTGGGGGATTATAATCTCCGGGGCACCCTGGAACACACAGAATGCTGCTGGTCAAGACTGAGTGAGTCGTTTATGAGCCACACACTAGAGAGCAGCTGAGTCTTAAGCTTGGTTTATGCTTGACGCATTCACTTTCCGCGCGGTGATGCGGCTCGCGGATGGAACGCGCTTCACAACTCGCAGCGTTTATGGTTCATGCGGCTCGTCTCTGCGGTGAGCCAATATTCTCCCAAACTGTAGGGGGCAGCATGGAGCTCTACGGCATGCACTACATACGGCCAACACTACACCATAGTAGAAGTAGAAATTACTGTTTACAACATGGCATTTCAGCATTTTTAACAGCGTCCTCGTCTTTTCCGACAGTGCGAGCTATTTCTCTCCAAGAATTATTAACAACATGTTGATCACGGTGATCTCTGAGAGCTGAATCATACAAATGTCTGTATTTACCAACCTCTGCCATACTAGTTCTTGCTCGTCCGCCATGTTTTTCCGCGTCCGTCCGTCCACATGGTTAGAACATTTCCTAGGTGCGCGGTGTGGAAATCTTGGGCCGTGCGGAGACGCGGTGGAGGGGCGTGGTTGTTAAAATGACGCAACTTTTCCGCGCGGAGCCGTGCGGACCTCGCGGACGCGTCAAGCATAAACCAACCTTTAGCTGGGGCTTGATGACGTAAACATGCTGCTTCAGCAGCAGTGTCCATTCTACTCCCAACCCTAACCCTCTGACAGAACTTCCAGAATGTTCCGGGGGAGGCAGGGAACCTTGGGTCCGGGCGGGCCATGTTCGAGGCGGCCGATCGGACCTGCAGCCGCAGGGTCATCGGTGCCTGTTGCGGTGGCAATCCCTGAACCTGCTGGTGGACACTGGTGGTTACCAACGCTGTCAACCTGAAGAAGGAGTCCGATAGGGTCTTTTTGGCCTGCGGGACTCCAGAGGCAGCTGATAGGTACCATCAGTCCAAGCAGAATGAGGCTCAGGTGGTGGCGGAGGCAAAATCCCGGGTGTGGGAGGAGTTTGGTGAGACCATGGAGCAAGACCTCCGTATGGCTTGAAGGAGGTTCTGGTCCACCATCCAGCGCCTCTGGAGGGGAAAGCAGTGCGCTACCAACACTGTTTACAGTGGTGATGGTGTGTTCCTGGCCTCTACATGGATCGCTGGGCACAGTACACAGACCTTCTCAATCCCACCGGCACGTCTTCATGTCAGGAAGCAGAGCCTGAGGACTTTGGGTTGGGCTCTCCAATCTCTGGTGTTGAGGAGGTCAAAAACCTCGTCTGTGGCAAGGCTCCAGGGGTGGAGGAGATCCGCCCAGAGTTCCTTAAGGCTCTGGATGTTGTGGGTTGTGTTGGCTGACGCAGCTCTGCAGTACCGCGTGGACATCAGGGGCAGTTCCACTGGACGGGCAGACCAGGGTGCTGGTCCCCCCGTTTAACCTCTTGAACCGGATGGACTCGGTACCGAGTCCGGAATTACTTCTGGTTTCAAAGTTGTTACAAAACCATGCTTAATGTTCACCAGTATAGAGCTCCGGGAGTTGACGTCACGTTTCCCGGCATGCAACAGTTCAAATCGAAACGGCGCCATTTTGGCATGCAGAAGCCGGCAGCTGGACTACTTGTTATTGTCCGAAAACTCAATCAAACGGGAAATATGGTAGATTCCTGTTGTGCCCCAGGATGCAGAACAGACGCGGACGACATAAGGAATGAGCCATCTACAGGATTCCCCAAGATCCGGAGCGCCGCAAACGTTGGATCATTGTAATAAAACGCGCTAGTGACCGGGCTGAAATGAAGCTGTGGGATCCCGAGAGTAAAGGATTTCACTTATGCAGCGACCGCTTCATATCAGGTACTTAAACCAACGTTTCCTCAACTGTGTATGGTATTTATTTTAAATGCTTTTATTATGATTCTTAGTGGGCTTCCTAAACTTATTTTGGCGTGGCTTTTTCTGTCTTATTACTCATAGCAACAAGTAAACATCACGTAAAACATTGCCTCGTGAGTTCTGCGTGCTGCCGTTTCCGTGTTTTATGATCACAGCAATTAACCGGCTAAGCTGTATTTCATTTTAAGCAATGGTTGATCAATTGTCAGATCACACATAAAAAGCACTTTGGATTGCTATTTCTGTCTCACCGAGACTACTTACGTGTAAATCTGTTATTTGTCCGTCCATCCATCCATTTTCATCCGCGTATCCGGAGTCGGGTTGCGGGGGCAGTAGCGTGACTTCCCTCTCCCCAGCCGCTGGAGCCAGCTCCTCCGTGTAAATCCCAAGGGGCTCCCCGGTCAGGTCCGGTGCTGTGCCGGTCCGCTCCGACAGCTTCTGGCGTCGGAGCGGGCAGTAGAGTCGAGAGTCCCAGACCTTCTTCCCAGCTCCTCCGGCCGGGGGAATCCCAAGGGGTTCCCCCGGCTAGGTCAGGTGTTGTGCCGGTAAGAAGTCCGCTCCGACAGCTTCTGGCGTTTTTAAAAAGTATCCCAGGGGCACGGTAAGGGTCGGAGATGTTTAGTCTATTTAATTTCTGACTATATAAAACGATTTCTTCTGTTTTAAAGTGTGAAGTAAACTCCGACGAAGTAAAATCCAAGCGGGTCCCGTTCGTGTTCATGGTTACATCCGTGTTTGTTTACCTTTTTTGCATGCCAAAATGGCGTCCACTAACTGAGAGTCACGTGGGGTCCGGAGCTCTATATGCAGAGTGCACACGTGTATAACGAGAGGAAGCTAGTCTAAACAATGTAGACAACGTTTTCTACCCCAGCAACACCCAACTCACACATCGGGCTTTTAAATCACCCACAAGTACAACACGCTACCTTCTCGTGGTTGTGAGGAGATGCTCTGTGTTTGGTTACAGACGGACGTGCACGCACCCACACACAGTTTGTCCATCTGGACTCAGAGTTCTAAGTTCATGCCACTGGAGGCTGTTAGAAACGTGTGTAGCTCATTAAAAGGAGAGTCACTAATGAAACCAAAAGCCGGAACACAGGAGAAGACACCTGCCCACAGACAGGTGAGGCTTTTTCTCTCGATCAGGTTAACTCCTTATAGAGTAGGCCTAACAAGTTTATGTTGACCTTCAAAACCTTCCTATCAGGGTTGGCTTTCACACACAGAAGCTGCATAATTGTTCACAATTGAATTACTAGGAGGCCAC
>SSNQ01034210.1:286958-297623 GCA_006942095.1 Nothobranchius kuhntae | reverse complement strand
AAACCAGCAGTGGGTCTCCAAGGAGATCTCTGCACCTTAACAAGACAGGCGCAGACGTCCCTTCCTTCTGATCATAAACAGTACTCATGCTGTGAACGTTGCTGGAGATTAAACCGGACTCACGGGTATGACCCAGAACTGATGGTAAAAACACATTTCACCACAAAGACTTTCACACCATCATAACAACACCTCAGTCTTTACCTGGTGACTCCATCAGGCTGGCCCAGAACTCTGGAACTATGTGTAGTGGATCTTCTTCAGAACAGGTGAGTTTGTAAAGGTGAACACATGGAGGTGTGCTCACGTTACTGTAGTGGCTCACAAAGACGTCAAAGTTCTGCAGACACAGAGAGACACAGAGAGACACAGAGAGAGAGAATTGGGGTTTCCAGGTCCAGGTTCCGTGTTAATATTAAACAGGTCTTTGATGCTGGAAAAGTCATACCAGGTGTGTCCACTTAAAGGTGCAATTTGTAAGAATGACATCCTGTGGTCAAACGTGGTTACTGCAGTCCAATTTTTAAGCAAAAATATTACTCTCAAGTTTTATGGCTGTTGTCAGTTACGGATCAGCTCCAGAAGGTTCTAGATGACAAGCAGTCACAGGGAGCCTAAGTCTCGCCCATCTACTTCCGGACCATGGGTCCCCAGAAGAACAAAAAAATGAATGCAAGTCAACGGGGCTAAAAACGCAATTTTCTAATTCCCCTTGTGATGCACCTTGGAGTTCACATACGATGTCCGTGAGTATTAAAGACACATTTTGATACCAAGAACGTGCTTATTTTCTTACAGGGGGAAACGCTATTTTAGGTTTTGAATGAAAATAAGTCCAGGACTACAAACGCGCATCATGAAAGTGATGTCATCGAACCAGACAAGGAGAAAACTGAGGGAAAAGGGCTGTAAGTTCACCAAACTTTCCACACGAGGCGAGAACCACCATAAATGTGGTCATGTGGTGAGTAGCAGCTACATTGGGGGGGGGGGGGAGAGAGATCATGTGGTGACGTCACATATGCGACGTGCCATGGTCTAGTTTGTAGTCATGTTAATTACAAATGTTTACAAGCTGATAAATCCCAAAGTACATGACTGGTGTGGTCGAAACACCCATCATCAGTTTTCATTTAAATTGCAGTGCAGCATGTGTGACCCAGGGCGTAAGGCGAAGCGAGGTAGAAAACAGCTCTTTTAGCCCCGTTAACTTGCGTGAGCCGCCTGGAAAGGGAGGAGACTTAGGCTACGTCCACACTGTAGGCCGTGATGCTCAATTCAGATTTTTTGAGTGAATCAGATTATTTCGTGCGGCCGTTCACACTGTGACTGAAATGCGACATCAAACTCTCCAGTGTGAACGCTCCGTGGCACCAAAGTGACCTGCATGTGCAGAAGACAAGAAGTCACACTCAGTGGGGAAAGCAGGAGAGGAAGAGTTGTGACGTAATCCTGATCCTGTGGATGAACTATCAGCTGTTCATTCTTCCATTTTGGGCTGGAAACTGTTTTAAAAACTGTAAACTATTTTACTCCTTGTTCCCGCCGCCTCCCCGAATTATTATTCACTGAAAATGTTCCAATGTTAATTCATTCACGGAGACCCCCCCTCCCTTCCCTCACGGAGACCGGTGAGACGCTCCAGCAGCACCTCCAGCTCCTGTTCTCATGCTCTCCTGTATTTTAATTCCTAAAGCTAAAACAGGAAGTCAGACAGACTCCTGAACCTTTCTGTCAGAGGTTCTCCTCAGGAACGTCCACACACCACGCTCACCTCCGCTGACTCAATGACGTAGGAGACGGAGTTAATGCGACATGACCGTTCAGACTGCAGTCGCCTTCAAAAACTTCAGATTTGAGTCAGAATCAGTACCAAACATAAAAGTGACACTGATCGGATTTGAAAACAACGGATCTGTGCTGTTCAGACTGTCGTAAAAAAATCAGATATGGGTCACATTGTCATGATTCGTTTAGTTGTAGTCTTAGTGCCGTGTGGAGCATGGAAAAGGTTTGTATGGTCTTGCAGCCTAGGCTCTGCACTTTTGATATTTATTCATATTTAGGGCATAAATTGAGATGCTAAACTTTCTGGCCCCCAACAGGAGTACGCTCGGGCTCAAAGGGGTAAATGTTTAATACATTATTTATTTAAATCAATTGCCCCTCGGGGATGATTAAAGTTTTTTTGAATTGAATTGAATCAATGAATTGTAATTAAATAGTTCAGTTCTCACCCCTATTTTCTGTATGAACAGTTTAACTTCTTTCCAATGTTTTGTTTGTTTACTGTGTCACCTACTAAAAACAAGAGGTAGTAGCAGCTTGTGACTGAATCAGGTTTCAGAAGGAATGAGCTGCACCGACAGCTCTGTGTCTTTAATCTCTAGTTCGATCATTTAGCTTTGGTTCGTCAACAGTAGCATCATTTGATAAGGAACCAGAATGGTGATACGTGCACACAGGTATACGGGCCAGTACCTGACTAACAGAGCAGCTGTGAGAGAATCCAGGTTTGGTTAGTCTGACCACGTCTCCAGGAGATTCATAGCTGACCACATACAGGTGGTGCTCCAAAGGTGTGTCTCTGGTACCTTGGAAATAGACCAGCTTTGTTTCTTCATTGACCCAGATCTGCAGAGGAAATGACATTTGAAAAAAGCACCAGTAGGATGGGATCAGACACTATTATTATTATTAGGATTGACTGATTTGTGTTTGTTGTTAGTCTCACAGTCAACCTGCTGGCTTCATTATCACCTGCAAGTCGCTTTGGACAAAAGCTAAATACATGAACAGTTTACTATTCATGCTCTGCTGATGAACTACACATATAAATATGTTGCTTGACTAAGTCAACTAACTAGCTCCGTCAACTTGAACACATAACGAAACAAGCCGATGTACTCCTCAAGCCTTTAAGAGCTCTGGAACAACTGTATGTGTTTATGTTTTACAAATGTTATTCTATATTTTCTCATCTCGTTCCATCTTTGTCTTCTCATCTTCTGGACAAAACTCGTTTTCAGGACAAACATTTTGATCAATGATCGTTTCTGACAGTGTGTGTTTACCTTGGACCCATGTCTCGCCAGCACCTCCCATTCCCCACCAGTCAGAGCTAACTCTTCTTTGACTAAACATCTAAAGTTTCCTGCAATACAAGGAGACCAGACTCTAATGAATCTATACATTAACAATATTGATGTTATCTAGATGGGAGCAGACCCTTACCTTCCATGTGATGGTAGCCTTCAGCCCACTGGTAACAGCCCTGTTGTAACACTGATGTAATTTTATACAAGTGGCGGAAACCTGTTTTGGACTCATTCACCCAGATGAAAGTAAATTCATCTTCTGTGTTTTGAATAAAAGGGTAGAATATATCATGAACCTGCACAGACAGAAACATAAAGTCAGTTAAGAAAGTATACAGCAACTGTTTGCTGATTGTTTTTTAGAGTAAAGCTCTTATTTCCTTATTATTTCTATAAATGTGCAGTGCTCTCTAATACAAATTACTGTCTTGTGAGTTGTTTTCTGTGCAAAGAAAAACCCTGGTGCTCCTGTTAGGGCTAATCACTATTTGATGACATTCCCTTCCCTAACCAATCACTGAATCAACATTAAATCTTATCTGAAACTGCTGGCTAAGGATAAGCGTAAATACAGTAAGATTGTTATTCACGCTGGCGGTAACGACACCCGGTTACGCCAATCGGAGGTCACTAAAATTAATGTTGCTTCGGTGTGTAAGTTTGCCAAAACAATGTNGGACTCCGTAATTTTCTCTGGCCCCCTGCCTGATCGGACCAGTGACGACATGTTTAGCCGCATGCTGTCCTTCAACCGCTGGTTGTCTAGGTGGTGTCCTGAAAACAACGTGGGCTACATTGATAATTGGAAAACTTTTTGGGGAAAACCTGGTCTGATGCGGAGAGACGGCATCCATCCCTCTTTGGATGGGGCAGCTCTTCTTTCTAGGAACATGGCCAGTTTTATTAGTCCTCCATGACAACCCAGGGTCCAGACCAGGAAGCAGAGTCGTAATTTAACCCACCCCTCTGCAGCTTCTGTACTGTTACCCACCCACTACCCCATAGAGACAGTGTCCTGCCCACGGCCAAAATCACACAGATTAAGTATCAGGCTTAATAAAGCAAATCATGGAAATCTCATAAATATTAGAACAAATTCAACTGAGCAGAAAACTAGAAAAATTAAATGTGGGTTGTTGAACATTAGATCCATTTTTTCTAAGACTTTGTTAGTTAATGACTTGATTTGGTGCTAAATACTGATAAGGTCATTGTAGTGGGGGATTTCAACATTCATGTGGACATTGAAAATGATAGCCTCAATGTAGCCTTTAGTAATATCTTAGACTCAATTGGGTTTACTCAAAGAATACATAGCTCCACACACTCCTGCCATCATACATTGGACCTTGTGCTGACTTATGGCATTGAGTGTGAGGAAATAACGATCTTTCCACATAATCCAGTCCTCTCGGACCACTTTCTGATAACCTTTGAGTTTTTTATAACTGAGTTCTCGAGACATGAAAGTAAATTTCACTATAGTCGGTCTCTATCTGACAACGCAGTTGCATCTTTTAAATCAACTGTTCCATCTTTACTGTCCTCAGCATCTCAGAGGAACGTAGCAGAGGGCAATATTTTCAGTTCTAGCCCCTCACAAATTGAGTTCATAGTTTTGTAAGTGGTTACTTTTAATAAATTGCCAATAGAATATAAAGGTATACAATAAAATGTAATATCCCATAAAAATATAGATTATCAACGTTACTGAGCCTTTATTATTTGATTGATGATGGAACTAGGTAATTTGGGGATGCCAGGGAAACACATTTTATAATAATTTGACATGCAGAGGCAAAAATATAGCTTTAAAAAATCAATTTATCACTATTTTTCTACTTCTAGGATGATGCAGAACAAATAATTATAAAAGATGAGTTAAGGTAGTAGTTTGGTGGCAGGAGAATCTCATCTCTGCTTTATTTGGATGATGTGCTCCTCCTAGCTTCATCAGGGTCTGACCTACAGCTCTCCCTGTGGATGTTCGCAGCAGAGTGTGAAGCAGCTGGGCTGAAGATCAGCACCTCCAGGTCTGAGACCATGGTTCTCGACCGGAAAAGGGTGGCTTGCCAACTCCAGGTCGGGAGAGAGGTTCTGCCTCAAGTGGAGGAGTTCAAGTATTTCAGGGTCTTGTTCACGAGTGAGGGAAGGAGGGAGCGGGAGATCGATAGGCGGATTGGGGCCACGTCTGCAGTGATGCGGACGCTGAACTGGTCTGTTCAGGTGAAGGAGCTGAGCCAGAAAGCAAGGCTCTCGATTTACCGGTCCGTCTACCGCCCAGTCCTCACCTATGGTCATGAGCTTCGGGTAATGACCGAAAGAACAAGATGGTGGATACAAGAAATTAGTTTTCTCTGCGGGGTGGCTGGGCTCACCCTTATGGTTAGGGTGAGGAGCTCGGGCATTCGAGAGAGACTCTGAGTAGAGCTGCTGCTCCTCCATATCGAGATGATTCAGTTGAGGTGGTTTGGGCATCTTGTTAGGATGCCTCCTGGACGCCTCCCCAGGGAGCTGTTTCAGGCATGTCCTGCCAGCAGGAGGCCCCCGGGTCAACCCAGGACACGTTGGCGAAAGTACATCTCTAAACTGGCCCAGGAACGCCTTGGGGTCCTGCCGGAAGAGCTGGTGGAGGTGGCCGGGGAGAGGACGGTCTGGAGCTCCCTAGTTGGGATGTGATGAGGCTTCTCAACGATTCTGCTGGCTACAAAGTCTCCTCAGCATGCAAGTAGTTTAAATTGTAGAGGTCAAAGGCCGTGTTCCTCTGGATCTGCACCAGCTGGTCGGAGATGACCTCTGGGTCTGCTGGCGAGACATTTCATGTCTGAAGAGTTGTTTCTCTGATGGAGTTTTGCAAAGAAAGTCTGACCTTGGAAAGGATGGTTTCTTATGCTTACTAACCCAGTTTGGCCAAACTGGACAGCTTACTAGATCTCAATATTTAGAGGAATTGTTATTCCTTTTATTAACGGTTGTTTACAGATTTAGACTAATCAGAATCTACCAAGTGTAAAATGAACGTTTACCAAGATACTTCAGTCACCACTCCTTCCTCAAACACTTATTTCAATTAATGTGAAGTAAATATTATAAACAGTCATTTATTAATATAGTAATATTAATATGTGAATATACTGATAATAACTCATTAAATTCAACAAGTAGACTCAAGATCTGAAATAAAGCTTTATTTCTAGAATAAACGATGAAGGTGATTTATTCATTAATATCAAACAGTCAAGACATTATCAAAACACTTTAGATAAAACATTCATTGTTTAATGTAATTATTCTTAACCCATAAAGTAAATAAATGATTTTACGAGCCAGAATAATATATTTTTATTAAAGAGGAGTTAGAGAAAAGTTTTGTCTTCTTTAAAAGATGTCTTGTGAGGAGACCTGGAGCCGTAGGCCTGATAAGGATAAGTAATATACTTCCTTATCGCTTCCTCCTGGTGTCATGGGTGGCACACTGATGAAGCAGGCCTTGTCTACGTTACAATAGTGTTAATTTACTTTACGTGTGGCATTAGACAATGGTGCCCCTTTAAAAGAGAAGGTAATAAGGCACATGAAGTTGGCTTCCTGATTTAATTCTGAACTATGTACTTTAAAACACACCGGGAGCAGTCCTACTTATCCTAGAAAAACAGTCTAGTGCCTTATAAAAATAAGCTTCAACGAGCTAGAACCACATATTTTCTGTTACCAATTGAGGAGAATAAGAATAATCCTAAATTTATTTTCAGTACAGTTGCCAAACTTCCACAGAATCATAGCAATTAGCTATCTGTTCAATTAGCCTTCAGCAGCAACGACTTTCTGGGATTCTTCATGAATAGAATCAATTCTATTAGAAACATAAACCATTGGCATTCTCCAGAACGCTATCTCTTCTACCTTAGCATGTGAGGCAGCATCAGAGGTAACTGTAGAACCTCATCTGTGTCTAAAATTTAACTCATTCACTGCCATTGATGACTAAAGTCGTCATTTGCATTTTTTACTGTGTGGGCATCGGAACGAGCCCACACACCATGAGAACAAACGTCTCAGCTCTAAAGCCGATCTTTATCCACATACGTCACACGTCACGTGATCAGGAAGCAGAAAATCCATGTGTTAGGAGATCGTTTTGGGCCGCTGCTGTAAAAAAGGTGAGGCGTGAACCGGAAAAGCTTCTGCCGATCACAATTCAACAACAGATTATGGAAGAACGGATAACGCTCGAAACACGCAGATTCTTCCTGATGTAAGAGGTGAGTCTCTGCTATGTTTTGGTTGTTTTGGCGTCGACATCATCCTAGCATGCAACGTTCTGTGACTCTTAAAAAAACAGTAAAAATGATCAGGAAATGGCTGGCAGCGAATGACTTAAAGAGCAAGTCACCCCCAAATCAACTTTTTTCCCCTGATAAACTAAATAAATGTGTGTCTAATCGTACTGCAGACATGTGTCGTCAATAATTTGGCACTTCAGTGCATCTTAGTTAAAATTTTAATTTTCTGCCTAAAAGTGGCAGTGTTGTGCCGTTGTCAGGTTAAAACTCTGCACTGTATTTGAATTTAAATCTGCCACCGCTACTGGCTAAGAGGTATGCTATGATGTAAACTGGTACACTATGATGTCACAATGCCGTTGTGAGCCTGTGTGTGTGTATTTGTTAGCAGCTCCGCCCTCTCAGTCTGCCAGGCAACAGCATTTGTTGCATTTTTCAAACATGAAGAGGGAGTGAAGTAAGTTTCTTGTAGGAGGTGACTTGCTCTTTAAACTTGTGCTTTATATCCAATCTCAACTAAATTATTTAACCCTCTGGAGTTGGTAGTATAAATAGCCATTTAGAAAAGTTTTAGTGTTCACCTTTATATTTCACTCTATATTTTATTGTTTATGCATTTTTGACATCATTCCTTTCAGCACAACCTCACCTAGGTATATTTAGAGTGATTTCTTCATTTTGTCATACTGTATTAGAAAACTGAACCAGAAAGTAAACAAAAAATCTAATTCAGAGTAGAAATAATTGGCGTATTTATTGCAGTGAAAACCACAAACATTTGTAACAAACCATTTTACGCATTTAGAGTAAAACTAAATGGTGCAAGTAAAACAAAAAAGGTCAAATGTAGCAAACAACTGTTAAATGCAAGTTTTTTGCATAAAAATGCAAGGCATGTCTCAGGAGTTTTTCATGTATATATATATATATATATATATATATATATATATACACACACATACATATATACACATATAGGTTCATGTGTAAAATCCAAGTGGTCTGTCAGAAGGGTTAACCGTTGACAGCTGCTCGGGTTACCACACCTTCATGAAATAAACTATTACAGTTCTTATTATGAACATCCTCAAATATTTCTATGTTCATTTCTTTATTTTCTGAACTGACTAGTACGAATATTATCTGGACATGGATAAATTATACTATATGCAGAACAGGAATTACAGAGGATTAGGACCGTGTTTGGAGGGAGAGCAGCCGGTTCGTCTGAACCAGCAGACAAGGCCAGGTCCAAGCCTGTTGAAGACCCGTGCAGAACCAGTGAGCAACAGGCCGAGGTACCAGGAGCCTTGTTCAGGGTGTCTGGGTGTTGTTCTGCCCATGCTGACAGAAGTAATCCTCCCATCTTCTAGAGAAGCAGCCGGGCTGAGAGATGAACCATGGACAGAACAAGCTGCTGATGATGATGACAGAAGCTCTGCTGTCTTCTGAGTCCTCTTGATGTTGCTCTGGAAATATGGTCCAAACAGGACCTTGGAGCTAATGGGACCCTGCAGCATTTCCTTCAGCAGGTGGTCAGGGATGGTGGGCAGAACATGAAGCCAAGTGGTTCGACTGTGGTGGAGATGGCTCGTGGACAGCTAGCCCTTCACAGGTAGCTGCTGAGATGATGGCAGGCAGCTCCTGAAGCAATGCTCAGTTATCTGGGAGCTGCATAGAGGATGATCATGGGAGGCCCAGTGTTGAAGCACATCCATGCATTTGGCTGTCCAAAGGGTCTCTAACACGGATGNTGGCGTTGTCATCAGCTCGAGCGGTTGTTCAACTCCCACCCAACACAAAAGAACTTGACGGCCTTTCAAGAGGGCAGCTGTCGGCAACAAGCAACGCATCTTCAACTGTGGACGTGAAAAATTCTAGCCGACGCAGCTTCTCAGCCAGAAGCAGCATGCACAAAAAGAGCAGGTGGAGTTGTGGTGAGGCCCTCGTGATGAGGACTGGGGCAGCCTTCACACCTGCTGCGCATTGTGCCACTCTGACTTTACCCAGTCTGATATCTAGGGCTCAAGATGGGGCACCGCTGGGTCGCAGCTATGGAACACGTTTCCTCCGGGCCTGAAGTCACCGACAGACTTCAGGCTTTTCACTAAATACTGAAGCACAACACCGTGAACACTGAAACATTGAAATTCTATCTGAATATGTAGTATTTATATGTAGTATTTAGGTACTTTTATGTCGTTTTTATGTACTTTATTAGTGTAACTTGTTACTTTAATTTTGTTAGATATAAATGCCCAACCAGGGGCAAGGGCTGTAAATGAATCTGCATCTGTTGCTTACGGTGACACAGTCCCTGTAAAAATAAAATAAGGATAAACGTATCGCTGGACATGATGTAAGGTAAGCATTATTACTCTTTAGCTCTCAGAGACAAGCTGCTGAGAAGAAGATGGGAGCAGATCCCGGTCCGGTCTCTCTCCTATACCAAACCAGGCTCCGCCCAGTAGGTGGGCGTGCCTTAAAGTTCTTCAGTTAGGGTTATCACCCAATAGTGATTAGCCTTAAAAGGTGAAGCCTACATAAAATAGATGTCAGAGTGGCTCATCATATGTCAGAAAGAACAAGTATTACATGGTGTCTATAGGAACTTTAAAGAGCAAGTCACCCCCACATCACCTTGTTTTTGCTGAGAAACTATATAAACGAATGTCTAATCGTGCTGTAGACACGTGCACTCAACTTTAGTTCATCTTACTTCAAACTGGAATATTCTGCCTAAAACTGTCGGTGGCGCGCCCCCTTCAGGTAAAATCTCTGCACAACATTTGAATTTAAATCTGCCATCTCTATTGGCTAAGAAGGTCCCCTATGACAATAGCTGGTACCATATGATGTCACAATTAGGGCTGCAACAACGAATCGATAAATTCGATGAAAATCGATTACTAAAAGCGTTGGCAACGAATTGCGTCATCGATTCGTTGTGTCGCACAACTCTTCCAAAAGCGCCCCCCCTTCCCGCCCGCCGTTGCGCGCAGACAGATCAGCGCGAGGGAGAGCCGGCAGATCAGCGCAAGGGAGAGCCGGCAGGTGTTTGGAAGAGGAACATGGCAGAAGCAGCGAGAGTCAAAAAAGTAAAAACTTTTTAAGTTTGGGAGCATTTTCAGTTAAATCAGGCGAAGACATTCGTTACCTGCAACGTTTAGGTCAGACTTAGCATGGCACGGGGTGATGCAGCGTCTTAAACGAAAGCATGTCGGGATCATCAGCGAGGAAGGAGAGAACTCTGTGTCCGGGTAAATTAAAAACTTTTCAAAAGT
>SSNQ01034210.1:257438-271381 GCA_006942095.1 Nothobranchius kuhntae | reverse complement strand
GGGGGTATGGAGGAGGGTGTCTACTAGAGCCCCAATTCCACCAGTACCTGCTTTGACCGACACCACTCTAATCTGTGCGATAAGATTGTGTCTCCATTAGTACCCAGTATCAGCTCTAGCTCAAATTTTCAGAACCATTCGCCAAGGAGTTCTTCTCGCTCAGTGTAGGTACCATGATGCATATTCAAAAGGCTGTCAATCACTGATTGGCTGGGGGTGGAGTCACTGGTCGTCTCACTCAGGTCCAGCAGCTACCGGCGAACACGCAGACAATGTGGTAACAAATAAAAATAAAAATAAAGCCCTATTACTGATAAAGGACCACGACGGAAGGAGCAGGTCAGAATGACTGAAACAGAGTAGTTTGAGCAAATGGAGGTGATTTAGGACACGGAGCCGCGGCAGCAGCATTCTGAGCACATCCTCTGCTGCTTCAGACTCCACAATAGATGATGGTGAGTGTACTAATCCCATCAGTGGTGACCATATCTTTGCCCAAACAAAAGGCTGACCCCACTGTGTTCCCTACGAAGCCTAAAGCTAACTAGCGTCAATGCTAACAAAGCTATGTTCACATTTTTAGCTCTTTGCTCTGTGTGTGAGCGTCAGTTGTGGGTTTTTTTGTTCCAGAATATCTCCCGACATGCGAGGAGTATTAAAATACTCAGTATTTACAACAACCAAGCTCCCTGGATTAGCTTAGCAGAGCTAAATAACGGTGAAATAAAGTCCATCAGTGTGGTTAACACAGGTAGAGCTGTGGGCTGCACAAGTAGAAAAGTTACAGGTTTCCAGCTGATACTCATAAGCAGTGGTAAACGGCCAATTTTAATGGGTAAACCACCCACATGGTGGCAGACAAAGTCTGCCCCTCATGTCCAGACACAAACAAGTTACAGCCATCTAATGACATATATGTTTTCAACTATAATTATGCACAACCACAGGGACGAGGGCAGAAGCGACTGACCGGGAGGAGGCAGCAGCAGAAGCTGCA
Source organism: Nothobranchius kuhntae (assembly GCA_006942095.1). Taxonomy (NCBI): domain Eukaryota; kingdom Metazoa; phylum Chordata; class Actinopteri; order Cyprinodontiformes; family Nothobranchiidae; genus Nothobranchius; species Nothobranchius kuhntae. The sequence goes on along the minus strand of SSNQ01034210.1, from coordinate 270,384 downwards.
GCGCAGTCCTGAGAAATAAACAACACACAGTCTTGTTACAATAATTAGTTTGTGTGTCTGTTTACGTTACTCGTCAGAATAAACAGAGTATCTGTCAATCTCCAAAGACGAGTGGTGTCACGGCAGAGATGTAAGGAACCACCTTTCGTCAAGCTTGACAGGTCTATTGTTCTTTGACCTTTGTGATATGACCTTTAATGACCCCATATGTCAAGAAATGAATTGATGACTGTTGTGTAATGACACATGAAGTTACTGATTGTAGTCCCCTTTTGCCAAGATGTATATTGATGATCTGCTTTGACGTATTCAATCTGCACCACTTCACGTCAAGTTAGGATTGATAACTCTTCTGTGTTAGGATACCTCACCCCACAGTTCACACAGCCCCTCCCTTTCATACGATAAATGGATAAATGGATATCCAGATTTATCTGGCAAGGCCGAAAGCCAAGGATTAAGTACACCACCCTCCAGCTCTCCAAGGAAAAGGGAGGACTGAGTCTCCCCTGCCTCAGGAACTATTACTACGCAGCTCAGATAACCCCCCTTCTATCCTGGTGTGACAAATCATACGTGGCCAGGTGGAAGGAACTGGAGTCTAACTTGTCAGTCTGCTTCCCCCTACAGGCTGCTATTGCAGACAAGGGTCTAATGTGCCAGCTGGAAGGGCTGGGCAACCCCTGGCTAGCCCACACCCTTCGAGCCTGGCAGAAGGTAATCAACATTTGTGGGCTACAGAAAACGTTAAGAATTTTTAGGTGGGTTGCTTTTGATTTAGATTTCGCTCCAAATAGACAAGACTAATTTTAAATCATGGATGAATTATGATCTCACATTTCGTTCTCTAAACACATTGTGCTCAGCTGTGAGACCTTACGAAACAAACATGCGTCGACACATCGTGACTTTCACAGATATCTACAGCTGAGATCATATATCATTCATGAGTGCAAACTGACTGATTTCACAGATGCTGAGTCACATTTTTCCCTTATCTTGAAAAGTGCTTTAACTATGACACCAACTAAATCGATCTCAAAACTATACAAAGCCATCTCTAGTGCCTGTGAGGCCAACACCTTTATATCAAGGACAAATGGGTGAGGGAACTGGGATCTGATATTTCTTCAGAGGAGTGGAGCAAAATTTGGTCTTTCCAGTGGTCAACGTCCAGCTCAGAGAGCTGGAGGGAACAAAGCTGGAAGAATATTATAAGATATTTCAAAACGCCATATCAGCAGAGATATCAAGACACCCATACGCCATGCTGGAGACAATGCGGCGCTACTGCTGCTAATCATTTGTGTATTTCTTGGGACTGTCCTAGGTTAAAGGAACTTTGGACGGGAGTCCAGACCTCGTTAAATACAGTTTTGAACATTCAAATCCCTTTAGACTTTAAGGTTTTATACATGGCGCTGGTCCCCTTTCTGAAATGTAGGAGTTGGTGCAACTACTCTTGGTGGCATGTAAGAAACAATAACGAGAAGCTGGCTGAGCCCTGTCCTCCCCACACTGGATGATTGGTATGGGATCGTCTTAGAGATATTTAGGATGGAAAAACTGACATATTTGTTAAATAATCGGAAGACCAAATTCTATGAAATCTGGAACAAGTGGATCTTATTCATTACCCCCTCAAGAGCGGACTTGATGTGATTCAACTGTTAATCAACTTTTTGTAACCTAGCAATTTAATTTCTTTTTTTGGCAGCAGCACAGGCAACCCCTCAGTCCCTGGTTATGTTTACTGTTCTATATAAATGTGTTTCACCCTTTAACTATTACAGGTTCCTCTCCCGAGCACAGTCCCTTTTCAGTACTTTACATATTAAGGGACTATCCTTGATACTCCTCTATGAAGGATGGGATGCTCTTGCCATCCACTACTCATCTTAGATTCAATTGGGGAGGGGGAAAGGAGGGGGAAAAAAAACAAAAAACTGACATGACTCTGTTCCTATGTCATTTACATCTTGTCTTGTTTATTGATATATGTTCATTCCAAATAAAGATTTAATTAAAAAAAGCATTAAATGATATTCGTCTAAATACAGATTCCAGTAGAACATCTGTCCTGATGATGCTCCATCTCACTGGAGCTGTTGATACTGTGGACCACAGCATCCTTCTTGATGTTTCTATTGGTGATCACAAATCAAAGTGGATCACCATGACATGTGGGGTACCTCAAGGCTCGATACTTGGACCACTGCTCTTCAACCTCTACATGCTCCCCCTGGGTCAGGTCATACACAATAACATGACCTATCATAGTTATGCAGATGACACCCAGGTCTACCTAGCTCTATCACCTGGTGACTGTGGTCCTCTAGACTCACTCTGTCAGTGTTTAGAGCAAGTTAAGGATTGGATGCAGTCAAACTTCCTCCAGTTAAACAAAGACAAGACTGAAGTTATTGTCTTTGGAAGTCAGAAGGATAGGATGGAAGTTACTACTCAGCTAGACTCCAGAGAAATAAAGACAAAGATCCAGGTTAGAAATATTGGTGTCATAATTGACTCAGACCTGAGCTTCACTGGTCACATTAAGGCTTCTTTCCGGAGTATTTCTCTTATCCGATGGCACCATCTAGTGGCTGACAAGCATATGACACAAAAAAATCTGTTGCTCTGTTTGTGTATTACTCTCATGTCATGTTGTGTTCTCAAATTTATATTTTAGAGACTTTCTTGACCGTGAAAAGTTCATCAGCTCTGCATCAGCTGAGGTATTCCTTACATATGAAGCAGGTAACGGTAGTCTAACGCTATTGGTTAGTTCTGGTTGGCGCTCAGTTTCTTATTGCACGGTGCTCTGTGGGGCAGGGGGCGTGCTTAGCAAAAAAAAAAAGACGTATCGCTTAAATTTTATCACAGTACATAATGAGATAATCACTTTTACGGATTTCTGAAAAACCATACATAATTTCTAAAAGGGGAAAAGTCTGGAAAGCAGCTTAAAGGGGCACTATGGAAGTGTGACAGTCAAAACATGTATAGAAATAATAAATGTCTTCTTCATACATTCTCCTGCAATGCCCTGGTCCTGTAGAATGAGCCCTGGCATTTTTACTGTGATTGCCTGTTTTTCTGTAAAATCACAGAAAAAGAGAGATGCTCGGGTCGAGCAGGCTGCTTCATGCGCGTTCACGCTCAGGCATCGCCCGTAGCATTTGCTATCCGTAGCTTTAGCAGCAGAGAGAGAGGCAGTGCCACTTTGTCGCTGTTGTTGGAACAAATTTTCAAGCAAGGGAAGGGAATGATCTGAGCATGCAGGAGGACTGACCCATCATAAACCTTTGTCGGCTGTGCTGAAGAGAAAGGTACAGAACCAAGTTATTTAATTAATTAGCTGCGCGTTCTCCTGTCCTCTGTCCTCCGGGACACACACACACACACACACACACACACACACACACACACACACACACACATGTACACGGGACTGTCTCAGCTGTTATTTTCGTTAAGGAGTGTGCACGTACAGCATGCGCGCCTCGTGCATGAGCCTACTATTGAAGCTGCCGTTACTCTTTTGGCCTGAGGGGGCGATCGCGAGCATAAAAATTCAAAACTCCGTAAAGTCCCTTTAAGACTATAACTAGATCAGCGTTTTATCATCTGCATCAAATAGCACGAGTCAGGTCTCATGTCCAGACAAGACCTAGAGAAACTCATTCATGTGTTCATCTACAGCATGCTGGACTCAAGGGCGTCAGTTTGTTTTCAGAATTGCTGGGGACAATAACCATACACTTGAGTGGGGTTTAAAAATTGCTGGGGACAATAAAGTAGGCTAGCACAGGGGTCGGCACCCCGCTGCTCTGGAGCCGCATGCGGCTCTTCCATCCATCTGATGCGGCTCTCTGTGCTTGTAAAATAATGAATGGATATTTAAATAAAATGCTTTATATTTTACTGCATTAATTTTACATCTGTATGCCAATTCTAAATGTAAAGATTGTCTGCGTAAACCCGAACAGGTCCAACCCGGTCTGAGACCGGGTTGACGCGTCATGCTTGTGTGTAATCATAGGCGCTTCCTGAGCTGAAGAGGATGTGAGATTCTGGGATTCTCCTCAGACGGCGCCTGGATGTGTCGCCACATTGGAGACAGGAACAAGCGCTATTCAGCCAAAGTTTCATCATCAGGGAACATTTTCTAAGTGACAAGTCTCTGATAGACCGGGTTTGGAAAACACTCGCTTCAGTGGGAGGAACCTTCCCACATGCGCTCTGGTTCTCTGGGTGGCTCTGGGGTCAATCAAGTTTAGTTGTTTCTCTTTGCAACAATCTTCACAGGAAGGCAGAACAGTTAAACGGCAGGTTACAGATATTTCCATTTGACTGTTTATTTTGACAGATGAACTCAAGGATGTTGCTTGGTTTGAAAGAATTACCCCGACGCACACTGATGCGCATGGATGAGCTGACATTGTAATCGTTAACGCACATCGCGGAGGTAAAATATTCCCATCAGAACATCAGAGCTTTATACTGGACACTGTGTTCAGCGCGGCTCGGAGCGCCCACGGTGGACAGTGGGCTGAAGATCTGGGGTTCGCAGCGCAGTGCAGAACCACGGTGCATGCGGTAAGATTTCCTCCCACTGAAGCGGTCTGGAAACCCGGTCTCTCTGAGGGATGTCACTTGGAAAAATGTTCTTTTATGAAATTATGAAACTTTGGCTGAACAGCGCTTGTTCCCGTCTCTAATATGGACACGCATGATGCGTAGATATTTGATTACGCACAAAGTTTATGTGGAGCAGAAGCGGTCGAGCTACGGCAGGTGAAATGTTCCTAGCCTACATGAAGTGAAACTGTTTAATTGTAACATTAATATGTTACTGGACACGCTGGTCTGGTTGGTTAGACCAGTGTTTGAAGTGGTAAACACACACACACACACACACACACACACACACCAATTAAAATAATGCTGATAGCGTGGACTAGAAGACAGGTGATGGTTTTATTTAAATGATGATCAGGCTGCTGTAAAATGTAATCTCCATCCACATCCAGACACAATTATCCTCTATTCTGTCTCTAGTTGCTCTGCTCTTGTCTGGGCTGACGTAGCTGACGGTGCGCGCGGCGCGCCTAACTAGCGGCTGATGCACATTTTACGCATTTGGAGAGGTGGACTGGATGCTTTGCTTTTACTGGAAGATGGTCCACTTAACGCACGGGTGTAGACTACATATTAATGACAAATGAATGAAAATTAAATTGTGAGTTTTTACTTCATATTTTATAAATAAAAATGACGGGAGAACACATTTATGACGTCTTTTTAAACTAAATTTTCTAGCGCGACCTGCCTGCTTCACTTAAGTCACTGCTTATTAAGGTCCGTCCAGAATTACCGTGGGAAACGGTAATAATGGCTCTTTGATGGGAACAGGTTGCCGACCCCTGGTATAAGATCTGAGCTGGTAAAACAAAAATCCTCATCAGCAGGCGTTTTTGAAAGTGGGGGGGACACAGCTGCCAATCACAAATTTTGCCAGGGACATGTCCCCAGCGTCCCCGGTTAAAATGACGCCTATGGCTGGACTACTGCAATGGTCTCCTAACTGGTCTTCTGACAAAAACTGTGAAGCCACTGCAGCTTGTTCAGAATGCTGCATGGCATGGGACCAAAATACATGTCTGATCTTCTTCAGGTTCTAGCAGGGCTCTGAGATCCTTAGGAAGCAGTCAGCTGGTAGAACCGGGTCAGAACCAAACAGGGTGAAGCTGCTTTTAGCTATTATGCTGCTCACAGATGGAATCAGCTTCCTCATGACCTCAGATGTGTCCCAACTGTAGAAACGTTTAAATAAAAATAGAAAACCTTCATGTTTTCATCAGCATTTGAATAAATGTTCTAATGTTGCACGTTCTGCACTGTAACTGCTCACCCTTTAACTTTCCTTTTCAGTTATAAATTGTATTTTCAGTCACGCTGATTTTAATGTCCTTGCTAATGGAAAGCACACTGAATTGCCTCTGTGTATGACGTATAGAAATAAAGCTGCCTTGCTACTGATTGGATTCAGGTTGTGTGATGCATAAGAATGGTAACTTGGTGACTCCTAGTGGTGATATGTGGTTAGCACATCTGAAAAAGCTCAGTCGCCAGAAACGCAAGTTGCAGACATGAATGATTAGAATTGTGAGCGAAGAGGCCATTTTTAATACATTCGTAACACGAGCACTTTTCTAATCCGCGTTTCTCCTGAAAGCCTTTTGTTTTTGACTAGAAAGTTGATGAAATAATGATTAAATATTTAAGTTTTTGACATGCTAGAGACTGGTGTTTTAGGGAGTATTTTTTTATATTATTGGTTCTGCTAGCTTGAACTATTGAGCTGTTGGTTTAAAAAAACAGGAACGTGACTCAAAATTACATTTTAAATAATTTTTTTATTTATCTGCCCATAAACCATCATTTTGTGAGGAAGCAAATGGATTAGCAGCATGTTAATAGCACACATTTATTAAAATGCATATGCACCTTCCCACAACAGGGCCAAGCATGCTCTTTTCAGCACAACACCTGTTAAAATACACCCCACCACAACAAATCCAGTTTCCACAAGTTACAAGTTTACTAAGATTGAGTAAAAAACAGCAAGTCTATTTAACATGGAGCAGAAAGATGGAGCTGTTTCTCATACATCTACACAGTCACAACAAACACACCCCAGAGGACACTGCCCAAGCCCAGACGCTGATGAGGAGATGATACTCCTTGGTTTGAGAGAGCAGAACAAACTCGGGAGCATAGAAGCCATGTTAGTGCAGCTTTGATCACTGCTGGGAAAGTTTTGAGAAAATATCTATAAGAAGCATAAAATCTGAGCGCAGAAACAAAGTTGAAGGAAAACAGAGCAGAAGCTCTGAGTGCAATCCTGCTCTAATTCAAAACATCGTCGTTGTCGTCTTCCTCCGCTTATCCGGGTCCGGGTCGCGGGGGCAGCATCTCAACTAGGGAGCTCCAGACCGTCCTCTCCCCGGCCACCTCCACCAGCTCCTCCGGCAGGACCCCAAGGCGTTCCCGGACCAGATTGGAGATGTAACCTCTCCAACGTGTCCTGGGTCGACCCGGGGGCCTCCTGCAGGCAGGACATGCCCGAAACACCTCCCAAGGGAGGCGTCCAGGAGGCATCCTGACCAGATGCCCAAACCTCCTCAACTGGCTCCTTTCGATCCGGAGGAGCAGTGGTTCTACTCCGAGCCCCTCCCGGATGACCGAGCTCCTCACCCTATCTCTAAGGCTGAGCCCGGCCACCCTACGGAGGAAACTCATTTCAGCCGCTTGTATCCGCGATCTCGTTCTTTCGGTCATTACCCAAAGCTCATGACCATAGGTGAGGATTGGGACGTAGATCGACCGGTAAATCGAGAGCCTGGCTTTCTGGCTCAGCTCCCTCTTCACCACGACAGATCGGCTTAGCGTCCGCATCACTGCAGACGCCGAACCAATCCGCCTGTCGATCTCCCGATCCCTCTTACCCTCACTCGTGAACAAGACCCCGAGATACTTAAACTCCTCCACTTGAGGTAGGACCTCTCCCCCGACCCGGAGTTGGCGAGCCACCCTTTTCCGGTCGAGAACCGTGGTCTCAGATTTGGAGGTGATAATTCAAAACGTAAGCCCTTTATTTACGTTTAGTTTGCTTTCTCGTAACATTACTGCCACCTATTGGTAACAAGTGAAAATGTAAGCATTTTGGTTGTGAGCAGTACATCAGACATCTGCCCTCTTGCCATAATTGGACAGGAATCCAAGACTCATGATTGATGGTCAGACAAAGGGTGTGTCCGAATCCAGAGGCAGGATGCTTGTAAGGACGCATTTTGAGGTCGATGATGTCACAGCGCAGCGACGAGTACTGTCTGAATTCCAAGAATACTCATTCTCGCGTCCTCAAAAACGTCCTCGCTCCGCCCACATTTCGAGGACGGGTCTGTTGTATCCTCACAGAACAAGGCTATCCCAGCATGCTTTGCGCGCCAGCTGTGGATTTTCAACAGGAAGGGAAAATGGGGAGAGCTACGAAGTTTAAAACGTAAGTTTGTTAAAAACTAGCCGTAGAAACCTAAAAAGCTCAAAGCGGTTCAGTTTATAGACATTTTCATTTGTTTATTTGTTCTTTAAACTACATTTTAGGCAGAAATCAGCCAGAACCAGTGTGTGTGTGTGTGTGTGTGTGTGTGTGTGTGTGTGTGTGTGTTTCTTCAGCAAATTAGACTTCTTATCATTTGTTTTAAGGACAACGGAGTACAGAAGTGTTTTTATTAAGCTTAGAGGTGAAGAGTGAAGCTGTCTACATGACTACAGAAGTTCTGCTGTGAAAAGCAGTTTTACAGTCAGGGATTTACACAGCTGACACGTTTTAATGAACAGTTAAAAAAGTTTGTGTGAAGAATAAAAGTTTAATCTTCTCATGTGGATAAATGTAAAAATGTGTTTATTTCCTTTTTGTCACCTGTGGTCTGATTTTCTCTGTAGGACTGCAGGTGTCCAGGGTCAGGAGAGGCTTTACCTGGTGGTCCTCCTGGGAGAGAGGCCTTCTACTGTCATCATGTTAATGTTATTTAGCTGTTTGATATTTGAACACATTTATTAAAACAAATACTGATAACTCTTTCTGGTCATTGATTTTATCACCAGTTTTATTATTACAGATGTTTTTGAACATGTTACATGAACAGAAAATGAAAAGATGGTAAGGAGACAGATTATTTATAATAGGTTACACTTATTTACAGATCAAAACCAGTATGGACCAGTTATGTACGGTTAAAGCAGGATTAACCTGAGTGACTCTTCCTGGATCATTTATTTAAAGTGAGTGAGCAGGAAGTCTTTAACAGTGCAGCTGGATCTGCTGCAGGAGGATCCAGACATGGATGGAGGGCTGGAGCAGACCCGTGGCTGGACGGTTCTGGCCAGAGGAACATCATACAGGACGGTCTGCAGAGAGAGCTTTGGGACGCTTCCTCTCACTGTCCACTCCATCGTCCATCTACAGGGCCTGCTGGGCTGGCTCAGACGACGGCTGTTACATCTCTAAGATGTATTCAGAAACATGAAATGAGGAGATGGTTTATGGATCCACTGGTATAACAATTGTGACTCTTCAGCAAATAAAACCACAGTGTTGTTTTTAATAGAGGTTCCTACATAAATGACTTGCCTGTTAACAGTAGTGGTGGTCTGCTGGTACCTCCTGCAGGACAGAGCACCGCTGACCTCCTCCACACACATCTTCCTCACGCTCATCCTCCACACCCACAACTTCACCAGCACAGAGGCAGATGTGCAACACGGTGCATGCTGACCTGTAATAGATTAAATAAGAGTTTTTTATAGAAAAATGTAAAACAAACATATAACCTGCAGTACACTGGTTCTGTTCAGTTTAAAGAAAAGCAGCAGGGAAAACTACAGAATTACATTTTTAAGACAGATCTAATCATCATTAGGCTTAAGTTGAATAAACAAATGCACATTGAAAACACTTCAATGCTATTTTATTAAAAAGCCTGTTTTTTAAAACGTTTTATCCTCATTTGATGCTAAATAAGAAATTCTAAGGTCCAAATAAAATTAGAAAACATCCTGCTGCATTCAACATTTATGATTCATTTGGTTCATGTTAATTACCTACATGATAATACTCTGTAGTAATGTGTTGTGTACGTTTAACAAGTTCATTCTGTAGCTTAAAGCATACATGAAGCCATCTAAAGTTAGCATGTAAGTCCTGAAAGCTTCTAGAATAAACAAAGTTACTTTACCTGAAAACGGTTGTGAACAAACGCTGCTGATGGACGTGAAGCTGCTCTAGCTCCTTAATATTCCTGCTCCATTCTCGCTAGCTTTAGCATTTTTCCTTTGCGTGTAGCTGCCGCCGCGGCTGTGACGGGACCTACGGGCCACCGTAGAGGTGAAGGCTAGACTGTCCGAATTCAGAGCCGCTGGTTCCGGTTTTAGTGGTCTAACAAGGACCCGTCCTCACAAACATCCCGCCCACGGATTCAGACACACCCAAAGCCTGTTATTGGTTCTTTGGGGAAGGAAGCTAGAATTGGGTTTGTAACTGTAGATGCTGTGATTTTAGATTTTACATGCAACAAACAAAAGTCACTGTTACAAAATGTGGTTCTAGTTACATGTAATATCGCCCCAACCCTAGCTCCAAACACACACACACACACACACACACACACACACACACACACACACACACACACACACACACACACACACACACACACACACAGGGCTCTTTTCGATAGATTTCTGGATTCGGTGTGTTTAATCACTACAAGAGCAAAAGTGCAAAGGAATGATTGATAGTTCTAAAGATTTACCTGGAAGTGATCCAACATCTGTTTCCATGGCAACACTAAAAGAGCCTCTTTCTGAACCTTTCTGGGGATTTCTGAGTAGAGTAATGAGTTCTCTCTGCTTCCATACGGCATTCCTAGTAGACACACAGTAAAACTTGTTCAGACTGAACAGGGACAGCTCTTAAATAAAGCACATCAATTCTCCTTCGTCAACCCAGAAAACACAAAAGGGGTGGAAAATGACACATTTTCATCAGGTGAAAGTCAGCTTACCAAGGTAGTACAGCCGGTGGGAGTGGGGTCCATTTCCATCTGCCTTTTGCACAAACTGGAAGTCATGGGGGGCCTTGTTGGCAATGATAACAGAGTACTTCCTGCTACAGTGGATGATATCACGAAGGCCCTCCCAAGAGTGTTTCTCCACAAAGAACTGAGAAGGAACATCTTCCATCTCCACCACCTCTGTGCTGTCAGAAAGACCGTCCACAGCCATCACTGTTTCACAACTGGATGATGACATTGCCAAGAACTACTCGGTGATGTAAGGAACAGCAAAGGGAGCAGAAGTTCTGCCTTTAAAAACGACAATACCTTTTCCAGATGCAGGCTGTCCGATTACAAACGCGAACCTTCTGGGCTCGTTGCATTCACCAGCCAGCAGACCCGACTCCAGTTCTGTAACCTGAAACAAAGCACAAGTAGTAAACATGTGTACTATAGTATTAGTTAGTAGAGAGGATAATCGTAGACCTTATAGATGGGGTAACAAAAGTCCACGCAGTAAACTAGTATCATAACCTTCAAACATAATAACTGCATATAATATTAGCAACAAATGTTTTTTTGTTCCATGGAGTTCACATACGATGTCAGAGACTTTTAAAGACACATTTTGATACCAAGAACGCTCTTATTTTCGAAAATGGGGAAATGCTATTTTAGGTTTTGTGTGAAAATAAGTCCAGGACTACAAATGTGCCTCACGAAAGTGACGTCATCGAACCAGACACGGAGAAAACTGAGGGAAAATGGCTGTAAGTTCAGCAAACTTCCCACAGGAGGAAAGAACCACCAGGAATCTGGTCATGTGGTAAGTAGCAGCTACGCTAGGGGAAGGAGCTTATGTGGTGACATCATATATGCGACGTACCAATTCCTAGTTTGTAGTCATGCAAGCGGATAAATCTCAAAGTTTGTGACAGGCATGGTCGACGCACCATCATTACTTTTCATTTAAATTGCAGTACAACGTGTGTCTGATCCAGGGCGTAAGGCAAAGCGGATTAGAAAATAACCTTTTTAGCCCCGTTGACTTGTGTTCATTTTTCTGTTCTTCCAGAGACCCGTGATGTGGAAGTGACTTAGGCTCCCTATTCCCATTTTATTAAGGTGTATCCATATAAGTGGCCCACCCGGTGTGTGTACGTACACACACACACACACACACACACACATATATTATATATATGTACATATATAAACATATACACACATACATATACGCATATACATACACACACACACACACATATATATATATATATTTATATATACATACATACACATACATATATATTAGGGCTGCACGGTATTAGGAAAACCTGCGATATTCGATAACAGTGCTTAATATTGCGATATCGATATTACTCACGATAAATGAACAAATACTAAAGTATGCAGACAAACAAAAACTAATGCATGAATTCCATTACAACGTAACATTTTTATTGCAAAAATATGCAGCTGCACCTGCTACTGTATTAACAGCCGCACCTGCTACTGTATTAACAGCCGCACCTGCTACTGTATTAGCAGCTGCACCTGCTACTGTATTAGCAGATGCACCTGCTACTGTATTAACAGCCGCACCTGCTACTGTATTAGCAGCTGCACCTGCTACTGTATTAGCAGTTGCACCTGCTACTGTATTAGCAGCCGCACCTGCTACTGTATTAGCAGCTGCACCTGCTACTGTATTAGCAGCCGCACCTGCTACTGTATTAGCAGCTGCACCTGCTACTGTATTAGCAGCCGCACCTGCTACTGTATTAGCAGTTGCACCTGCTACTGTATTAGCAGTTGCACCTGCTACTGTATTAGCAGCCGCACCTGCTACTGTATTAGCAGTTGCACCTGCTACTGTATTAGCAGTTGCACCTGCTACTGTATTAGCAGTTGCACCTGCTACTGTATTTGCAGCCGCACCTGCTACTGTATTTGCAGCCGCACCTGCTACTGTATTTGCAGCCGCACCTGCTACTGTATTAGCAGCCGCACCCGCTACTGTATTAGCAGCCGCACCCGCTACTGTATTAGCAGCCGCACCTGCTACTGTATTAGCAGCCGCACCCGCTACTGTATTAGCAGCCGCACCTGCTACTGTATTAGCAGCTGCACCCGCTACTGTATTAGCAGCTGCACCTGCTACTGTATTAGCAGCTGCACCTGCTACTGTATTAGCAGCAACACAACAAACTGCATGCATGCAGTTTCTCAGTGACTTTAAAACATCACCTCCACCATAAAACTTGTTCTGATGCTCCAAATACAGAAAAACATCCCTTACCAGGGTTTTTGAATAAATAGTT
>SSNQ01034210.1:221691-252103 GCA_006942095.1 Nothobranchius kuhntae | reverse complement strand
GCTACTGTATTAGCAGCCGCACCCGCTACTGTATTAGCAGCCGCACCTGCTACTGCATTAGCAGCCGCACCCGCTACTGTATTAGCAGCCGCACCTGCTACTGTATTAGCAGCTGCACCCGCTACTGTATTAGCAGCTGCACCTGCTACTGCATTAGCAGCTGCACCTGCTACTGTATTAGCAGCAACACAACAAACTGCATGCATGCAGTTTCTCAGTGACTTTAAAACATCACCTCCACCATAAAACTTGTTCTGATGCTCCAAATACAGAAAAACATCCCTTACCAGGGTTTTTGAATAAATAGTTTAAATGTTAAATAATAGTTAACATCACTTAAATGCAACAGCAAATTCTCTCATTGCTACTGAACATTTTCTCCACTTATGTGGTTATGATATAAGGCTGTTGCTGTAATTGGGAAGTGAACTGTGCCGGGCCAAACTAGGAGAATATTAAGATTTTCTGAGGGAAAGAGAAAAACAATTGTCTACCTTTCAGAAGAGGAACTGGCAAAAAAACTACATGGAAAATATGTGAAAACGTTTGTTTTTAACCCCAAATTGAACAAGTTTACCTAGATCTTAAAAAGCAGCTCAGATGATGAAACTGCTACTATGATTCTGATAACAAGCTAACAAATGGAACTAGCTCCTCTAAGATAAGCGGCTAGCAGAGCTTCTGACTGACAGTTTATGTGCAGCAGCAAATCAACTATCCTGATTAACAAGGTTATAAAGCTCATAAATGAAAAATCACTTTGATGTGTGGGGGAACGTTTCCAGGCCCTCTTTAGCAGGGTGGGACTGGGAGGAGAGTGCTGTAGCCCTTTAGCTGGAAGCTAACCGGAGCCTGGGGCCAACACTAGCGACGTGAAGGTGGGTTGGGTCACCGGCACATGTCGGAGTCAGCCTGGTAAAAATGATTAACGACACCGAGCGGACTCACGTTCACGTTTGAAAGCAGCGCTGATTCCAGAAACATCAGCACAAAGTGCGTTCGTTGCTCTGAGCCAGCATGACGAACACGGGAACGGCGCCGCTAACTCAGTTCGGGTGTTGCTTTCCAAAAGGGTCTATGTAGGGGGCGGGCATATTACGTGAACGGAACCATCTGATTGGCCGCATATCAGAAGGGCTACATTTGATTGGTCAAATAATACTTCCGCATAAAAAACAGAGCTGGTTTACAAAAAGCTGATGTATGACACGGATGGAAATGTTGAACCAAACATTTATCGCCGTTTTTGATATGCTTTGCGATGGACCTATCGCACGTCCTGTTATCCCGATGACGATAATTTTTCGATATATTGTGCAGCCCTACGGGTCACAAATAAGGCCTCTGATGGCCCATTTGTTTCGCTGGAATGCTTTGTTTACATTAGCTTTGCGGGCTGCTATTTGTGTCGTATGCAGGCAAACCGGCCTACAGCATGCTGGAATGCGATCCGGACTGGGCTCCGTCCCTCCACATGGGTCATACCGAGGTGAAAGCGATGACCACCGCCAGATTTGACCGGTTTAGACGGAGAGCCAGATCAAAACAACAGCCTGTTGTTCCACATCCGCCGGAGCCAGTGACCCACCCGTCGGTAAACTGGACTTGGGCTTGTTGCAGAGATCTGACGTTACTAAACACTTCATGGGTGTATACTAGTGTTGTCAAAAAAATCGATACCTAGATATAAATCGATGCTAAAAGTGGTATCTAAATTAGATATTCCATCCCTGTGGTATCGATATTATGGACTATTATACACAGCCTTCTTCAAGTACGCCGACACGCACGACAGCCAGATGCAGTAAAGCAGCCTCCGCCTCCCAGACAAACAGAAGAAGACGCCGCATGGCTACATTGCAATTTCCCACGCGGGTTGTCTCCGATCCAAGTTTTGTCTGCCAAATAAATAAACAAAAACATAAACAGCGAATTCGGGAGGCGCTTCACAGCCCAGCATACCAAGTCCGACACGTAGTTGTATATTCACGCTTATGTGCTTAAAGGAAACTCCCGTTTATTGCAACCCGGACTTAATTTCTAGCATGCAGTACGTTTGTTTACTCACGCTGACAACTTTGGTGCTACTTGGATTCCCCGGGGTATTTAGATCCATCGGCGAATCGCCATCAGTGTATATCCATGTAACGGGTGCGGACGGGCACCCATGGTGCAGCCTCGAAATAAGACATTATCTGCACCAAAACATCTTCATGTCGAAAGGTTTTGTTAGGAATCATTAACGTGATTCCCCTGTTCGTTTGGAGCGGGTCTGGGATTTCTAGGCGTGAACAGACTAGCCGCGGCTAATCTAACCGGCGCTTTTAATGACGTCACTGCCGTGCGCCAATCTGTTTTTATTAAGATTACTGGTAGATGTACCTTTGTCCTACTGTGGAGAAATTCGTTTTCTCCCTTTATTGACCAACAGAGTTGTTCAAAAGTACAGAACAAAACATATGGCATTACATCTTATGACAAAAATGCACCTTAAACAGAGTTTAAGCAGCAAAACATCACTCTGCAGATAGTGTATATATAGTGAGACAATTCATGATTTAAAGTGTTAACTTTCGCCAGTTTTTGTACGCACGTTTTAAAAAATGCTGATACTTGAAAGGTTTAAGCACTTAATAGACTTAATTCTTAACATTTAATTTTTGCAATATAAATTGAGGAATGTTATTTTTTGAATAAACTTGTTCAATACATTGGTGTTTTTAAATAGTATCGAAATCGAGTATCGAGTTTTTTTTCCCAGTATCGAATCGAGTTTGAAATTTTAGTACCGTGACAACCCTAGTGTATGCACTCACACTTAGCACCATATAGTTAAAAATATAGGCGTGAGTAAAGTTGGGCAACACGCTAACGTCTTTGCTCCAGTGTTTGTGTTCGTAGGGGTCTAACCCGTTTAATCCTTTGATCTTCTCCTCGTAGCTTTCTCTAGATTTTGCGCCGAGCCTGTCCTTGTACGGACCGGGAGCAGTCTCCTTCGTTTTATACATCCTTGTGAATTAAAAGAGGTTAAATTCCTTTGCTAGCTTACACCGCAGAAGGACTGTTTGGAGATGTAAACACTGAGCCCAACAGAGAAAAACTGCCTTCCGGGTTTTTAAATCTCCCTCCATCCTCAATTCCTACAATGCACCGCGCGTAAGTCACGTGGTCTGTCAATCTCAATTATAAACATTTTGTCAATGCTCAGCTCTCACTGGGCCTCGGGATTGGACCTTTCAGAGTGTCAGTAACCAGATTTATTGGAACACGTTGGAAACAACGTGAGGTAAGCGCTCTGGGCTCAGTTGATGCTGCTTATGTTTACATTATATTTGCTGTATTGGCACTGTGGATGTCGTATGCTTTGGGCCTGTTAGAGGAGCCTTCATCTGGAGTCAAAGTTATCACGAAGAGTAAAATTAAATGAAATAAAGTTGGGGCTCAGGTTAATTAGTATATGGACCTATAAATCACGTTTATTGCACTGACACCATGAACGTTGTATGTTTACTGTGTGAACATAGCCCTCCCCGAGGAGAAGTGGGCGTGATAGATCAGTAGGAGGATACTGCAGGCCCTGGGAAAGCAGAGTGAGGTAGATGTTTGTTTGTTTGTTGCTGTAGTTACTGTTTTGTTTTTTTTTATTGATTAAAACGCTGATGTTGTTTAAATGTTTAATGAATTGTTTTCATCTGTATTTTGAGGATTTGTTTTCTTTTTATTGTACGGTTAGTTTTCACCATGCACTCTCTCCAGCTCTCCTGATTTCATGTGACCTGGGACTGCTACAAGCTGCTGTTTTCGCTCAGCACCACGCCTTCACGGTCATTGGTGCCATCGGACAGTTTCTACGAATGCTTGAGAAATGACTGTCCAGGTTTAAATGACCCGGCTTTCAGAACCAGAGGACTCCAAAGTGCCATTCATCCTTTCACACGCTGGTGGTGATGAGCTACGATGTAGCCATGGCAACCCTGGGGTACACTGACAGAGGTTTAGTGTATTGTAGTTTTGGAGCTAGACCAGTTGATCGTGTTGACATCTATCCTGTCTGATGCACAGACCAAATAAAGCTTGACGAATTCTAAACTAGGTTTTAAGGACCCTACTGCAGACATGTAGGCTCAGTCTGGGGTGACGGACTTCCAACGGATGGGAACGGATTTCCGTTTGTTTTCAGCGTTATTATTGCAGCTGATGCTTTAGTTCCAATCCCCTTCTGGACATCGGTGTTAAATATTCGGTGACTAAAACTGACACACATATAGTTTAAACAGGATTTAACATGAAGCCGAAGCCAACAGTAGTTTCACCAGTGGGGTAGCTGCTATGGATCTTTGTTCTCAGATTGCACATCTTCTCTAACCGGCTAAATTATCTGTAATAGCTCCAAACGAGCTGCTGTTACTCGTGTCTGACAGCAGCTGTTGGAAGAAACAGACATTTGAAACCAGTTGTAATTAAACCGTTTTGTTGTTTAAGTTGGTGCTCCGTTTATTTTGACAGGACTGACATCCTCTTGTCATTTTCGCTCTGGGGCTAACTAGCTAGCAAAGCTAGGTAGCCGCAAAGTAACGGTAACATATGCATTTAAATCTATTTACACAACGTTGAAACGCTGCTTTACCACAAACTAAAGAACATTACTCACCAGTCTGGCTGCTGCTCCTCTAACCAGGGTTATTCGCCAATTGTCAACGCATTAAATGTTCCAGGGGCGAAATCTTTGAATCCATAGCCGACAACGGCAACACAAGAAGCAACTGGCTTAGCTAGGATCGGAACCTAGTTGTCCTTGTGCTGCACACACCGGAACCTTTCATCGAATGCACAGAGTACTTTTTCCGTTTTCGCCATCTTAGATGGGTCGAGCTTCCGGCAGACACGAACCATAACAGCGCAGTAACCACCTTGTTTTTGAAAGATGCTTCTCAAGTACCACTCGCTCCAAACTTGATTAGTTCTTTCTCTACTAAAGCCTCAGGTCTCCATCTTAACCTAAACAAGTGTGAGTTATTATCCATTAAAGAATCCACGTCTGCCTCTGGTTGTGATATTCAAGTTCAAAATCAGGTAACACATCTTGGCATTATTATATCTAAAGACCCCACCTTAAGATGCCCAACTAATTTTTCCTCCAATGTCCAGAAAACTCAAAGAAAATTAAACTCTTGGCTTCAAAGAGATTTGTCATTGAAAGGCAGAATCCTTCTCTCTAAAGCTGAAGGTCTCTCCAGGCTTTCATAGACTGCTCAATCTCTGTATGTGGACAATAACACTCTAAAGAAGAGTGCTATTGGACTTTGTATGGAAAAGGAAAGTTCATTATATTAAAAAATCTGTTTTAATCAATTCAGCAAATCATGGAGGTTTAAATTTTATAGACTTCTCAACTCTCAATAATACTCTGAAAATTTACTGGATCAGAAATTTTTTAGTTAATCCTCTATATGGAGCATCATCTCCTCTTTCATTTTCTCTAAACTAGGTGGTCTAAAATTTCTTTTGATTTATTATAATATTCCTAAAATCCCCGTGAAGCTGTCAAACTTTCACAAGCAGATGTTGTTGGCATGCCCTACTAACACAGGTCTGTTGCAACGTTGTCGCAACGTATTTTCTGACACCTTGTGATGTTGCAGGAACGTCGTATGTTACGTAGTAGCGGCTTCCAAAGTGAAATTCCGCTATGACGTTGTCAGAACGTCACATAGGACATTGCTGGAACGTTGTTGCGACATATCCACAACTTTACTGCCATATTGTGACAACATACCAACTAAATGTTTGTGGCATGTTGCAGAGACGTTTTCAGGTGAACTTTTTTTTGTCACCTTTAATCATTCAAGCTGCTCAGACATGTTCATCAGCACAAACCTATGTGAGCACCTGTTGTCATCTAATGTTGTCATTATTATGATGAAGATGAACAAAACAACAGGAGCCTCCTCCTCAGCTCAGATCAACCCCATGATGCAGGTATCTGGCTGGAACAGGTGAGCATCACAGTAAACCAGTGGAGCAAACTGAGCTTTAAATATGTTGGTTTGATGCTCTTTTTCTGCTCCAGAACATGAAAGTTAACAGGTGAGATGTTGCATTTTCATTTAAGATAAAATGATATTTTATTTTGTTGTTGGCCCGTGAGAAAAGATTTAAAAGATTTTAAAAATGCTGATTAAACCACAAGTAATGAATACCACTGATGCCTTTTATTTAAAACTGACTTGCTCGTGTGTAATTTGGTTATTCCACATTCAGTGTTAATGCAGAAATATGTTTGTTTCCAAATTTAAAGGTTCAAAATTGCATATATGTTGATAAAGAAAATGTGCAAATTTGCGTCACTTTTTCAAAAAATATTAAGTTTGGCCCTCGACTCCGTCCCAGAGTTTCATTTCGGCCCCGTGTGAGTTTGAGTTTGACACCCCTGCTCTGGAGAGTTAAGCTCCGGGCTCTATCTTAGGCAGTCCCATTAGTCAGCCTCAGCCTAAGTTGATCTGGCTTTAATGAGTTTTTATCTGTAGGTGCATGCTATTTTAGTAGATGATTTTAAACTCATTTTATTGATCTTTTAATAAATCTGTTTATGTGGAATGGAACTCCGTCTCAAGCTTGATGTAAAACTGAACTAACCTGCCTTTAGGGTCAGCTGGTTTTGGTTCCTGATTATCAGGTGGCGTTGTATTTTTTAATTGGTAGGTGGCCCCGCTCGCCACACATCTGTAGTCGTCATCATGTAGTATGAGCTAAAAAGGCCGTGAGTGTTGGTATTTGGCTTGATTAAGTTTAAATATATATGCCGAAGGTTGGTTTCATGTGACATCACAACATTCTAAAGAGCCCATAGGTGAACAGTGAGTGACCCCCTTTCCATCGGACTGGACCAGCAGCGCCAGCGTGTTACTGGGCAGCACATTCTCACGTATTCTGCTGCTTGTCTCTTCCTATCGGCCGCAAATGCAGCGCGACAGCGCCCATGGTAGATCAGAAAATATAATTTTAATGCTCTGCACAGATTATTATCAGAGCTTATTATTTTACTGAATGCATGACGATCAGACACATGTATTCACTGCTGTATGAAGCAGATTTGTGGAAACAGCCCCCTGGTCTTCTCCGCTCTGCTCCTTCCCCTGGTTTTTAACAGCTCCTCCGTGGACATGGTGGAGCGATTTAATGTTCAAACTCCGTGGATTATCATCAGAACTCATTATTCTAGGCCAGCCATTCCCAAACTTATTTAGCCGTGCACCTCCTGCTGTGTCCCAACCATGTCGACGCACCCCCCAGCCCCCACATCAGGGCATGGCTGTATATATATATATATATATATATATATATATATATATATATATATATATATATTTACACACGAGTCGTTCTCTCTGTTCATGGTGGACTTGTTCGAAGACCTGCTTTCCATCTGCCTCCACTGTACCAAAGTTTGGCTGTTGAGTTTCTTTTCAAATGGTAAGTTTATAATGTTTTATGAAATCATTCCTAATTGTGGATTATTAGAGACTAATTTGGCTTCTTGACATGTGAAATCCTGAGGTTTCAGAAAAGGAACTTGAGCCTTTTCTCCTGCAGCAATGACTTGTGGCGGGCCCTTGTCCAAGTCCGCATCGTTGCAGACTTGGGTGAAGTGCAGATAAAGGGTGCAATAGGGGCGTGGTCGACTTCCGCACTTGAGAATCGGGACACCCTACGCACTCGCACCCCTGGCCGGGCGGGAACTCGCAAAGGGCACAAGTGCAAGTGTTGGGATTGGGCCTCAGAGGGGGGCAGCTGTCCGAAGTAAGATGGCTACCGCGCACGAACGTTGGGGTAAGGCATCTAGTAATATATATGATATCTATTCATTTATTTTTCAGTTACCCAAATCCCCAAAGAGCTCCGACTTCAGAGAATCAGCCAGACATAAACTAGCGATTCCCCACCAGGACAAGAGGGTGGGCCATCCTTTCATGAATATGGTCCAAGAAGGTGCATTCCTTGCGTTTTTGTATTTCAGACCCTTTTTAACACACATGTGTCCCTCAATCTCCTCCACCTCTTCATGTGCTCGCCACCTCTAAACCTCACGTTTCAGTCCACCAATAAAATGCTCGCTGCGTATCTTTATACTCCTCCATTCACGGGTGAATAAAACATTCACATTTTCACACTTGGCACACGATGCGTTCTTCAATCTGCTCCATGTCTGCTGCTAAATAGCTTTATATCTAGTTAGCTGAGACCAATGAAAAGCTTTCAACAAAGGTAAAAATCAGGGTATGTCTCCACCACCCTCTGCGAGCCCGTCGAGGCGCCAGGGTGTCTCCGTCCTGATGCAGAAGACATATAAATTAGGCTTTAGTAAAAACATCGCGTCCCACTATAACAGCTGGAATCATCCTATTTTTGTAAATGTAAACTATTTTTGTTCTTTATATGGTGAACTCACCATTTATAAAAGAACCTTTTATAACCAAACTTAAGGAATGTGGGTGTTATTTTTGACCAAACAACGAAGGCCACTCAAACATTGGTCTGAAACTTTTTATCATTTAAGAAATATCTCCTAACTGTGAAGGTTTGTGTCTAAACAAGAACTAGAAATGGTTCTCCATGCCTTTATCTCCTCCCGTCTAGGTTACTGCAACATTCTTCACGTTTTAAGCCCTTGACCTCCTTCAGCTGGTCCAGAACTCTGCAGCGAGGCTCCTAACTGCAGCAGACAGAAGAGCACACATCACTCCTGTTCTGACGTCTCTGCACTGGTTACCCGTTAACTTTAGAGTTCATTTAGAGTCCTGACTAGAACTTTCAGGGCTCTACATGGTCAAGCTCCTCCCTATTTTACTGACCTGTTAAAGCCTTATGCACCAACCCGAGTCCTCAGGTCCACACACCAGAACCTTCTAGAAGTTCCAAAGACCAGATATAAACGTTGAGGTGATCGCTCCTTCCAGACTGTTGCACCCTGACTCTGGATCGATGTTCCTTTATCCTCACGCAGCGCCGACAGTCCGGACCCTTTTATTTTTTTTTTACTCAAATTTTTAATCTTTCACCTGTTTATGAACTTTTTATAATAATTTTTTTCTGATGTAAATCTTTTTCTGTTTGAGATCATTGTGAAGCTCTTTGTGACGGTCTATGAGAAGTGTTGTAGAAATTACACTTGTGCCTAAAATCAGGGTTTCAAACCTTTAACCTCCTAAGACCCCATGTCCATGTGAGGACGTTGGCTTCTTATAAAACAATATTTCTCTTCAACTTGGACCTTATTAATTATTCAGACACTTTATATTCACTTAGTTTAAAAATAGCTTGTTTTCTTTCTATTTTTTAAGGAAATGTGACAACTTTTATTTTTATTTAATGTATTTTATTTTGTTCTCATTTAAGAGTCGACCAATCAGTAATAACTACTAGGGATGAGCGAGTCCCAACACAGATTCAGGCCTCGGGAGGGTGTATTTACACATCTGCTACTACAGGAAAAGACAAGCCAGACTGAAGGAAAAGCCCAGTTTTTATTCCAAGAGTACAAGCTTCTACTTCAGAGGGATGAAACGGGAAGAGTGTGTGGCTCCGATACCAGGACGTCCGTGTTTGACTGGTTTGTAGGTGATAGAGAACTCCCCCAGGTAGTGACCACACATCTCAGGCTGTGGGGAAGAGAAAACGTTTCATTACTCAACACTCAGACCAAGCGGGTACATTAAACCCCGGACCACAGCCACCAGTTAACACTGGAGGATGTGGGGATGCCAGCATGCGCCTCAGCAGAGGTTAACTTTAGGGATGATGAACAGTTTTAAAGGTCAAGCTTATTGTTAGGATTGCAGTTAGGGCTCCTCGATTATGGCAGGAAGGAGAATCACCATTATTTAAGAGCATTTTTAAATTAATGTTTATTCCGTCATAAAACTGCACCGTGCGAGGGTTAGGACTAACACATGAAGGAAGAAGATGGCCACAAAAACACTCCTGACTCCTAGTTTCAACAAGCCAATGCTCTGGCTCAGTTTGTGACCGACATGATTCTGGTTTGACCCCAAATACCCGACCAACACCCTGCAGATACTGACAGCTACGCAGCGCATTTCCAATGTAAAATAAACACTATTTTAGTGAAGTTCACAAGATGTTGCATGGCTGTTTAGTGGTGCTGTAGGAGAATGAAGTATCAGTGTGAGGAACTTTTTAACTCCTCTCTGAACGACTTATTCACACGTCCATCAGTTCATGTAAAACTTGTTCCCGGGTGCAGCTATCGGAGGCGTGCTGCAACCCCAACCTGCTCTCAGGTAGCAGCTCAGAAGCCTGCAGGTACAGTGTCACCTACATTACCTTTGCTAGCATCCGGAGCGTGGGCGGAGTGTACCTGCAGGAAATGTGGGCGAAAGTTGTCCAGACAGTAGCTAAGGGTCAGCAGAAATGATGCCATGTTGTCCACTAGGTACATTTAGGGTCTAAAAGTCAAGAAGGAGCTCAGAAGCTGTTAGAAACAGCAGCAAAGTCTCTAAGCTGAGGAGCGCTTGATTTGCAACTCAGAGCAGAGCAAAAGGGAGGAGCAAATAATCGTCTTGTTTCTATAATCGTTCAAAACTCAGATCGTAATCGGGGATCCAAATTCAAGAGCAGTCTAAAGAAGCTTCAGGCTGCAGTGTGAGGTCCCGTCAGACTCCCGGGAAAGCAGCAAGACAGCTGATCATCATTCATGACGAGGCTCTTAGATGGTCCATCACAGCCACACAACCACGTAATGAAGGTCTAACCGTCTGTGTGCCGCACGACGAGATCATTCTTCATTTTTAATCGAAAGCATGTTGCTTTTGGGAGAGCTTAACTGAAGGATTTTATCTCGTTCTGTAGCCATACTTCCTTTCTTCAGTCCACCAAAGGCTGTGATGCTTTCTGAGCCACAGTTAAAGGTGCAACATGTAAGTATTAACAGTATTAAAACTTCTTCAGATTTTAAAATAAGTTTGTGCTAAAATGACCCTTTGCCACCACTGCTCCCTGTGGCCAGAATACCGCACTTGCAACTTTAGAGTTGTTGGTTTGGGTCCTGCTAGTGGAGGGAGCTGTGGAGTGGGGTGCAGCTGGACTCTTGCTTCCAGCTGATCCGTTTCATTTAGTGATGCCTCGCTCCTGTAGACACTAATGAAGGCGTAGACGCTCCAGCTGTTAAAGTGTTTTAAAGACAAAGCAACAGCGAGGAGAGGTTTCATTTTTGGTTTACCCAGTGAAATAATTGCAGACACCAGGGGGCGCTAAAAATGTGCCTTGGACCAAAATGAAAGTATTAAAGTCACCTACTTTAAGATTCATCAGCTTGTAAAAGTCCGTAGTTAGCATGACTACACACCAGAAATCGGCATGTCGCATATGTGACGTCACCACATAAGCTCCTCCCCCTAGCGTAGCTGCTCCTCACCACATGACCAGGTTCATGGTGGTTCTTTCCTCCTGTGGGAAGTTTGCTGAACCTACAGTCCTTTTCCTCAGCTTTCTCCATGTCTGGTTTGATGACGTCACTTTGGTGATGCACATTTTTAGTCCTGGACTTATTTTCACACCAAACCTAAAATAGCGTTTTTAGCCCCGTTGGCTTGCATTCATTTTTTCATTTTACTGGGGACCCGTAGTCTGGAAGTAGGTGGGCGTGGCTTAGGCTCCCTCTTGTAATCCCATTTTTAAGCACAGTTCAATTCAATTAAAGTTCATTTATAAAGCGTCAAACCTCGACAAGAGTTGTCTCAAGGACCTTCACACAGTAAACATTCCACTGCAGCACAAACCCCGCGGGGTTTAAGGCAGGGTGGTGGCCTGAAGTTTCTTAATGACAAGCAAAGACGCGTCATGCACAGTAAGTAGATGGTGTCAGCACCGGGGTGTTTCATGGTAGGGAGCATTTACACTTATTACGGTAATATTTATCCAGCATTACAGGAAGGGCTGTTAGCTTACCGTTGTAGTTCTGAGTGACTCGTTGAGGGGTCAGTAGGGTCGGGACAGCGTTTGAGCTCGTACGGGCCAATTTCCTTACAAGACTTCTCAGGACCCCTCTCAGAGTTGTCCTGAGTGTAAACTAGATCTATTAAACCTAGAATGGTTTCTGAACCAGGCTTAACATGTTTAGTTTTGCTGTCTAACTGGATTTTTAACATGGAGTCAATGAGGATCTGCTCTCTTCTGACACCAGCCGCTACTGGATGAGGGTGGAACTGCAGGTGTAGCCACTCCTTGGCTTTAAAAATGTAGACCATAATTAGCCTGGCCTGCCAGACTCCTCCTGTTTAATTCAGCAGAGAAAGGGTCTGGGGACGCTCCTATTCAATAACCCCGCCCCCTGAGAATTCTAACCGAGCCAATCAGTGCTGAGCAGCGTACGTCACACACCACAACGATGAGTTTGTCATAAATAAACATGGCGACTGAAGCGGAGTTCGCTGCGGCTCTTTGCTCTGCTCTAAATGACTTGGATGTCTTTAAAACCACAAGTAGAAGCGCTAAAAGCCGTTCTCCTAAAGTAGTAAGTTGTTAGCGCCGTTGCCAGATGCTAGTTCTTTTAATACAGCTAAAAAACTACAGCGTTTCACGGTATACTCAGCGTTTCCGTCTTTCTCTTCTGATGGTTTACTTTTGAGCTGGCTAGCCCCGCCCCTCAAGTTCCTGTCTGCCTGTGAGTTACGACTCTCTGTGCAGAATTAAAGCTGCTTTCAGAAATGTGTGATTTTTCAGAAACCCGTAAAAGTGACTGTCTCATCATGTACTGTGATATGATGTAAGCAATACATCTTTCTTGTTTTTGCTAAGCGCCTCCTGCCCCGCAGAGCTCCGTGCAATAGGACACTGAGCAGAACTAACCAATAGCGTCAGACCACCGCGTACCTGCTTCCAATTTAAGGAGTTGATGAACTTTCCACGGAAAAGAAAGTCTAAATCGACTGACTGTGATATGCTTGTCAGCCAGTAGATGGTGCTATCAGATAAGCTAAATACCACAGAAAAAGTCTTGCCCAAGGGCACAACAGCAGAATTCTCTGTCCGGAGGCAGGATCGAACCTGCAACCTTCTGATTACTGGACAACCCGCTTTAGCTTCGGAGCTTCAGCTGCCTAAAAACGGCGCCATGACTTTATCAGGCAGGGTTTGGCCCAGTGCCGCCAGCCTAAGCATCTCTTATTAACAGGGTTGGCGGTTTGACTACGAACCACGGATAACCCTGTAAAACACCTCCAACGTGGCCAATGGAAAACTGGTTAGATCACATTTAAATGAGCTTTCAAAACTAAAATCATCCATCAAATAAGATGAACATGTTTGGCCTAGAAGTTGGTCCAGCTGGGGAGAGGTGTGTGTGTGTGTGTGTGTGTGTGTGTGGGAGGGGGGCGTTTTGGTGCTGTGCGTTGGCCGTGAGAGCGGGGGTGTTGGGGGTTTGATTTCAAGGGAAACACTGGGTTTGTGCTATTTTAACTCAAAGGTCATTCTGGAAATGTCACGAAGCACAAAGAATCCTGATGGTGGCTCAGGAGTTAATCAGAAGGTTGCAGGTTTGAGCCCCGCTCAGTTTGATGCTGCCATTGTGCCCTTGTGGGGAGGCACAGACAGTTGTTTCCGTCGCACTGTACAGCCCTGCTCTGACACGGAAGAGCCTGGGGGAAATCAGGACGTCAACAGCACCAACCAGATATGCACCAACTAGCGAGAAAAGCTATTTTTGATCTCTGTCTGCTGCAGTTTTAGTTCTTTTCGGTGCACCGCTGCTGATACAGCGCCCCTGTAGTGGCGCAACGCTGCAACTGCAGTTAAAATAACATCCATATAGCTGGGGCAGTGAAATCAGGCTGGGGCGGCACAGCATTAGCTGGAGGCGGCCGCCACGCTAGTCTGAATGCAGGAAACCCTGACATGTTCCTGTGTTCATTAGGCAGGACACACCCCAGCCTAATGTCTTACCAGGGAGTGCCGTCATCATCTGATGAAGCTCCCACTGACCACTAGGGTACGCATTAGCCGTGGTCATTAACTACGATGACACTGCAGTATTGTTACACCCCTACTGGTTAAGGAGAGGGTCTACTGTTGAAATTAGATTGATTTAAGAAAACAGCAGCCCCAATCAGCTGATTAATGACTTCTTACCTTGATTTCCACCTGGTTGAAAGTCTTGCCGTTGTACACGCCGACCATGGAGCCGACCATCTCAGGCAGAATGACCATGTCTCTCAGGTGAGTCTTCACCACCTCTGGTTTCTCCATAGGAGGAGCCTCCTTCTTTGCTTTGCGCAGGCGTTTGAGGAGGGACTGGTGCTTGCGGCGCAGACCCCGGTTCAGCCTCCTCCTCTGGCGGGCACAGTAGAGCTGCATCAGCTGCTCGCTGCAGAGGAACAGTACAGTCAGCAGGGTAGACTAGTCTCTTGTGTTACGTTACAAACTTTAAGACACGCCATGCTGGCAAGTCAGCGCAATACCGCCACGGTGTCTGATGAGCGCGGCATGGCGATGTGGGAATGTGCAGCTTTTGTCCTTGGTAGTGATACTGCATATTCACCTTGGCACAATCGTGATCAGGTGTAGAGTTACCGTTGAGCTTTGGTGGGAAACCGTATTGAAAATGAAAGTTGTGGTTGTGTGAACACAAGCAGCTGAAATCATAAAGCGGAGCGATGCGACGCTCCTGGAGCTTCTCTTCGATGGCTGGAGCTCAGATCACCTGACCGCATGGTGACCAGACACCAATAGGAGCAGCTCGTTACAAACCTTATGGAGCGCGGCTTCAATCGTAACAGGGCTTGATCGTGACATCATCACAGTTGCCCCGTTGGAGGCGTGTAAGTGCTTTACTACTGAAACAGCGCTCAGAATCGTTCCTGCAGCTTAAATTCATCTAATATTCAGTAGATGGGTTATATTACACAACTCTAGTACATCGTTGCTGTGTGGTGGGGTCACACGCATGATCACCTGGGGAATAAAGGTGGAAAACAAGCTAACTTTTCACCGTTTTCCTGCTTCAGAGGCAAAACCACGGAGACCAAGTATCTAGCCTAACTAAGTCTAGCTGGATTGCTGCTGTAAGGCGACCATCATCATCTTCTGGTAAGTTACAGATGGTGAACTTTAAATACAACTATTTCCTTCAGCCGCGACACGCACGCGCGCACACACACGTGATCTGTGCGTTTCTCACCCTCATCTCCCTCAGACAGCAACCATGACTACCCACCTGCTGGACGTCCTCATCGGTTCACACAACTCTGACCTTGTGTGTTACTCGTTCTCCAAGTGCATACCTGAAGTGACCCGGTGTTGACATCAACGGCTCGTATGAGCAGAAATGTTCTTGCTTACTCACTAGGACATGTCCAGAAGCTGGTCCAGGTCCACACCTCTGTAGGTAAACTTCCTGAAGGTGCGCTTCTTCTTGATCTCGGTATCCGCCTGGGAGAGAACAGCATCATTCAGCCACTACGTTGCTGTGCTTGTTAGCATTTCTTCTACCACCCTGTTAGATTAGCTTTTAGACGGCAGACGCCTCACACTCCGGTCTCCATCCCGTTTGTGAACAGGCGGCTGGAGAGCTAAAGCTAAAACTACCCTCCCGATGGGAGCTTCACCGGTCATTACGACACAATATCCCACTAAAACGTTGCTGTACATGTGTACCTACAGCACCATGAACTCGACTGTTACTCTTGATGGCATTAAAGCTCAGATGCACAAGGATTATCATTTGATGAGCTTTAGCGTCAGAACAACACCTACCATCTTGCCCGACGATCCGGTGGAAAAGAACGACCGGAAGTCTCGTTACGCCTGATATCGCGAGAAGGACATAAGAGTCACGCGGGTTGCGTTATTTGGAATCGTAGGATGCCCAAGGAAGATCCCTCCTTTCTCGCTTCTGATTTGCTAGAAGGACTCTTCCACCACTTTTTTAAAATTAAACTTTATTAACAACAAAGCTTACAGGTTTACTTTCTAACATTTAAGAAAATGGATGTATGTTTAACGTTCATAATGATAGCCGAGTAAAGCATTACAAAGATGCAGGGGTGACAGACAAACCTATCAGACTAGAACCTACTGCCTTGTTGGAGCAACAAAAGAGACACGAGACCCTTCAGAAAAACAATAAAGGAAGGTTTACCAAACTTACATTTGTGTGCAAAGAATTTTGCTAAAATGATCAAATTATTTACTGTGAATTGTTTTTCCTTGTCCTCCAAAATAGCTCCAAATTTAACATGATTATTGGACAAATAAATTATACCTAAATATCTGAAGCCCACAGACAAAAACTGTCCCAGAATATTTTTGTATATTTACAAGTTAAAAAAAACACGTTCTTCAGTTTCTATATTGTTAGTACAGAAGGTACAATCATTTTCACCAATATCGAATTTGGAGCCCTGCAATGGACTGGCACTCTGTCTAGGGTGTACCCCTCCTGGGGATAGATGGGTACCAGCAACCCACCCCCCACCCCACCCCCCCACCCACACACAACATATATACCAAGTATTGTTTCTATGGTTACATTGTTACATGCCGATTATCACTTGTAAGTCGCTTTGGACAAAAGTGTCTGTAAATACATAAACATAAATGTTGTGATTTCTTAGTAAATATTGTATTTGGTGAGAGATAAACTTTATTGTATTTATCCTAGTGGATCTATAATTAAACGGGTAAACTAGTAGTAGCACATCCAACGTCAAGGAAAGCAAAAAGTTATTATCAGGAGAGGGAGAATGTTTAAGTGGTTAGCAGCAGTGTGCTAGACGATGGCCCCCTCCATGAGGCCACCACAGCTCAGCAGAACATCGTTGTAGCTTCTTCTGGGGAGAAAAACACTTAGAGAGAAAATAAAGTTAACAGCTGATGAAGGTGAGACTGGTCTGACTTCGGAGGACTATAAGGCACTGCTCTCAACCTAGAGTACCGGCCAGAGAACTATTTAAGCCAGGATTCAGTTCAGGATCTGATAGGTGGGTGATGCAAGCAGGACAAGAGGACACAACTCAAGCTCCATGAAACTTCTTTTGTATTTTCATTTCCAACAGTTTACAGATCACTGGTTCTCCTCACCTTTAACAGGGGGTGTCTATGGATAGGTGTGGATATGTTTGTGGAGGTGTCTGTGGTTTCTTGGCAGTAACACACAACTTAAAGGGAATAAACATATCCACACATCCAATGGTATCCCATGCGGTAATGCCTGTCCATGCCATGCCATACTCTCTCAACACCGTGTCAGCAACGTTACAACACCGTGCGGGACTCGTTTACAGAATTACGTCATCACGGCCCAAGCTATGGTAACCTTTAAGGCCCAAAAATGCATTGTATAAAAATCACAACTTATAAACATCAGAGTTCCAGAGTCTGGGGGCCACAGCAGCAGATGATCCGTCACCTTTGACCTTTAGCCTGGTGCTGCACAACAAGTAGGCTTTGGTCACTGGACCTCAGGGACCTGCTGGGGGTGTAGGGACTAAGAAGATCACCAATGTAAGATGGTGCTGGTCCATGTAAGGCCCTATAGACCAGAACCAGGATCTTGCTCGTTCCAGAACTGCGCTGCTCTGGGTGGCTGTATGTTGGAGTAGCTCTGTTGACTATATGTACGTTTTGCCTTTTTTTGGACGTTTTTTCTTCTGGTTTCTCAAGAAAAGTGTGTTCTTTTGGACGTTTTGCTTTTCTGTTTCTGGTGCTGTGAAGCTTAGAGGATTTTTACCGCTATTTTTTCACTTTTTGAGCATTTGGTACAATCGGGAGCAGCTGATTAACATTGGAAAGGCTGAAATAATACCTCAACTGAAGCCACAAATCCCAAATGAGCTAAAAGGCAGCCTTACAGCCCCACCCTCAGCTCTTCCTCTCTTCCCTTTTGTGGAATTGTCTGGGCTTGACGGAACCTGTGACACGGTCAAAATGGCGGTGGTGGCCTCCTCCCATTTTAACTCAAAAACGAATTATTGGAGTCTATGGAAACCCATTGTCCAATATTTATATGTCGATGACCAGAACCAGGATCTTGAAATGAACCCTGAAGTTGACTGGCAGCCAGTGAAGCTGGAGGAGAAGCGGGGTGATGTGGGTGTGTTTGGAGGACTTGGTCAGAAGCCGAGCACAGGCGTTCTGAACCACCTGTAGACGGTTCAGGGAGGTTCTGCTCAGACACGTGAAAAGAGAGTTACAGTAGTCTAAGCGTGAGGAGATGAAGGTGTGGAGGACTGTCTCAAGTTCAGAGCGGGACAGAATGGGACTCATGTTGTTGTTGAAACAGATAAGTGTACATAACACCTTCTCATAATCCATATGAACGGGATTAAAAGAGCTGCCACGCCTAACCATAGTCACACAACTACTACAGGTGATGTAACAGACCTCTTGGCTGTTTGTTTATTTTTATACCTTTGTGCCAAGTTCAGGAGATAAAATAACTTACAGGTACGTTTTTATTGAAAATACAAAATAAACCTGTGTTATATTAATGGCCTGTGTACGCCAGCATGAAACAAGCCTGTCAGATCTGGTTCCACCTGAACCTCAGGAACATGTTCTTGTCTCTGTGGTTAATATCATTGTTTTCATCGTCAGGTTCACCTACACCGTTGTTCCATTTTGAGCTATTCGTACCAAAGATGTTTATGTTTATGTTTATTCATTTCGCAGACGCTTTTATCCAAAGCGACGTACAAGTTTTTTTTTTCTTTTTTCCTTTTTTTTTATTTTTTATAACCTGTAGGGCATGTTGTGATGTGTGGGGGAAACCGGAGTACCCGGAGGAAACCCACGCATGCATGGGGAGAACACGCAACTCCACGCAGAAAGGCGAGTTTTGAACCTGCGACCTTCGTGCTGCGAGGCAACAGTGCTAACCACTGCGCCACCATGCAGCCCACAGATGATGGCTGAAAACATGTAATATAGGATTCACAAACACAATATTATATACATCTTGCACTTATCAATATAACATGTACTACTATTATACTACTGCTTAAGTATATCAGCCAGAAGTCCAGGTAGAAAGAAAGAAGAAGAAAACATCATTTCTATAGCGCCTCTCAAGATAAAAATCACGAGGCGCTTCACAAAAACAAAAACAAGTACAAGTATGATCTAAATATACTTGGACTTTTAGTATACTCCTAAGTGTAAGCCTTTTAGCATACTTTTAGTCTACCTTTAGTCTACCTTTAGTATAAGCATTTTCGTATACTTCTTAGTATAAGCCAAGTATAAGTAATAAACTTTGCTGAGTATATCTTGGAGTAAACTAAGAGTATACTCTGTTATTTTTAGTTTTGCAATTAGTGTACTTAAAGTACACTTGCATATACTACTTAGCTGTTTGGGGGAGTGTTGTAATGAAAATGGGAACTTAGCGCTGTAATAACCATACTGTCCTGCAAAATATTATTTTTAGTTTCTTTTATTTAAAAATATAAATATGTAAAACATGAACTTGTAATAATTCTTGTTGCATTTGTCTCACTGTTGGTCTCATTAAAGGAGAGTACCTAGGATAACCGTGTGTGCCTACTGTGTGTGGAATATAATACAACTGCCCTGCTATGCCAGCTCGGCTTCTCTTATAAAATAATGAAAACTTATCATAAATAGGTCTAAATCATCATCAGCTTTTTTAAAATTTAGATTAAATGAGGTTTAATCAGATGCTGAGAGATGCATTCTAACAGCCTTTACCTATTAAAGTGAAGACATGAGATAACCTAATAATTAAGTAATAAGATAACCCCAGCCAGCCCAGCGTGATCAAATGCAACAAGGTTTGCTCCAAGCTCACGTTTAACGTTTTTCAGGTTCTTTTATAAAAGAAAGTGAAACTGGTTTGTTGCTAAGGAGGACAGAATGGTTATTATAGCGATGAGTTCACATTTTCTTCCCAAAACTCCCCAACATCTGTCTGTAACGTAAAAACCTGCAGCGAGAAACAGCCAATCACAGGAGAGCCCTTCCAGAGGCGAGAAAGGCGGGACCTTCCTTGAACGTCCTACGATTCCAAATGACGCCTACGGGTTTTATCCTCTGTGAACAGCAGGTGTCGCGTGCGTGCGTGCGTGCGTGTGTGTGTGTGTGTGTGTGTGTGTGTGTGTGTGTGTGTGTGTGTGTGTGCAGCGTTCCTGGAGCAGATTGCGTTTTAAAAATCCCGTCTCCTTTTGGAATTTTATTCCTCACTATATCTTCTCTAAACTTGGTGGTCTAACTTTTATCCTGGGTGGTGACTACCATGGAGGAAAGCTTCCAGAAAAACTTTCAATGTTTCACAAACAAGTTCTATTAGCCTGGTCACTGATCTATAAACATAATTTTACTCCCCACACATACGTGATCTGGAATAACAGGAACATAGTGTATAACAATAAGTCATTGTTTTTCTCTAACTGGGTTGAGAAACAGATCATTTTTGTGAATCAGTCGTATAATACTAATGGACAGCTTATGTCTCTTACACAGAACTCCTAAACACATATAAATGTCCAGCAACTCCCAAAGAATACGCTGTACTGTTTGCTGCAATACCTATGGGTGTCAGAATGCTTTTTAAAGGTGTTCTACCTGTCGTACCGCCTATTTCTCCTCCCGACCCTGTCAACACACACGCAGGAAAAGTTTGTCTTATCGAGCGTTAAAATAGTAATAGGAATATTCGTGCTTTATTTCAGAGAGAATCCTTATCTGTTCCACATGTGATTTTGATTGGAATTCCTTTGTCCCTGACATCAGTAGGAAGAGTACGGACCATTCCTAATAAGTATTTTGTGACAAATAAGGTGAAAGAAGTTTAATTCAGAATACTTCATAAGTGTTATCCAGCTAATCACCGTATGACAACATTTAAGAGGGACATTGATGTGAACGGCTGTTTTTGTGGAAGCACCCTGCGACGGTTCAGCACCTCTTCTGGATCTGTTCACATGCTACAACGCTTTGGAAAGACTTTAGCAGATTTATTATCGGACAGCTCTGCAAGGACTTTGTTTTAAAATGGGAAAATGTTGTATTTTGGTTTTTTCACAAGCACAGAAAGGCAGATGTAGACTTTGTTAATTATTCTAGCTATTCTATCTCCACAAATGCACGTATAGCAAGCAAAAACCTCATTTCAAGCACTATCATAGGGACACTATCTTACATAAAACTGATTCAACAAAAAAGCTTTAAAAATTATAACTATTTGCACCACCTATAATTTATTTGGATGTGTGCAACATTTCTGTAGTGCACCCCCTGGCATGTTTCATCTTCTTTGTTCAATTTTCTATGCAATGTGTTTGTATACTTATCACCTTGTTCAATAAAGTTTTGGGGAAAAAAGCAGATTGCGTTTAGGTTTAAACGCTTGAATTAACGTTTAGATTTTCTTCACAAGAAAGATTTGAAAAGTTTGAGACACAACAAGCAAAAGTACTCAGGATAGCGTCTTCCTGTAACAGAAGGTGGACGAGGGCAGAAGTTTGAGCTACTTGTTCATTTCTGAGCTGGTTTCATTTGAAACTACTTCCTCATTCTAATGTGATGTCATCAGTTTAACCTGTCTAACTCCGACCTTCAGCTTTGTTTAGACTAGCTCATGAATGCAGTAACCTAACATGTTTGGACCGGAAGTTGTAATGAGAAGTAGTGGATGGTCTGGAAACAGAACAAGCAGCTGAAAAGCTCTGAGTCCACTCTCACCCCGTCTCTGTGAGCGTGGAGTTCCAACTGTAGATAAAATAAGTCCAACTCTATAAAGGGAACCTAAATAACACGTTTTACATTCAGCGGTTAGCTAACATGCAGATTTAGTGGAGAAGAGACATCCCCTAAACCACCACAGCTCACCCAGCAGTGAGCTGCAGAGCCCAGATAGAAACGGTACCGACCTGTAGATGAACCACATCACACGGTTCAGCTTCACCGTGATGTGGTAAATGTTACCAGGTCAAGAGTCTGGGTGTCATCCTAGACAGCACACTGTCCTTCCAATCTCATATCAATAGCATCACACGGTCAGCTTATTTCCATCTTCTAACATTAATCATCTTCGCCCCTCCCTTGATGTCCACTCTACTTCTATCCTCGTCCATAGTCTGGTTACATCTCAGGCCTCCCTCAGAAAACCCTCCGTAAGCTCCAGCTGGTTCAGAATGCAGCAGCACGCATCGTCACTAAAGCTCCCATCTCTCATCACATCACCCCATCCTCAAACAACTCCACTGGCTACCCGTGCACACCAGGATTAACTACAAGATTCTCCTTCTCACCTTCAAGGCCATCCATAACCTCGCCCCTCACTACCTCACAGATCTCGTTCACATCGTCACCTCGTCCCGTTCCCTCAGGTCCTCCTCCTCCATTCATCTCTCTGTGCCCTCCTTCCGTCCAGCACCATGGGGAGTAGAGCCTTCAGCTGCACCGCTCCCAAACCCTGGAACTCCCCTCACCCTCTCATCAAGAACATTAACTCATTCACAGAATTCAGAAAACTCAAAACTCACCTCTTCATGACCACATAAACGTGGAATTTTAGAGTGCCTTGTTTGTCATCGTTGTTTTGCTTACGTTGTACCTGCGTCTACTTTTGTTTTATTGGATGATTTGTGTTTTTATTCTGTACCGTCGTGTACTTAAGTGACCAGAAAGGAGCTTTTTAAATAAAATGTATTTATTACTTTCAAAGGAACTGATCAGCTTTTATTCTACTTCCATTATTATCCATGTGTACACTTACATTTGCCACCTTAGATTAGTAGATGCAATCTTTGGATAAACTGCTTTACAGACATTTAACATGTGGTAGGGAGATCAAATTCAAACCACCAACCTCCATTATCCAATCAGAAACCAGTTGTGATGTGTTTGGGGACTCCATCCTTCAGGAAAGCCCACCTGGGACCAGGGTTCAACCATCTAGCTCAGGGGTAGGCAGTCCAGCATGTTTTAGTTGTTAACCTGTTCCAACACACCTGACACAGCTCAAGGTTTCAGGTGAAGAACCTGCAGGTGGTCCTTTCTTCAGTCTGAAAGCCTCACATCTCCATCCTAAGTCTCATTGGACACTTTCTCCTACGCGGTTAAGCTCGAGGTGTCTTCGGCCTGGCTGGTTCCCTTCCAGTGTTGCTCAAACCAGGTGCAGCTGTCAGCCGAATCCAGGGAAATGTCCTGCTGCTGCCATCACCAACAGGATGATCAGCAGGTACGTTAAAGCGTCATCAACACTTACTCTAACACGTTCACACTGCAGGCCAAAGATCAGTAAACCTGCCGTTTTCCCCACATGTGACCTAGATCCGATTGTTTAAATGTGATCCGTGTCACTTGAACACGTAGAACTGATTCTGACACGTATCTGAAGGCGACTGCAGTCTGAACGGTCATGTCGCGTTCGACCCGTCTCCTACGTCACCGAGTCAGCGGAGGTGAGCGTCGTGTGTGGATGTTCCTGAGGAGACGCGCCGACAGACGGGTTCAGGAGTCTGTCTGACTTCCTGTTTTAGGTTTAGGAATTAAAACAGGAGAGCATGAGAACGGGAGCTGCAGGTGCTGCTGGAGCGTCTCACCGGTCTCCGTGAGAGGGGGATTCTTCGTGAATGAATGAATACCGGAACATTTTCGGTGAATTCAGGGAGACAGTGGGAAAAAGGAGTAAAATAGTTTAGTTTTTAAAAGTTTCCAGCCTAAAACAGAAGAATGAACAGGTGTGAACGTTTTCCACAGGATCAGGATTACATCACAACTCCGCCGCTCCTGGTTTCTCCACTAGTGACTTCCTGTCTTCTGCGCATGCGGGTCGCATTGATGCCGCGGAGCGTTCACACCGGAGAGAGTTTGAGGTCGCATTTCAGTCACAAAATAATCTGATTCACTCAAAAAATGGGACTGGAGCATCAAGGCCTGCAGTGTGAATGCAGCCTAGATGAATAGATGACTTGTACGGAACAGAAAACTCCCAACTTTAAACTCGAGAACCCAACTCTTGTTTTAGATCAGCAGTGGTTTATCGTTGCCACAATGGAGACGTCAAATCCCCAAATATCAGCCGATCAGGTCCAGCATATAAAGATGATCACGGCTGAATGACTAGAAGCTCCTGTAGCTCCACTAGGAGCCGGTCTCGGCCCCGCAGCTTTTACAGGTGGTTGAAAACTAGACCTCATCTTTAATGTTGTCCTACCACGCTGTCCCATACCTGCAGCACGCTCACACAAACAGTTCAAAAACACCAATAATGCACATATTTATTTATTATACCATCACATTTGTTTCCTACAGCCATTGTTGTGTCGGGGTAGGGCAGACGGTCGTCTGTTCCCCGTCAGTTAAATAAACCGTGTGATGTAGCTGTAGAGAGACGGCTTCCACAGCGGACGCGTTTGCAGTCCCACAAAAGCAAAAACAGCCTCCCACTGCATCCATCTCACAGAAACCATTTCTCCAGTCAAGTTAGAATAAAAACACTGAAGTAAAAGATTTGTTCTAACAAAATCCATTTAGTTTCCTCGTCTGCAAAACAAAGTGTTGACCAGTACTAAAGGAATGATGCTGACGGAAGACACATTCACAGATTTGTTGCGTTACCACGTCACACAGCTGCTGTAACGCCTGCCTGAAGTAACAGCCTCCATCTGGTTTCTAAGCTTTACTCGGAAAGGAAAACAAGTCAGCAGAAACTAGTAAAAGTTACTTTGGCACAAAGAAGTAATGCAGTGAGGACGGAGCACATCCACACTGGTGGCTTTCATATATGTACTCATATACAAAAGAGGAATCACAGAAGTACGGTTCATGTGTGTGTGTTGGGCCAAAGACGAATACTAAAAAAGGATGGACCCAAAACAGAAAGGCACAACATCCTGTGATATAAAAATATAACACCTGCCTGCCTTGAGGTTCTCTTAAACACCCACAGCTCAGTAATCCGTCCCATCATCGTGGTACAGCTGCTCCCCCTCTTGGTAACCTTGGTAACCCTCATCCTGGTAATCGGGGATGTATTCACGGCCACTGCCTGCTCCGTTATCGCCAGCGAGCTCGTCGGCTTTGGGACAGTACTTGGCATCGTAGATTTGTCTTCCCAGGCCAAAGTTCTGGCCGCTCTGATTGGCCCCCTGGCTGTAGCCCATCTGTAGGGACATGGTGCTGTTGTCACACTTGTCTGTGCCCAGTTTCTGATCGTAAATGGCTCGCCTGGTCCCAGGAGCGGTCATCCCAGCCTGTGGCACAAACACCAAAAGCATTCAGTCATTCGTCTTGCTTTCAACAGTGGTGGGGAATCTAGGTGGTTACTGAACATGCTAGCTGGTCTGCAGTGACGGTTTCATCACCTGGCTGGCTCCCTTGTTGGTCCCCATCTGCAGACTGATGGTGGTGTTGTCCATCGGGGGCTGGATGTGAGCTTTGGGGTCGTATAGATGCCTCCTGGTGCCATATGCGTTCATACCTGCCTGACTGGCACACTTGTTGGTCCCCATCTAGACAACGACAGCAACACTTTGCTAGTTCTGCACCAGTGGACACCACTAGCTCTAAAATGGCTCATAATTTCTACAAGTTTACTACAAGTTTTTCCAATGAAATCAAACTGTTTTGGTCGACTAACGTAAATAAACCAACGTAATCCTCTGGCCTACTTTAGCTCCTTTTCCAGTTTGCTGATTAGACTACGTTACCTGGAGCCCGATGACGCACTGTCCAGCCTTCATCTTCTCCTCGTTAAACATCCTCTCCTGCTTTTCGGCGTACTTCACCCCAATGTCTACGCTCGACTGGCAGCCCTTGGTCTTAGCCTGGGGTGGGGTGGGGGTTCATTTGGTTAAAAGGCAAAAGTACCAAAATCCAACCACCCATTCACAGAATGATGCAAACGCTTATTCCTGAACCAACTCGTACCACGGTCACTGGTCAGTGCCAGTTAGCTGTGGCAACCACAGGATTGGGTTCATCCAACGCCAAATTCAAGCACTTTTCAAGCACCACACTTTAGAAATAAAACAGTACATACAAACTCAGGCCAGTTTCACCTCATTACCATATGAAATCATTACTGTTATCAATAGGGATTATCCAATCACAGGACTGGATATCGAGCCTGAACACGCGACTTCTGAATCAGGTGGAAAAGATCAGATATCACCTTATCACAACGAACATGATCACAGGAGTTGTTGAGTTTTAAGACACAGTTAGGTTTGTCTGTAAAGATCAGATCAACGTTTGTAACTTCCTGTGTCCCTGCAGCTCGTCCACTTACTAAACCAGCTCAACTAGAGAAAAGCTGCTAGTTCCCTTAGATGTAGGTCCTTTAACAGACCGTGAAAATGCTGGTCAGGAAACGGCTGGCAGTATACGAGTATACACACACACACACACACACACACAGAGAGAGAGAGTAGCAGCAATCACGTCTTGTATTCAAGACTAAATTATCGCTCTCTAGGGTTGTTGTATAAAGTTCTTATCAAACTATTTTGGTTTGATTATCAAACATTTTCAAGGACTTAGAAATCTTCATACCTTGAAAACCAGTTATTGAAATTCAAGCATTTTCAAGGATTTCAAGCACCTGCACAGACCCTGTGATCTCTGCTGAACCAGAACTACTTCTGAACCCACCATGCTAGCAAGGGCAAGCAGCGTGGTCTGGACCTGGGTCAGGTTTCCACTCTCAAACAGGTCGTTGGCCTCAAAGATGTCGTGGGGCTTCAGGCCGTACGTCGTGATGGCTTTGATGAAGTTGGTCAGGTTCTCCAGCTGAGGACACACCAAACCAGAGAGGTCATGTAGTACTTACAGAGCGCTGGCACACGTGTCATTCTAATGAGACCTGCAGGTGTGCACAGGTCTGGGAAACAGGTATCAGAAAAGCACCAGGTCGTCTTGGCTACGATGGCATGACTCATCAACAACATCAACTCGTCTCCAGCTGTCGGTAACAAACCTTTCTATTGTATGGAAAAGCCACACCCTCAGGTGAGTGAGGAGGCGGGTCCTTTCCCTTACCTGGTGCCAGTTCAGTGATGAATGGTTGATCTTCCTCACAGATCCTGGCTGGAGGTGATTAATGAGTCTGAAGAGAAACAGTAAAGGTTCATTTAGAAAACACCGACATGAAGATGAAGTCTGCGGGTTCTCCTGCTTACTCGCACAGAACGACTCCATCCTTCAGACCTTTCTGAAAGTCTGGGCCGATGGAGCGACCCGTGATGTCTTCAATCCAGATCATGAGCTCCTCTTCCTTCTGAGGGTCATACTTCTGTGCAATCTGATAGGAAAGATGGGTCAAAGGTCACAGGTGGGTTTCTCACAGCAGCTCCTCCATGTAATGTTCCCTCAAGTTACAGGAAGTGAAATCATGAACAACCAATCAGTGACGATGGTTCAGAGACGTGGACAAAGCCCGTGACATCGACTCGGCTTCAGGTCTCTCACGCACACACCTGTCCTAGTCCGACTGATTTATTGGAGACGTTTCCTCCAACTGAAAACCGGAGCTGCAGACATCCTGGACTACAGTTGGGTCTGGTACCAGGTCCGGTTGGGTTAAAGTGAAACCAGCCTTTTCTCTGCTCTGATTCGGTTCGGAGCTGCGTGCAGATTCAGGTCCAAGTCTCACACAAAGCTGCTTCAGATAAAAGCAAACAGCTGCTTGTACTCTTTAGGATCTTCTACCTTCTAATTAAAGGCTCTGCCTTCATTTAGCCGCATCACAAAAATAACAGTGGCGGTTTGAAGACCAGCAGATGGGATTTACAGAGATGCAAGGAATTCACCCCACTCAGCAGAATTCAACCGAGGAGGAGTCTGGCGGGCCAGGCCACCAGAACAGTGCTGTGATAGGACTGCACCAGTATCACCACATGATGGCCTTCAATGCTCAACTGGTTCAATAGAAACCTTCATGTTGTGAAAACACGACTATTTACTTGTTTGTGCAATAAAATCAGGATGTGTGGTTAGGTTAGGGTTCTCTTGAGTTCAAACCAAGAGCCACTCGATTACTGAGAAAACTCAAATTCTTCGGATCAACACTGGAATCAAAGTGTAACGGTGTGGTTCTCCGAAAGACTGTTTTTAATGATTATTTATGATTCTAACGGGTCACTCAGTGTTTGATGCAGGCTGAACATGAGAACAGTCTCCTACACCTATCTCCCGCAGTAGCTTCTGATAGATAATAGTCTCCTACACCTACCTCCTGCAGTAGCTTCTGATAGATAATAGTCTCCTACACCTATCTCCCGCAGTAGCTTCTGATAGATAATAGTCTCCTAAACCTATCTCCTGCAGTAGCTTCTGATAGATAATAGTCTCCTACACCTATCTCCCGCAGTAGCTTCTGATAGATAATAGTCTCCTACACCTATCTCCCGCAGTAGCTTCTGATAGATAACAGTCTCCTACACCTATCTCCTGCAGTAGCTTCTGATAGATAACAGTCTCCTACACCTATCTCCTGCAGTAGCTTCTGATAGATAATAGTCTCCTACACCTATCTCCCGCAGTAGCTTCTGATAGATAATAGTCTCCTACACCTATCTCCCGCAGTAGCTTCTGATAGATAATAGTCTCCTACACCTATCTCCCGCAGTAGCTTCTGATAGATAATAGTCTCCTACACCTATCTCCTGCAGTAGCTTCTGATAGATAATAGTCTCCTACACCTATCTCCCGCAGTAGCTTCTGATAGATAATAGTCTCCTACACCTATCTCCCGCAGTAGCTTCTGATAGATAATAGTCTCCTACACCTATCTCCTGCAGTAGCTTCTGATAGATAATAGTCTCCTACACCTATCTCCTGCAGTAGCTTCTGATAGATAACAGTCTCCTACACCTATCTCCTGCAGTAGCTTCTGATAGATAATAGTCTCCTACACCTATCTCCTGCAGTAGCTTCTGATAGAAAACAGACGGTGAAACTCTGGGATAGAAAAGCCTGACTGATCTACGTCACACTGTCACCAACATTCATGGGCTCACCCATCTTGACTCACGACAGGGAAGGCTGTTGTTGGTTTAGCATCCAGGAAACATTTGGAATTGTAGGATGTCCAAGGAAGATCTCGCCTTTCTCACCTCTGATTGGCTAGAAGGACTCAACCACGATTGGCTGTTTCATTTAGCAGGAAACAGTGTTCCTCGTTAGAGCAGACTGTCCTCCTGCCACCAGAACAGCTGTTAGGGGGAGTGTTGTAATGAAAATGAGAACTTAGCGCTGTAATAACCAGGCTGTCCTGTTTTGCAAAATATTTTATGTTTATTTTATTTTAAAATTTTAATGTAAAAAGTGAACTTATAAAAAATCTGGTGGTATTTATCACACTGTTGGTTGGCTCTCGAGCACGGAGGTTATCTTATTAAAGGAGAATACCTAGGATAACCATGTCCTACCGGAGTGTGAAATATAATAAAACTGCCCTGTTATGCCCAGCTGTGTGCATCAGGTCGGCTTCTCTTCTAAAATTAATGGAAACTTATGATGAATAGGTCTAAATCGGGAGTCGGCAACCCGCGGCTCTTCCATCCATCTGATGCGGCTCTCTGTGCTTGTAAAATAATGAATGGATATTTAAATAAAAAGCTTTATATTTTACTGCATTAATTTTACGTCTGTATGCTAATTCTAAATGTAAAGATTGTCTGTGTAAACCTGAACAGGTCCAACCCGGTCTTACTATGAGACCGGGTTGACGGGTCACGCTTGTGCGTAATCATATCGGCGCATTCTGAGCTGAAGATGTGAGATTCTGGGATTCTCCTCAGACGGCTCCTGGATGTGTCGCCACATTGGAGACAGGAACAAGCGCTATTCAGCCAAAGTTTCATCATCAGGGAACATTTTCTAAGTGACAAGTCTCGCTTCAGTCGGAGGAATCTTCCCGCATGCGCTCTGGTTCTGCGACGTGCTCCAAGCCCCTCTCCACATCTCCAGCTCGCTGTGGACCTTATGTAGTACACGCTGACAGCGAGCTGTGCTGAGCAGTGTCCAGCTCAGATGTTCAGATGGGAATCTTTTCTTGAGCGATTTAGCTACATCTGCGATGTGCGTAGAATAAAATGTCAGCTCGTCTGCATGCGTCGGGGTAATTCTTTCTATTCTTTCTCCGTCAAAATAAACTGTCAAATACGGGAACTGTCCGGTCAACACAACACAAGCCCTGCTTTTAACTGTTCTGTTTTCTTGTGAAAATTGTTGCAAAGACATATAATTTAACTTGATTACCACCAGAGCCAGGCGCACTGCACCGTCATCTCCGTCACTGTAAATGAGGGAAAAACAAAATGATCGGATCCTTTTCTGACCTTCCCCACCTACAAAGTTTAATTACAACAATCAAACGTGACAGAGCCTGGATTTGTATTCTGAACAGTCTAAACATGTTTTAAAAAGAAAC
>SSNQ01034210.1:189470-221362 GCA_006942095.1 Nothobranchius kuhntae | reverse complement strand
ATGGCTCTTTGATGGGAACAGGTTGCCGACCCCTGGTCTAAATCATCGTGCAGTCCCAGATATTTGTAATTCTCCACTATGTCCACAGCAACCCCATGAATGGAAACTGGAGTCACTGGTGATCTTGTCCTAAAGTCAGCAATGAGCTCCTTAGTCTTGGTCACATTTAGCTGCAGATGATTCTGCTCATACTATTGAAGGAGTCCATCGCTCTAGTCCGTCTCCTCACCTCCAGTGATACAGCCCACCACTGCACAATCAGAAAACTCCTGAAGGTTACATGTTTCACTCCAGTAGGTGAAGTCAGTGGTACACTGGGGAAGAGGAAAGGGGAGAGAACAGTCCCCTGTGGAGCCCCAATGTTGTTAAAATTCAGCAAAAAAAAAATTAATAAAATAAAAACATTCTTTTTTTTTTTCAAAAAACGGAAAGATGTAGTATAAACAGGGTTGTTCCTGGCTCAGACTGAGGCAGAGGTGGGACCATCCTGACCGTGCGCCAGCACATGCACACTCTGTGTTCAACTGCCTCACTTTTTTAAAGCTAAATATTATAAAAGGCTCAATAATATGCATTAGATTGGTGTTTAGTTTCCTTTTCCATCTGATATTTATAGTTAAAATATTTTTAAATATTTGACCTACATTTCAGTAACATTTTAGGTTTGTATTAATAACACTCACTCAGTCAAAATAACAAATATATCCAGTAACATAATGCATTTCATTAACATGCATTTGCATTGGAAATGGTAATAACATTTAATTTCTGCTGCTAACAATGTAATGATGGCATGTCTATTATGTACGGGTTAGGGTTGGGGGGGGGGGGTTCCCGTTTAGCCTTGGCCCCCAAAATGCCTTGAAACGGCCCTGGGTGTGTGACTGAGTTTCGAAGGTGACCTGAATTGTATCAGATGTATAAATATTACATATGTTTAACTTAATGTCTTATAAACATGTAGTGGAGATAAATCTACCTACATTTGACTTTCAAGTTTTGTTTTCTTGTTTTTATTTAACTATTTTCCTGTCCTGTCTGTCTCATCTTCCTGCATCTCCTCTAAACTCTCCAGCCGCTGCCTGGTAGGTGTGAATCTTCACTTGTCTCCCGATTCGATTCGATTAC
The DNA here is from genome assembly GCA_006942095.1 of Nothobranchius kuhntae. Lineage (NCBI taxonomy): Eukaryota > Metazoa > Chordata > Actinopteri > Cyprinodontiformes > Nothobranchiidae > Nothobranchius > Nothobranchius kuhntae. The sequence continues at coordinate 220,234 of SSNQ01034210.1, read as the reverse complement.
TGATGAGGAAATGCGTGCGTTAAGCAGCGCGGTGTGTTGAAGCTGTCATCAGCTGATCAGGAGCTAAAGAGGCAGATGTTTTCATCCAAGAGCATCACGGCCGTGAAGAAAGAGGAAGATGTGATGAATATCTACGGCTGCAGGTGTGGATCTGCAGCTGCAGGTGTGGATCTGCAGCCGTGCCCTTAGCGTGACAGCGGGACGTCCCGAAGGTCCGCTCACCTGTTCACCGCTCAGACGTCCTGATCTTCTACCTTCCTAGATCATCCAGCTGTAACCTGTTCCTGATCATGTCTTTAGTCCCGCTGTAACACTGATGCATCAGTCTCAGACGTCATGGAGCTCAGGTGTTATCAGAACTACCTGTGTGTGTTTACCACCCAGCTTCAGCTCTTCTGTGGTTGGGTCTGACCCACGTTAGTAAATGTAAGTCCTCCATCAGGCTCGTGCCTCTTCTAGTGTCATTTTAAAGGTTTTATTTATTTATTTAACCGTTACTAGATTAGCAGCAACAGAAATGCTGCTAAAAACACACACTTATGTGAAGCTGGAAAAATTAGAATACTGTACAAAATTACATTTATTTCTGTAATTTAACTAGACTGAGAGACCATTTAAAGGCTCGGGAACCTTTACAGGTGTTTTAAATGTTAGCTGATTGGGGTCTTGTTAAATATCACACAGTGACCTTTTAATAGTCTAGATCAGTGTAATGCTCCTGTTAGTAGTTCCTCCTGTTAAGTGCTTATTTATTTAAATTATTCAGGTTTATAAAAAACATTTTAACATACATTTTATTATGTTCCAGTCATTAGTCATTTATATTTCACTATTGTAGTCATTTATAGTAAATTAAGTAAGTTTAATTAACCCATTTTTCTTCCATTCTTTGATGAAAAAAGTAACCAAGTAGTTAATTTTCTTGGTAATTAGTTACTTTTATAATCTCGTAACTCTGTAATTAGTTACTTTCATAATCTTGTGACTCTAAGTAACTGAATTACTTTTTTGACAAATTAGTAACTACAACTAATTACTTATTAAAAGTAACTTTCCCAACACTGCCAGCTAACTACAAACCTTTCCACTGACCTGTCCTGTGGGACCCTCACCATGTGACCCTCATGTCCATGCTGTCTCTGGAGGAGCAGATAGGAGACAAGACCTCCTGTAACCTAAGATGAACCAAAGCTTCCTCCCAGTTTCTCTTTTAGCTGAATTTAACATCAGTTTATCTTCATGAAACAAAAGAATAAAGTGGAATAAGAACTTCTCTCTTCTATTTCTCTCTCCTTTTAACTTCTCCATGTCCCTAAATAAAAGACAGACGATCCTGCTGCAGCCGCTGTCACTGACCCCGCCCCCTTCCCAAGACCGGATCTCCCGACATCACAGCACTCGGTCTGACTGAGCGCTTCCAGGAGAAATAATAAATAAATTATGAAAATAATAATGGATTTTTACTTTTTTCACCTCATCAGTTACTTTGGAGCAGATCAGAGGGATCTCCTGACCGCAAAGTGGAGAGCGCGTTTCGATGCTGCGTCAGTGAGGTGACATCACCGCAGCACACGATGAGCAGAGCGCATCAGGAAAGATCAAAAGACAGAATACCAGAGGATTTAAACAGATATGAACGATCATGTGTTAATAATAATGTTTTGTTGCGCCACCTTGAGAATGTTTTGTGTGCCGGACGCAGCGGGCGCACCAACCAGACAATCCTGGTCCTTCAGTGCCTCGATGCAGCATGTTTTAGTTGTAACACACCCGACTGAGTGGTTGAATCACTGTTCAGCTGGTCACCAAGCTGTTTAGAAGCCAGTTAATCACCTACTGATTAAAATCAGGTACGTTTGAACTGGGAGAAATAAAACATGCCAGTCAGCAGCACTCGAGGACCAGGACTGCCTACCCCTGGTTTACAGTTTGAGCTATTAAAATTTCTAAGTTTAGATAAAATCACCAAAATTCAAAAAGCATTTTCCAGCAAAAGTAAATGTTTCAGTGTGGAGAGCAGGTAAGTGTTGATCAGCAGGCATGCTTCTGTCACTAGAGGTCACAGTGCAAGGGCTACTGAAATGTCTAGTTTTTAAAAGTTCACCAACATTCAGAGAACTACTCTTTCAAAAATGGTGTACCAAGAGGGCACGAGAGTATCGATCAGCTGTGACAATTTGGTGTCACTACGGTGTACTATTAAGGAGAAATTAAAAATTCAAAGTTTAAAAATTTTCACCTAATTTAAGAAAAACATGTAGGGCTGCAGCTATCGAATATTTTTGTAATCGAGTACTCTATCGAATCTTTTATCGATTAATGGAGTACTCTAATAAATGACCCTTTTGTGGTTGTAAACCATTATATCAAACAGCACGTTATAAAATATGAAAGACCAGTTATTCTTCAAGTTTAAATTCAAAATTAGTTTTCAGCACTTCAGCTTTACTTCACAGTAAACAAACGCCCGTGCAACAAATACGTGAACAACCTGAGCCGGTTTCCCCTCGCGAGAATCTACGGGCCCGGCAAGCCAGACAAAAACTAGGAGGATAACTGCTGAAGTAGCGCTGCGAGCGGCTGCGGCCCAAACAGCACCAGAACCGCTCACGACGCATGCGCAAACATGGCTCGCCAGCTGTTTCCCTACCAACACACGTCCGTTTTAATCTCTCACACAACAAGGATTGTCGAGAAAGCATGTTTGCCGTGGTTTTGTCAAATTATACTGATCACACAACATTTACCTTCTTTTGTTTTCCTCATAAATACCCGCGTCCTCCCGCAGCAATCCCAGGGACAACATACATTAATAACAACACAATAAACAGTCCGACGTGTTGTGTAAAAACTGCCATTTTTAGGGACGACATGTTGCTAGCAGACGCACGTGTGAGCTATAACTGAGTGCTACAGATGAAAAAGTCGCACAGAGTCCGCAGAATATATAGCGAACCTCTGAGTCCGCTTGCAGAAGTGACATTTACACGTGTAAACGCCTTACGACGTGAAAAATGGTCCCATACCTTTGACATTTTGTCTTTTTCGCACTCCACCGGGGTCCACGCCGTCCGCCATGGCTTAAGAGAAAGTTAAGTTACATTCGCGTGTGCATTCAGTGCAGAGTGTATGTGCATCACTTATTGCGGTCCGGGTGAAACATGACCCCAGGCGATTGCAAAGCCATGAATTAATTAGACGAAGCCTCGAGGCAGAGAATTTGACTCGAGGCTTTTTTGTACTCGAATTATTCGAGGTACTCGAAGAATCGTTTCAGCCCTAAAAACATGTTTTCAATAAAAAATATTATAGAGAGCAGCTTAGTGGTGAATCATTGTGATAAGTTAATGTTACTACAGTGCAGAGATGTGGACTCGAGTCACATGACTTGGACTTGTCAGACTAGAGTCATTCTTTTAATGACTTCTGACTTGACTTGATAAAAATCTATAAAGAGACCTTGACTGACTTCAACGCCAATGACTTGAGTAGACTTGTATCTGCTGACTTGATGACTTGAGCATATTTGATATTTTAGCACAAAAGTGGCATGACGTGGACAAAAATCATCATTCTTGGTTCTGCGTTTGATTTTCTGCTAAATGCAACAGCTCTTTGTTTATAATCAGTCTCAGCTGCACTTTCTGCTGTTTGAGTGAGTAAATGAAGCTTTATGAAGCTTTATTTCTGGAATTTATTTATCATCATCGTCATTAAATTGAAGTTGGACTTGATGAGGACTTGACAATTCAAAGTCAAGGACTTTGACTTCCAGATCATTGACTTTGGACTCGACTTAAGATTTGACTGGAAAGACTTGTGACTTACTTGTGACTTGGTCACACCTGTGCTACAGTGTGTAATGGAGGAGCTAAAAATCCATCATTACTAAATCATTGTCATTTAATCGAAAGGTGTGGTATGGAGAACAGTTGTGTAGCTATCAGTTACAGTTTATAGTGGAGGAGAAATTTACATTCATAATAAATATTCTCCCCAGATTTAAAACACTTTTCTGGTTTTGAACACACCGGTAGTGAGATCAGCGCGTGCGACGCTGGTGACGCCACAGTGGAAGGGTGGAGAAGGAAAAGGCGAATCTGTGGAGATCAGGCCAACTTTACCTCAGTCACGGACATTCCTGCTACGGGCCAAATAAACAGCAACATCCGGGTCTTTCAACAACTTCAGGAAACTCTGTTGGGGGGGGGGGTAGTTACGCAAACTGATTTACGAACATCTGGACGCGAACTACATCCCATAATAAGGCTCTCTGCGTGCTGACCCCAGCAGAGCCAACGGGACCGTTCTCTGGTGGAAGACAACGGGACGGTTCTGTTCTGGTGTCTGGTCTGGACCGAGCTTCTCACCGGGTTCGCGTCCGAACTGTTCTGCTACGGGGTTGCAGGTATCTCCTGCGCAAACGGGAAGGTGCGGGACGGAGGTGCGGAGTTTTCGTTCCTCCCAAATAGGTCGGATATTAAGTGGTCATGCGTCCTGGTGGACGCGGTCCGCGCGGGACAAGACGGAGGGACAACGCCCAAAGGCTCTCTGCTCTTCTGCTTAGTCACTAGTTCACGGCAATCAGGTGAACTGGGCTCGGTCACCTGAGCAGCCGCTAAACCTTTGAGCATATCAAACGTTCCGAAAAAGTCCAAACTAAACTTTTCTACCGGACTGTAGTTGTTCCCTCCCTGAACCTGGGCACGCATGCCAAAATGGAGGCCAGGTGACTCCGGCTCGCGCTCATGAAAACACACGAGCCAGTGAGAAAAGTTCGAACCTGCTCAATTTACCTTCAAACACAAACGCTTACCTTGTTTTTCACTTCCGCTGATAGTCCGTAAGCCGGGCCTTTGTTGAAGGAAGACATCGTTATCGCTTCGTACTTATAACAGCGTCGCGCTGACTGCTGAATATAAACCTGCGCCTAATTATTGTAGACTTTCTCTTCCAATGAAACTCCGCACAGAACCAAACGCTTCCGCTCTGTTCTGCTGCCACCAATCAGAACGCTCCCGCGGTTTCTGCCAAAGAGCACCGCGCTTCTGGGTCAAGACAGTTCCCTGCAGCAACGCTCGGTTTCGGTTTGGGATCGCTGCAACAAATGAACAGGCGCATCGCTTTAACAGACCCGTTGGTGTTACAAATGACCAATAAGATGTTATAATCCCAGATAAATATGAAATATCGATCTGATTGATCTTTGAATCTTTAATCAGAAGATTCTAGTTACTTTACTTCTTCAGGAACCATAAACACACTTCGTATTAATTCAGACAGTATATAGTTTATAAAATGAGCGTATTTCTTTTCCCTAAACTAATGACATACATGACAAGATGTGAACGAAATGATGGAAGTGGATTAATGTGATGGATGAGATGCTGGAATGGAAGCTGGTTTAGTAGATCCTTTCTTAAGTATCTGAGAGAGTTTGTGAAGTCTGGATTGTAAAATAAATTTGGCTGTATGTTTGGTAACTACAGATTTGTTCATAAAACCATCTGACGCAATCTATATCGGATCTATGCATCTTTATGTGGAGATTCTCGTGCGATCCAGGGGTCAAGAGGTCGTGATGGTCACTGCTGGTGGAGTGGACCCCTCGGTATCAGGAACCCGTAGATCAGCTCCGATAGGACCCGTCTAGTCTGAGATCTCTCCAGGTGACACAGGAAGCTGGAATGCTTGTTTGCGTCTAAGTCTGTTTGTTTGGCTCTTAGAAGAGCCGCTTGTCTGATATCAGCGTTGCGGAGAGGCTTTGACCTCAGGTCAAAAGATGGGATGGTTTCAAAATTGCTGTTCCCAAAGTGGCCGGTTCGAAAGTTAGCTGGAAACTGAATTAATCAGGCAGTAATTTCTGTTTTATTAAACCCCTTTGGTTATAAATGTCAGCAAATCAGATTTTGACACGTTTGAGGGTTTTACCAAAACATCTCTCAGACGTCAAACCTTCACTCAGATCACTTTGTGGGAATGAGAATGTGTTAAAAACACTTATGTGACGTGAATATTAACATTAATAAGTATCTTATTGAAGACATTGATTAACTTGTTAAATCAAACACACACTGATCTGGTGTAGATACGATCTGAAATGGATCATTGCAGGACCAATATTCATTTTAAAGCAAATTATTCAAACATTTGATTGAAATGTTCAGTCATCACATAGGATTATTCCAGGTTATAAGCTGAAAATTTACAAAGGAATTTCAAGGAGGTTAACTTTAATTCCTAGTGATGTATGCAGCAGTCTCTCGTGTTGCTGCCAGGTTCTTGACGAGTACACACCGACGTAGCCATATTACCCCTGTCCTGGCACCTCTTCACTGGCTCCCTGTCTCCCCACTTTTACGATTCGGCTTTTAGACAGTGACTGGTTTTAGTGTTATTGTGTCATTGTTTTAATGTGTTCTTGGTATTCATCATGTTTTATCTGCTTTGACTGGGATTTTTATCCTCTGTTTTAGTTCCTTAGAATGGCCGCGTTTTGTTTTAGCCTGTGCAGCCCTTTGGGCAGCTCCCATGCTGCGTTTTAAACGTGCTATATAAATAAACTATGGTATGGTATGGAGGCCTTCAGCGAAGATGTTTTGGCTTTTTTGCAGTAGCAAGAACTGGGGCAGAACCTTGTTTTGGATTTGGGGCCAAACAGATGTTGTTTTCTTGTCTGCAAATGAAAGGTTACTTTCTGGTCAATTTGTTGGTGGAAATGTGACCTTTGATACGCTACATCTGATACAGGACACATGTTTTAGAGCTTTAATAGGGTTGCCGTGGGTAAATATGTGACTCTTGTCCAGAGCTTTGTGTCAAAACGTATAGAATAAAGGATCAGTAACTGAAAATCTGCCAGTGACAATTATAATAATTTTTTAAAAGTTCATACAACAGGTGTGTGAGGTATTTATAAAAAAACACAATTAATATATGCTAGAGAAGCAGAACGTACTACTGAGCCATTTAAATAAACAATATATTGTGGAGGAGTTAAGGACGACACAAACGATGCTTTCACATTAGTGTCAGCAGTCGGGGTTTGGTGGGGCTGGATGGCGGGAGTTCATTCTCGAGCGGGTGGTGTAGTGTTCACATGTAAATCCAAGGGACTTCTCAGGAATGGAAATCCCAGAGCCAGTGGGCGGTGTTTAATACGTGCAGCAGTACCGGGACCAGAGTGAATAGGGTGTGTATGGGGAGCATGAGGGAGGGAGTGTGTGACTGTGTTTGTGTATGACTGTATATGTCAGGTGGGGCCTTTGACTCCTCCCCTCTCCTGGGACTTCTTTTGACGCTATACATCTTCACCTGCCCACCCCTGACACACCTGGCGTGGGTGTGATGCCTTGGTCTGCCTGAGTGTTCGTGGCTCCCGGGTCAGGGGGTTTAAGATTTTTGGCGTCTGCCTGACCAATCCCGGTGGCTGCCTGGTGGGATCTGGGTTCCTGGGCTCTGCTGGGTCCCTGGCGGGGGTGGTCACCCCTGGGTCCCGGGTCTCTGGGTTCCGGGTTCAGCCGGCTAGGGGGTGGGAGGCTGCGGGCGGGCCTGTGGGCTTGCCACTGATATCTCCCGGGACTCTGCCGGCTGCTGGTTGTGGCCCCCCGGGGCGATCCTCTGTGCCTCTCGAGGGGGGCGGGGGCCTTTCTGGTTGCAGTCTCCCTGGGGTCCCTGTGCTCTGGGGCAGCTCCTGGATCTCTGGGACTTGGAGCTCCCTCCATCTCCTACACATCTAGATGTGNTTGGGGGGCAGATCTGTGGTCCCTCACACTCTCTATTGGATGCTTTTATAGAGGAACCTTACATAAACAAGCGCGTGTACACACACAGGTGCTCACATAAGTATGGACTTGGGCGCGTTCAACACAGGTCTTAAGGCTGTGGTTGGCACTAAAAGCACTGTGATTCAATATCGTGATTGTTCAGTTAAACAATGTTGATTTTATATTTCTTCAAGTTGACGCAGTGATAGCTTGCTCCTGTTGTATGGTTGTGTGTTGTTTATCTCTTTCTGCAGGTCTAGAAGCAAACCCCTGTTGCAGACCCCCCCCCCCCTTTTTTTTTTTTCCTTTCTCTTTCACCTCTGTCTCCGTGTCTGGTCGGAATTACAAAGCATTCAACAACAGTAACAATAAAGTTTTAAGTATCAGGCGTGACATTAAAAGCAAACGCTTTGATGCTCACCTGAGAGTAAATCTGTAAGGCTTGTCACCAGCATTCAGACATCAATTCTGTTTGCTTCACAGCCAGACAGGACACGATTAAAAAAATAATGATAAAAAAAAAAGAAACCGAGAAGACCAAGGCACAGGAAAGGCAGTCCGTCACCACATTGGACTTTCCAGCCACATGCTGGATGTCTGTGGTGAAGTCTGAAACCGCAGCAAGGTGTCGCTGCTGGCGACTGGACCAGGGTTCAGAGGTCTTGGACAGAGCAAAAACCAAAGGTTTATGGTCTATGTATGCAGTGAAATGGTGGACTTCCAGGAGAAAGCGGAAATGGCATGTGGCCAGGTAGAGGGATAGCAACTCCCTGTCAAATGTGCTGTACTTCCACTCTTTATCCCATAACGAGCGACTGAAATAGGCGAGTCGTAGCCACATGCCAGCCACGTGCTAATCAAGCACAGGGCCCACATCAACATCTGATGCTTCCGTAGTTGGGGTCGTGCTTTCTCGCTGCTGGGGCCGAGGCTCTGGAATGAGCTACCTACATGGGTTAAACCGGCCACCGCGCTCGGCAAGTTTAAGAGCCAGCTGAAAACATACTTTTATTCTTTAGCTTTTATTCAAGAAGAGCCTCGTTAACGGATGGCTTTGCACTTTTTCCTGCCCCACCTAGATTTTATCTGCATATTTTTGTTGGTTTTTAAATGGTTTTATATGTTTTTATTTTCTTAATGTTTTTTTTCTGCTGTGCAGCGCTTTGTTTGGTCCTTGAGCCATGTGGAGGCGCTATATAAATAAAGTTTAGTAGTAGTAGTAGCAGTCAAAGATAACGAGACAGAAGGGAAAGGGTGGGCCAACATCGCAGCATCAGCTAACGCAGCTTTAGCGTTGCAGAAGGCCTGCACACGGTCTGGGGTCCAATCTACCACATTGCTCGCTTTGCTTCATCTGAAGGCACCGTAAAGCTGTGCCGCTCTTGGGAGAAGGCGGTTGTAAAAGTTAACCATCCCCTGAAGTTCTTGCAAACCTTTCACTGTTTTCGGCTGTGTAAATTCTGCAACAGCTTGCACTTTAGTGGGCAAGGGAACTGCACCAGTGGCGGAAATGCTGTGAACCAGAAAGTCAATCTGTGCCAGCCCAAATTGGCATTTAGCTGGGCTGACATTCAGACCATGTTCGGCCAAACGTTGGAAAACTTGGCGCAGGTGATTGACGCTGTTCAGCAGAGTGGCTGGCAACCATGATGTCATTCAAATAGACAAAAATAAAGGACAAACCTGAGTCCATCAGCTGCTGGAAGACTTGTGCAGCACCTTTAACCCTCCCACTGCCACTCCTCACCCCTGCCACATGGACCCAAGAGATAAACCATCAACCCAGCTCAGTGGTCAACTTTCCTCGCGGTGCCACCCATAAAGACAGTGGGAGGGTTAAGACCAAAGGGCATGCGTATACATTCAAAGAGGCCAAAGAGGGTGATGACAGCGGTTTTAGGAATGTCCTTCATACTCACTGGGACCTGATGATAACCATGCACCAAGTCTACCTTCAAAAGGATGGAGGTTCCAGCGAGGTGTACAGAAAAGTCCTAAATGTGGGGGATTGGGTACCGGTCACTCTCAGTGACACCATTTAGGTGGTGGAAATCCCCACAGGGTCACCACGGTCCATGAGCCTTGGGCACCATGTGCAGTGGGGAAACCCACAGACTGTCAGAGCAGTGCCCAATGCCCAAACGCTCCATGTTGGCAAACTCTGTCCGTGCGATGGCCAGCTTAGCTGTGTCAAGGGGGCGTGGGCGTGCAGAGACGGGTGGGCAAGTAGTGGGGATGAAATGTTCAATGGCGTGTTTAGCTACAGAGCTAGAAAAGGTAGGGAAACATGCTGGAAGGCATTTCCTGTGGAGAGGAAATTAGCATGCATTTGGGGTCCGGTCCTTTTTGTCATACATGGCATAGATACAAAAGACACAGCATCAATCAACCTCTGTTGTTTAACCCGCTCAGGCTCAAGATAAGTTTTGATAAAAGGACGAACAACTAAGTCCTTCAGAGGTACTTCTGAGTTAAAAAATGCTCATGAAATACGTATGTGGAGTAACCAGGTAGGTAGGTTTTAACGTTGCACATCTGCCACGCCTGCCTCCAGAGGGTTAAGTCAACTAGAAGTCCATGTGCACAAAAAAAATCAGCACCTAAGATAGCAACTGAACTTGTGGCCACAATAAAATTCCAATCAAACTCACGTTCATGGAAGCATACTGTCACCAACCTTTCACCAAAAGGTTTGATGGCGGATCCATTAGCTGCAGTCAACAATGGTCCGCAGCCTTCAGCTGTTCTGTCAGCTGCGGTTGTCAGCTTTGTAGCTAGGAGGGTGTCGTCAGCTTCCTCAGCCAGCGAGTGGTAATCCATCTGTTGCAGCAAAGCAGAGTTTACAAGAATGGCCCGCACCTGAGCCGGAAGCTGACAGAGGAAAAGGTGGCCAAAGAAGAATCCTCCGTGGTTGGAACCAAGTAGGGAGAGCATGCTCTCCATAAGCTCCAGGGCAGTGCCATCTCCGTGTCCGGCGGGAGAGAGCAGCTTCTCCGCTCGTTCCGCTTTGGAGAGGGTGTAGCGACGAGCCAGCAGTTGTTTGAGGGCATTAAACTTCTCCCGGGGTAGAGGGTTCCAGAGCAGGCATATCACCTGTCGGGTGGAAAGTGAATCCAGTGCAGTGACCACATGGTGGTATTTTATGTCGTCAGAAGCAAGTGCGAACTGTGCTTCGATGTGAAAGAACCATGCTGAAGGGTCATTCAGCCAAAAATCTGGAAGCCCAAGAGCCATGGCAGATGTGAAAACTGGGGCCAGCTATGGTCCAGCAGCCGTTAGCAGTGCTGGAGCTTGTTGGGCCGCTTCGTCAGTCGATATGTTCGCTCACGGGGTCACCAATGTGGAAGAGTCAGGGACGACACAAAGATAGGTATGATGTACCCAAAGGCCAAGCATTTACATAAAAAATGACCAGAAATAAACGTAACTTTATTTCCAGACACAAATATCCATCTGTCTGGCCTCCAAACAACAAACGCACGGCACAAGGCCTTGCCACCAGATAACGGAGCCATAACAAGCCTAGCTAACTTGTCTCGGCTGGAACAAAAGTCACGCGGAAGGTGAGACTTTCTGCACTTTCACTCTGAATAAAGTTCACCTTCCTTGAATTATTAATTACTTTTTAAAAGTTGATAATTGCATAAGTGTCATATAATCATCTCTTGTTTAATTCCAAAGTGTTTGAATAATGTGTGCATTAATCAATGATGTGTTAAAATGAATATTTTTCCTCCATTTCAGATTTTGAATGACACCAGATTAGTGTCTGTTGATTTAATGTTAATCTATCCAACCTATTATAAAAGATTTTTATTAATGTTTAACATTTTTGATCCTCCTCCACATCAGATGCTCGGGCATCTGGTCAGGATGCCTCCTGGAAGCCTCCCTGGTGATGTTTTCTGGGCACATCCAACCGGGAGGATGCCTAAAGGGAGACTCAGGACACGTTGGTGGGACCGTGTCTCTCACCTAGCCAGGGAACGCCTTGGGAATCCTCCGGAAGAGCTGGCCTTAAGTGGCTGGGGAGAGGGAAGTCTGGGCCTCTGTGACTTGAGCCCCACAACTCAACTCTGGATAAATGGAAGAAAATGGATGGATGGCATTTTTGCTTCACTGAACCGGTTCGCTGGAGTTTTTGACAATTAAAATCTGCGCCTATCACACTGTCACAATCTGTCCTGTCTCCCCACCCTCTGTTCAGTCCTGTGTCTTCCCTAGTTGCTCCCACATGCCTCATCTCCCAATCTCTTAAGATCCCAGCTCGTCTTGTATCCAAACCCTCCCAGTTCTGTGTTCCTTGTCCGTTCATTGTTTCAGTGTCCCGTGAGCTCTTCATTAAAGCCTTTTTGAATGATCTTGCCTGCCTGCCTTTTCCCCCTGCACCTTGGATCCTCACCTCAACCACTCGCCTCGCCTGCACCATGACACAATAAACGGACCTCCCCAGCGGGGAAATTCTTCCCTGGGAGTGCCTGCTGCAGTGGCTCACTCCCAGCTACCAGCCGGCTTCCCCTCCTCCAGCGCCGCCTCGCCGCAGACGCAGCCGCCGTACCTCGGCGATCCTCTCTGCTCTCCCAGATCCAGAAGGGAGGTTGGGCTGGGAGGCGCAGCTGGACCACTCCCCCTGCGAGGGCACCAGACTGGCCGTGTGCTCTCCTGGAGTTGGTCCACGGTGCTGGGAGGGAACCCAAGCCCTGCCATCACCTCCAGCCCTGAAGCTGCGCCATGCGCATGCCGCAACCTCTGCTGACGTCACCTCCAGCTCCTCGGTGAGTCAGACTCCAGAGGGGGTTGTGAGGACTTCCCACGAGCGGCGCACTCAGCCGGAGGACACCCCTCCCGAGGTCTCCTCCCACTCCAAGGGGGCCAAGGGACCAGACGGCGGGGTCGAGCTAGCAGAGTGGTGCCGCCTACCTCAGAGGCCCCCGGTCTGTGCTCCAGCTTGGACCCCCAGCCTCCATCTCCAGTCCAGTCAGCACCTTCGAAGCCAGACCAAGGGGCCGATCCTGCGGGTTACCCAGGGGAGCATGCTTGCCTCCAGGCTGAGCTGGTCTGGCTCAAACATCTTATCAGCCTCCGGGAGTTCCAGATGGTGACATTCACCACCCTGATTTTCCAAGCCTTCTCGCCAGCTCAGCCCGAGTTTTGGCCGTCCTCTGGGAGCAGAACCCCAGTGCCTCCAGCGGCTTCACCTGCAGAGGCTCTGCCTCCAGGGGCTCCGCCTCGAGCGGCTTCGCCCCCAGGGACTATGCCCCCAAAGGTCCTCCAATCTCCCCGACCTCTACAGGCCCTCTGGGTCCACCGCCATCACCCCTGTCACCCAGCCCTTGGGGTTCCAGTCCACCCAGCCGCCCGGCACTCTGGGGCCCCCCTTTTCCAAGGCCTCCCAGGCAACGTTGTCTCCTCCCGTGCCCCAGACGTAGACCCCCCAGACTCCGTCTTGGCCTGTGTTGGACATCCAGTGTTGCCCTTTAAAGGGGCACCAGTTGCCTTCATTTGAACCCTTTGGATTACCATTACCTGGATGACTGAGAACCTTCACCAGCACACAGAGGGCTTGGTCAAAGTAGTGGTGATTGGGGTTCAGCAGGGTCTGTGGAGGGTTAGCTGGCAGGACTGACGCAGAAGTGTTGTCCGAGCAATGCTGGCATGTAGCTAGACCAGTGCCAAGAGGGCTACAGCGGTTCGGGGTGTAGCGCTCCAGTAAACATCATGAGGTTCTTTTTTATTCGGACATGTAAGGTTGTGTTGTGAGTTTACCTTGACATGTTTCGACCGACGACTGCTATCTTCATCAGAAGTGTCAAAGATGTTTGTGTGACATGTCTTTAGCTGTTTTTCTGGTGGGCGTGACCAACCTGGATCTGTCAGATCTGCTGGGTCGGTCACGCCCACCTCCACTGGCTGGTCTTTGGAGAAGGAAATCCCAGGTGTGAGACAGCTTATAGGCCCCCTCGTCCCTGTTCATGCCCCACTGTTCCCGTTTCCTTATTTCTATTGCCTTCCTGATCCAACGCCTGAACCGGCTGCTTTCTGTGCTGACAAGGATGCGTCCCACCAACATCTGTGACACTTCTGAAGACCGCAGTCGCCGGCCGAAACATGTCAGGATTGATGAGGGCTGTTGAACACTTCTCTAACTACGTCGGTGGACAGAAATATTCTGACATGTAAGGTTGTGTCGGGAGTATTCTCACGTCCCACTTTGGCAAGTTGGGATCTGGTCACCCTCCTCACAAGTCACAGTACACAACATTCACAGGGTGTAGACCCATTAAAAGTATTTGGTCCAGAAGATATTTCCTAACAAATGTTATACTATTTTAAAGGGAAAATTGTGTTTGTGAAAAAAAAATCATCTAAACTAAATTCAACCTGCTGCATCAGCAGAAGTATTCTTGTTATCGTATCAAGAGATTTTTTAACAAAATGTTTTTCAAACTCATTTATTTTGAACTTTTAACATCTGCCACGAGCCACGCAGGACCAGGCGGCAACATTATTACAGCCCAAAAAAGCTGAAAAAAACCAGAGAGAATGTACCATATGATGTCACACCGGATGGCGTCACATCAAATCCATTCATAAATAAAACTGTTATAATAAAAATGTTACCGTTTGTGAGCATCTGCCTGTCAGACCTTTTATCGGTTGTCTTTAGTAGCTGAAGGTTACAATAACAGTTTACTGCCTCGGTGTGTTTTCACCTGTAATAGTGTGTGTGCTGCTGTAACGAGTGAATGTCTCCACTGTGGGATTAATAATCTGTTCTATTCCATTTACAAATCCATGAAGGGTAGACCACGACATTAAAATAAACGACTGTTTTATGGAAACATTCAACTCGCAGAGTTTCTGCCTTTACCACGCTGCTTACAGGGTATTCTCTTGTTTCCTTTGACTCTTTGGTTCCCACTTTTATTAGTCGATCCTGGCTCCACCTCTCCGTAGTCCTACTTGTGTCGAGATTTAGATGGAAAAGTCCTTTTATGGAAGGAAACTTCCCAAATTCCAGAGTAGTGGGCGTGGTCCAGAGTAGTGGGATCCTCCCTGCATTCCAGACTCGCCAGACCAGACAAATGACCCCAACTTCTGAGTCACTGGCAGGAAAAAGGTTTGCAGAAGTTACTCAGGTGACGTAATGTCGGCGGTCTTGGTTCATCAGGCTGAAATAAGTAAAACCCCTGAGTGAACATAAAATACATCCACAGGAAGTGGAATTCTCAGGTCAAAGGTCATCACAAACTCATGTGCTTGTTTAAACCAACTGGTGGGTCTTGCCTAGAGCTTCTCTGGAATGTCAGACATCCCCTCAAGACTTCTAATCCTAGACAAGGTAATAAAAACTGGCGTGAGTGTGTTAGATGATGACATCATCCATGTGCATCAGCAGCACTGATTCAGTCCACTCATCCTGTTGCACCCAGCGTAGTTCTGGTCCCGTTTAGTCTAGGCTGGACCCAGATACCGTTCTCCACCTAGCTCTTGCCCCGCTGAGACCTGGTTGCAGCTCCACAGAAAGAGATTCAGATAAGGGTTGGATAATATTCATCACACGAAGGCCAGTACTCAGTTCTAAAACTCCACACGCAAACCTGTCAGCTTAAGTTAGACATGTTTACGTTTTAGTGCCTTGTTGGATCAGCTGTTCAGACACAGGGCGGTGTGCGCCCCCTGATGGACAGACTAGGAAAGCACAAGAAAAACATCCTGGGCCTGAAGAGGAACACACGCATGTTCACCTTGGTGGTGATGTTTCTAAGACAGAAGCAACATGAAGGACCCACAAGTCAGCTGGCAGAAAAGATTTAAATCATTTTATTTTTCAAACAATTTAGATGTTAAACACTGAACAAATAAAGACCCAGTTGAAACTCAAGAAAAACTATTCATCACTTGTAGCATGTCCTTTATTGCCAGCTGTGTTGTGCAGTTTGTCTGCAGAGCCACTTCTCCTCCGATCAGCAGAAAACGGTGCGTATACCAGAGTCACGACCATCACAGGTGTGGATGTTCTCACCAACGTCTACACAGGCTTGTGTTGTGGAAACACTTCCAGACCTAACGTTTACCAAGGCACAATGGTAGGGATGAGAACGAGGACAGCAGCTGCAGAGGCCAACCTTCATTTAACTGGTCAGATAAAGATTTATGATGGCTTCTTTTAAATAGAAATAAAATTTAGAAGGTCACTCGTCACACAAGGAAGGGCCGACCTCTGACTTTTTATGTTGGCGGTTTAAACAGGAAACGGGGCGACTTTGGGCACGTGACTGAGACACGTCTACATTCACATAAAGGCCGTTAAACTCCAAATGAAAGTCTGTTAAAGAGCTTCAGAGGATCCTGCTTTAATCCCGCCCACCTGATCGGATATGTGGAAAAGGCTCAGACGGTTTCTGATGGACACAAGTGTGATGACACATGAGATGTGTGTGTCCACGGGCCAGAACCATCAAAGCAACCCAGAGGTGCGGCTATGCCTGCATCAGTCACTGAGGATTAGATGGGAGAAGAAAAACATCCCATAAATGAACTAAATAGATGTTTAGATAAGAAATGCATCCTTCAGTCCAGATGAAGCCTCTTGTTGCAGCTCATGTGCTCCAGCGCTCCTGGACACACTGGGCTGGACAAGACCAGCTAGCCTAGCTTAGTCCAGCCCAAGTCCTCTTAACGTCTTCATCACTACCAGTGGTTCATTTGGTTTAAACTGAAACTCAAACAGCCCTTGATGTTAAAACTTAACTCTTTAGGTTTCATACCAAAGTCTCAACACTCTCACAGGCGGAGCTGTGGCGACGGGAGTCGAGCGGCCTGGGCTCGTACCAAACTCGCAGCAGACAAACAAAATCACAAAGCATCTCGTCTCCATCGAGACAAAAGGTGAAAAAGAACCAGCAGCCGTTCTAAAGCCCTCAGTCCAGGCACACATATGGCAGGATGTTCAGTCTGCTTTCGTCTCCATGAGGGTCCAGTGATATACACGCTGTCCAATCATACCAGGCTCCCTTGGTGTCGTAACAACCGTTCACCCCCTGCCAGGTCTGTGTGTGTATTCTGTCCAGGTCCTCATCCGTCACCTCCCGACTCACACCTGGTAAATCTCCTGTTAAATGGTCCGTCTGCAAAACGTGTGTTTTAACTGAGTCTTTAGTCTCCCTTTCTTCCCTTTTTAGATATTCTGACATGAAGAAGTGTGCGCTAGGGGCCTGGACCCCCGAGGAGGTGAGCACGTTGCTCTGAAGGTTCAAGTAGGATTGGATTATCTCATTTCTAGTCAGCTCCTTCCAGTTGGTCTGGTGGAAGGGGTTTGAGCTGGGACCTGGGGCGGGGGCTGTACAAGGGGGCTGTTGGACAACGACTTCAGTTCTCTGCCTGGACTCTCCCAGGTCCGGAGTGGGGGGGTCCTCTGTTGGAGAAAGTTCTTTATGCACCAGAGGTTTGATCTGACCTGTGACCGGGTCAAATGTCAGTCTGCGTTCTTTTAACCGCACAGGTTTAGTCGTGTCCTCTAGTTTCAGGCCATCTAAGTTAACGGAGTAGTCTCTAGGCCTGTACTTCCTCCTTTTATGCTCAGAGTTAAGGACTGGCCCATCAGGGTCATCAGACACGCTTAAGCTTCTTTCAACCACCAACCTGTGGACCTCTGAGTTCTGCGGGGGAGGCGGGGGGGAGGGGGAATCCAGTGTTGCAGATAGATCTTGGGGAGGGTAATGAGAGAGTACCTCTGATGAATTAGCAGAGGGCACTGAGGACCGAAGAGAAGAAAGTTTTTCACTGTGAGACACCGGTGCTGGGGAGGACAGAGGCTGGGAGAAGAACAGGGGGGAGTCTCTAGAAGATGGGCTGGGGACCGGCGTTCCCTTTGCTACGTACGCTGAACGCTTAGAAACGGGGTCTTGCTTTAGGCTCCTGGGACTGGAAGTGAGACTGCGGGGACTCCTTGCTGGGTAATAGCCCCCGCCCCCTTCTTCCAGTTTAGCTTGCTGTTGCATCACAGCAACTTTAATCAACGAGGAAGTGCTAGGTGCTTTGGCCATGCCAGGGGAGCTGGGACGGGGCTTGACAGCATTAACCGGAATTCTGTTTCCTTTGTCATTTTCAAGGTGGTCTGTCCGAGGCCTGTCAGGAGAAGGAACGACCTCCTGGTCGGCCAACGCATCGGCACCACCAGCAGTCCCGTTGGTGGGTGGCGGAGAAACAGAGTCATCAAACGCCGACATCCTGGAGATTTTTTCTGTTACGTACACGCCACTGTCTCTGTGCTCTGCCCGCCGCTTGCGGTTACTTGACTTCTCAGCCTTAGGCGAGTATGTGTTGTGAGCATCACTTCGGATTGTGACTTCTGTGACCGCTTTCCCCGATACAGGAATGTCAGGGGGAGAGGGATCGGTTTTGCAGGGATGAGAACTGCCATTGGTAGACCCCGGGACACTTGCTGAAACAGCCGGCCCAGGCTCAATCAGTTTTTGCCAGTTTCTCAGGAGTTTCTTTGCACGCCTTGCAAGGTCTTCATCCTTGGTTTTCCTCCTTACATCATTAATCAGTTTTCCAAGTCGAGTTTCCTGAAAATAAATAATTAAAAAGTGAAAACTATTTTGGCACCACAGCCTCTGTAGGCATTAACCGCCTATGACACGTTCATTCTTACCTCAAGTGCTTCTTTGGTAATCGGATACTTCTCAAGACAAGCAATCACTTCCAATACAACCACCATGTTGCATATCTGCAACAAGGACATGCCAGCAGTTAGTAACCCCCAGCTTCTACTGGTGGCAGTAATATTTAGATTTAAAGCTGTAGTCTGTGGATGAAAATGTAATCACACTGGACGATCCCACCCAATCACATTCCCACAGTAACAGGAACTCCAGGGATTTGGACAAACTGCACCCTGACTCCGGGGTGGAAAACAACATGTTCATCGGGAGAAACTCAGCTGGATGTTTAGCTCCAGAAACCGAACGATGTTGCAAAGCTGATGTGGCACAGAGACACTCAAAAATACCTGGAATCATCTCAGCAAAGGTTTATGAACTTGGAGCAAACCGAGCATGTAGTCGACAGCGTCAGCCCTAGCCCGAGTCGGTGGACCTACCTGAGTTAGCTAGTCAGGGTAGTTAGCATTTAACTTACTTTAGAAGGAAGGAGCATTTCCTCAACGCTATTCCAGCCACTTGGTTCCCTAAACTTTGTGATTGTTTAAATAAAACATTTTCACTAAAACTGTGCTGTTTGGGATAACTTAAACTTTTCTTTAGATGAGATGATTTCGTAAAACAACGACTGGATTGCTCCTTTATACCAAATCTGCTTTGGTGTTAAGCTACGTTAGCAGCTAACAGGCTACATAACGGCAGATATCCGTCCAATCAACGCAGCACTGCTGCTAAATTAGCTGGCATGCTAGCTGTCAACTCGCCCCGAGCCTTTTTGTCACCGAGACATCCGACATGTCGAGGCCGAGCACACCTTTCAGCGTAGTTTGTATAAACAGCGACGTGCCACCCGACCAGCTGCGTGGATGTTGATAGGCAAACAAGCTAGCGTTAGCTTTAGCATTGCTCACATTGCTCTGACTGTCAATGGCCTGCAGCAGCCGGTCCTTCATCTGCTGCGGGGTTGCTGAGACCGTTGTCATTGCCTGTTCGGTGCGATCCAGGAGATGGAGGGAGGAATCCTCCAAAACGAAAGCCGGGTGACTCAGAAGCCGCTTCGGGAACACGTCGGGCGCCCGAGCAGCATGCTTTCTGTCGCATGTAGGTCTGAGTTGATCTCACATGGAGTCGGAAATATGTGAGCGGAGCGGAGTCGCTGCTGCCTCGGACCTCCTCTCACTACCAACTGCTGGATGCCTCAACGGCCTCCTGCTGCATGCTGGGATACGATGTGTCTACGTCATCACGTTCGTACGTAACCAAGTAAACATCCCGACTACAGTGACGTTTTTAAATATAAACTTTGTGAGTTGTTTTTCAGTAAATATTTGATTGACCGATTTTATATGAAACGTTTAAATTAAATTAAATTCAAGTTTATTTATGCAGCAACTTGGTGGACTGAATGACAGACTGACAGTTATGAAAAACACAAGTTTTTCATAACTGTCAAGATTATACGTTTATGATTATAAAAATGACAGATCTAAGACAGATGCTAAAGCACATTGTGATTTCCTACGGACCTGTGAAAAGGACAGCTTTTGCGAGCTTCTGGCTTACGCTGTCACACCGAAAGCTACGAGTTGCTAATCTTGCAATGTGGTGCATCCTCACCAGGGAGACAACAGATGTCAACAGTGTACAGGAGTGACACTCAGTTCCGTACGTTGTCTCACTGATGAGCTCCCCGAGCAAAAACACGTCCTCTGACCCGATCCTCTTGCGCACGATGTAGACGACCTCCAGTGGTTTGATGGGCTGTGATCGTCTGCCCACTGATGCCTGGCGAATTGCCCACTCTGCTGCTCTGATGACCCTCACAGCACCTTCAGATGGGACCACAAGACCCCGTTGTTCTGCAGAGACAGCAAATGGTAGCTGTGGTCATCACAGGCAGATGCAGCATCATCACCAGGCTGGCAGGGCAGACATCACTGGACAGCTTGTTCATGGCTCACCGCACAACAAATCCTGAGATTACAACTACCAATGTAGCTGGACAGTGTGCTTGTCTTCATACTGTACACAGGCCTATAGAACAACACGGTGTCAGGTGAGAAATCAGACAAGAACTACAGTTTGACTACCTAAAGTAATCATGATGAGTAAGTGTGGCATTAATTCCTTGTATTTATTTATCAGGGGGATTTGATGAGCCAGCAGTTTTTCTAAAGACTACAAACATCTTTTGTGTTTTTCTTCTGACGGCTTTTTTAGGTTCTTTTTGAAACACGGGGAAGGTTTTTTACCTGCTGACAGTTTTGATCGTGTCTGCGATCTTCCTCAGAGCTGACGCCACTGAGCGTTTTTTTACACTATCTGAATAGAGACTTATCAGCCTAACACAGTTGAATGTTTGTTATTGTTAAATCGTATGAATGACACGTTGTCGTGACTGAAGACATCGTCTATTAGAGCATCCATAAGAAGCACAAAGGTCAGGCATGCTTGTTGTGTTTCACGTGTATTTCATGTCCCATTGATCATTTTTCCTTGACCACAAAAACAAATCATGACATTCTAATTAGATGATGTCAGCACATCTGTTGCACGTACGTTGATGAAGCCGTATGGAGTTGTGAGAGCAAGCATTGCTGGAATCCGAGTGTTCACTCGTATTTGTTTGTAGCGAAAGATTCATGGTAGTTTTGAGGGATTTTTTGGCTGCTGCAGGCCCCTGTACTTGTTACCCTGTACTTGTTACCTGGTCACACAGGTGGGTGGGCTCAGCCCATCTCGCCACACAAATAGGAAAAAAAGACACCTGAAACTGTATGAAGCATGACTGCTAAATATAGGAATTCATCTTAATTATTACAGATGTGACCGGCTACTGCTAGCTTGCTTTTGTGTCATTAGACCAAGGGGGAACTCCGCCTGCCAAAAGTGAACCCTACTTGAAATGAACAAAAGTTTCATGTGCCGGTTTCTGCTGCAGAGATTCCATATCGAAAGTGTAGACTGGACACAGGGCGGGGCTACTCATAGAGATCTGGCTGCTGCCAGGTTAGCTGTCATTGGTTATTGGTCATAAGGTTTCTTAGAACTTTATTGAACTCCGCGCAAAAAGAAATACCAACACCTCAGCACTTTGTTATTTTTGTGAAAGTTAAAGTAAAAATTTTATTCTGGCTACTGATTTGTTTAGTCTTTCACGTGGGAATATCAAACTTTAAGGTTAATTAACTAAATTCAGTTCATTTACATAGCCCCAAATCAGGACCAGAGTCGTCTCATGGACCTTCACACAGTAAACATTCCAATACAGGTCAGGTCATTAAGCCAATCAGTAACACGTTTCCTATATAAGGAACCCAGCAGGTCGCATCGAGTCACTGACTAGTGTCAGAGTCTTTACAGCAATCCTCATACTAAGCAAGCATGCAGCAACAGTGGAGAGGAAAACTCCCTTTTAACAGGAAGAAACCTCCAGAGAATCCTGGCTCAGTATAAGCAGCCATCCTCCACGACTCACTGGGGATGGAGAAGACAGAGCAGACCAGGCTTATGATGGAAATGTGGAACTCGGAAAGTAAAAACTGAAAAGGTGGACTTTTGCATAAAATAAAATAGATTTCATTGCAGTATTTATCACTCTGGAAGACAATCCGTGGTTACTAAGTTCAGGGTTAGCAGTTTACTGGAGCTGCAGTATAAGGCCGGGGACACACTGGCCGCGGAAGCGCCGCGAAAATGGGACCGCCTTCATTCGGCGCCCTTGTTAAGCTATTCTATAGACCACATGGGCCGCCGAAGCGCCGCGAATCGCCTCGCGCCGGCGCTCCAGCTCGCGCCGTGCAGCGATCATTTCAGCGTCGGCTCTATTTTTTTCGCGAGCCGCGGGTGAATCGCGTCAATTCTGGCAGGAAGTCAAACCTAGACATAAGAGGCAGGCCGGTAAAGTTACCAAAATAAAGCATTTCAAAATAAAAATTCCGCAAAAGTCAAATGTGTTCGTAATCAGACACTGCAGAAAAACCACACGAACACACACACACATCGAACTTGTGTGCGTGTGTGACCACGTGAAGGGGTGTGTGGTTTTGGGTGTCTTTTCACCGGAGCAAACAGGACAGAGAGGCAGAAAGTCTGAGGCAAGCTGTTAGGATGGATGACTTTAAATTAATTATGGAAGTTGAGAAACACAAGGAGCTGTACGACCCCCGAAAAACATGGTTATTTACGTACCCATTTAGGAAGAAACTGCTAGGCTAGGATACAGCTGCAGAATTGGAGCGGGTTCCAAGAGATTCAACTGGCAGAAACATAGGTTCACACACACNGCCTGCAGCAGCCGGTCCTTCATCTGCTGCGGGGTTGCTGAGACCGTTGTCATTGCCTGTTCGGTGCGATCCAGGAGATGGAGGGAGGAATCCTCCAAAACGAAAGCCGGGTGACTCAGAAGCCGCTTCGGGAACACGTCGGGCGCCCGAGCAGCATGCTTTCTGTCGCATGTAGGTCTGAGTTGATCTCACATGGAGTCGGAAATATGTGAGCGGAGCGGAGTCGCTGCTGCCTCGGACCTCCTCTCACTACCAACTGCTGGATGCCTCAACGGCCTCCTGCTGCATGCTGGGATACGATGTGTCTACGTCATCACGTTCGTACGTAACCAAGTAAACATCCCGACTACAGTGACGTTTTTAAATATAAACTTTGTGAGTTGTTTTTCAGTAAATATTTGATTGACCGATTTTATATGAAACGTTTAAATTAAATTAAATTCAAGTTTATTTATGCAGCAACTTGGTGGACTGAATGACGGACTGACAGTTATGAAAAACCTGTGTATTACAGATCAAACATGTTTATGATTATAAAAATGACAGATCTAAGACAGATGCTAAAGCACATTGTGATTTCCTACGGACCTGTGAAAAGGACAGCTTTTGCGAGCTTCTGGCTTACGCTGTCACACCGAAAGCTACGAGTTGCTAATCTTGCAATGTGGTGCATCCTCAGCTTAAAGAGCAAGTCACCCCCTACAAGAAACTTACTTCACTCCACTTCATGTTTGAAAAATGCAACAAATGCTGTTGCTTGGCAGACGGAGAGGGCGGCGCTGCTAACAAATACACACACACAGGCTCACAATGGCATTATGACATCATAATGTACCAGACGACATCATAGCATACCTTTTAGCCAATAGCGGTGGCAGATTTAAATTCAAATACAGTGCAGAATTTTTCCCTGACGACGGCGCAACACTGACAGTTTTAGGCAGATTATTTTAATTTTAACCAAGATGCACTGAACTGCCAAATTATTGACGACACGTGTCTGCAGCACGATTAGACACTCGTTTATATAGTTTTATCAGCAAAAAAAATGTGATTTGGAGGTGACTTGCTCTTTAAAGAACACGGAGACAACAGATGTCAACAGTGTACGGGAGTGACACTCAGTTCCGTACGGTGTCTCACTGATGAGCTCCCCGAGCAAAAACACGTCCTCTGACCCGATCCTCTTGCGCACGATGTAGACGACCTCCAGTGGTTTGATGGGCTGTGGTCGTCTGCCCACTGATGCCTGGCGAATTGCCCACTCTGCTGCTCTGATGACCCTCACAGCACCTTCAGATGGGACCACAAGACCCCGTTGTTCTGCAGAGACAGCAAATGGTAGCTGTGGTCATCACAGGCAGATGCAGCATCATCACCAGGCTGGCACGGCAGACATCACTGGACAGCTTGTTCATGGCTCGCCGCACAACAAATCCTGAGATTACAATTACCAATGTAGCTGGACAGTGTGCTTGTCTTCATACTGTACACAGGCCTATAGAACAACACGGTGTCAGGTGAGAAATCAGACAAGAACTACAGTTTGACTACCTAAAGTAATCATGATGAGTAAGTGTGGCATTAATTCCTTGTATTTATTTATCAGGGGGATTTGATGAGCCAGCAGTTTTTCTAAAGACTACAAACATCTTCTGTGTTTTTCTTCTGACGGCTTTTTTAGGTTCTTTTTGAAACACGGGGAAGGTTTTTTACCTGCTGACAGTTTTGATCGTGTCTGCGATCTTCCTCAGAGCTGACGCCACTGAGCGTTTTTTTACACTATCTGAATAATAGTTCACAAGCAAAGCAGATGACAGAGACTTATCAGCCTAACACAGTTGAATGTTTGTTATTGTTAAATCGTACGGATGACAGGTGATCCCACGTTGTCGTGACTGAAGACATCGTCTATTAGAGCATCCATAAGAAGCACAAAGGTCAGGCATGCTTGTTGTGTTTCACGTGTATTTCATGTCCCATTGATCATTTTTCCTTGACCACAAAAACAAATCATGACATTCTAATTAGATGATGTCAGCACATCTGTTGCACGTACGTTGATGAAGCCGTATGGAGTTGTGAGAGCAAGCATTGCTGGAATCCGAGTGTTCACTCGTATTTGTTTGTAGCGAAAGATTCATGGTAGTTTTGAGGGATTTTTTGGCTGCTGCAGGCCCCTGTACTTGTTACCCTGTACTTGTTACCTGGTCACACAGGTGGGTGGGCTCAGCCCATCTCGCCACACAAATAGGAAAAAAAGACACCTGAAACTGTATGAAGCATGACTGCTAAATATAGGAATTCATCTTAATTATTACAGATGTGACCGGCTACTGCTAGCTTGCTTTTGTGTCATTAGACCAAGGGGGAACTCCGCCTGCCAAAAGTGAACCCTACTTGAAATGAACAAAAGTTTCATGTGCCGGTTTCTGCTGCAGAGATTCCATATCGAAAGTGTAGACTGGACACAGGGCGGGGCTACTCATAGAGATCTGGCTGCTGCCAGGTTAGCTGTCATTGGTTATTGGTCATAAGGTTTCTTAGAACTTTATTGAACTCCGCGCATAAAGAAATACCAACACCTCAGCACTTTGTTATTTTTGTGAAAGTTAAAGTAAAGATTTTATTCTGGCTACTGATTTGTTTAGTCTTTCACGTGGGAATATCAAACTTTAAGGTTAATTAACTAAATTCAGTTCATTTACATAGCCCCAAATCAGGACCAGAGTCGTCTCATGGACCTTCACATAATAAACATTCCAATACAGGTCAGGTCATTAAGCCAATCAGTAACACGTTTCCTATATAAGGAACCCAGCAGGTCGCATCGAGTCACTGACTAGTGTCAGAGTCTTTACAGCAATCCTCATACTAAGCAAGCATGCAGCGACAGTGGAGAGGAAAACTCAGTTTTAACAGGAAGAAACCTCCAGAGAATCCTGGCTCAGTATAAGCAGCCATCCTCCACGACTCACTGGGGATGGAGAAGACAGAGCAGACCAGGCTTATGATGGAAATGTGGAACTCGAAAAGTAAAAACTGAAAAGGTGGACTTTTGCATAAAGTAAAATAGATTTCATTGCAGTATTTATCACTCTGGAAGACAATCCGTGGTTACTAAGTTCAGGGTTAGCAGTTTACTGGAGCTGCAGTATAACATAGCCTGGCCTACCAGACTCCTCCCTTGTTTAATTCTACACAGAGAAAGAGTCAGGTAACGCTCCTATTCAAATAACCCCACCCTCTGAGAATTCTAGCCAAGCCGATCAGCACCGAGCACACTGTGACGCTCAGTTGCTCATAACAAACAAACATGGCGGCTGAAGCGGGGTTCGATGCGGCTCTTTCCTCTGTTCTAAATGACTTGAAAATGTCTTTAAAACCAAAGCCTTTCTTCTATAGAAAGATGTTTTCGCCATCAGCAGGTGCAATTTTTGATTACAGCTAAAAAACTACAGCGATGCACGGTACATTCGGCTTTCTTCTGATTGGTTATTTTTGAGCTGGCCAGTCCCGCCCCTCATGTGCCTCTGCCTGTGAGTTACCAGACTCTTTCTCTGAGTTAAACAGAGGACGAGTCTGGCAGGCCAGGCTAAGTATAATCTGCTTTCTGGTAACTATTTTACAGATGCTGATCCACAGGTATGTTTGATGCTTTTATTAGAGGTTTCTCTGCTGCTGTGGCCCCCAAACTCTGGACCTCTCTCCCCCTGAGCCTGAGATCAGTGGACTCCATGGTCTCCTTTAACCCTCCCACTGACCTAATGGGTGTGGCCCCACGAGGAAAGTTGACCATTGAGCAGGATTGATGGTTTATCCCTTGGGTCCAGGTGGCAGGGGTGAGGAGTGAGCACCACCTCACCCCTGCCACGTGGACCTCAAGGGATAAACCATCAACCCTGCTCAATGGTCAACTTTCTTTGCGGGGTCACCCACGAAGACAGTGGGAGGGTTAAAAAGTAGCTGGCTGTGGTGTGACCTTCCTCACTACCTTTCTTTTTGCTGCTATCTCTACCAATCCTGTACTACCTTTTTCATATTTTTTGTCCTAATTTTTCAGTACCGTATTTTCCGGACTATAAGTCGCACCAGCCATAAAACGTATAATGAAGAAGAAAAAAAAACATATATAAGTCACACTGGACTATAAGTCGCATTTTGGAGAGAAATTTTATTATTTTTCTTACAAAATCTGAGACCAAGCATTTCACATTGCAAGACAAGTACCGGGAACAATAACAGAATAAACAACCAGCTGCTGCATCAGCGGTACGCAGCAGCGCGCCACGGTCTCCAGCAGAGAATGGCGGTGTTTCAAACCCTCCCAGCGGGCGGGGAGAGCTCATTCCTGGTCCGGAGCGGGCTTGCAGCAGCGCAGTAGATACATAATTTGGTATATAAGTCGCTCCAGAGTATAAGTCACAGGACCAGCCAGACTATGAAAAAAAAGTGCGACTTATAGTCTCGCAAATATGGTAATTTCTTTTTTTCAATTTCCCCTTTTATTTAAAAAGTATTTTGTTATTGTGAAGTGACACGTGATTTTTCTTTCTTTAGAGGAGCTATTTAAAAGATCAGACCTGCTCAGCAACTCTGGGCCATTCCGAGTAGAGTTCAGGTAGTCTGTTGGTCCCAGAATACAGCTTGGAAAGTGATCGTTTTGGCTGGCCTGCCAAAGTGGAGACATGCCCTATGTTAATGCAAATTGTTTTAAATGCTCAGATGTGGAACTTGCCCCTCGCCTCCTTTAAAGGACTTGCAGCATACTGTTTTTGATCTTCCAAAACAACTATAGGCACAATATATGATGAAATATTAACGTTGTCACTATTGAAATGTAATTTTTATGAAACTATATATATATATATATATATATATATATATATATATATATATTCTTTCCGTGAGCCATTCCTTTAACCCAGACGTTGTCATGCATGTTCTGTTTGGAATCTGGTTTTGTCTGTTTTGGGAAAATACTAGCAGGCAAGCAGGGTGAAGTGTCTTGCCCAAGGACACAATGACTTATTTTGCTTCTTTTGAAGCGCCTCGTGATTTTAATCTTGAGAGGAGCTATAGAAATTATATTTTCTTCTTTTCTTCTTCTTCTACAGACAGGTGTTAACCCCTTGGCCGCCAGAGTTTTTCCAAGAAAATTTTCAGTTTTGAAATTACTATTTCAAAAGGTTGTAGCTAGAAAATGGTTAGAGATAAAGGTACCCCAGGGATGGGAGTAGATATTCTGCTGGGGTGGGGCTGGGTTGGTGCCCTCGGACTCCGTGAGGCTCTGTGATGCTGCTGCTTTGGGCCCTGGCAGGATGGGCTGGGGTCTCCACGCCCTGCGTGGCATTTTGGAAACAGAGGTGCCTATTGGGGCCAGTGGAGGAGCCGGCTCCCTGGAGGACTCATCCCCAAATTCCACTACCTCCGCTCCGGTCCGCCCCCGCCTTCCGCAGCTGCCCGTTTCCGAACTCAATTTTTACTGGTACCCGCTCTACAACGGCTCCGCTCCGGTGCGGAGACCTGAGGTGGGCAAACAAGCATGCGCGGGATTTTCGAGATCTTGCGATACAGTTCGAGCAATAAACGCGGAAGTTGGACCCAAACACCCGTTGTGTGGGAGAAGCATCGACATGAGCTGTTTAATCTGCCATCATTTGTGTTGAGAGATCAGCAGTGTTTGGACCAACAAAGTGTGATACTTTGATAGTGGAAACTGTATTTATGGCTTATTTTTGTGCATTTAAACTTCAGCCGCCATTGATAGTTATTAAAGGTTGTTAAACCTGTGCATATGAAACAAAAAACGCCTTTTGTTTATTGATTTATTGTGAAAAACGGAAGTTGTGCGGAGGTAGTGGAATTTGGGGGTAAGCCCAACCAGCCATTCCTCCCCATCCCCGCATGTTTCTCTCCTCCTGCTCCCTCACATCATCACACAAACATGCACATAGGACCTTGGGGGGTGGACAAGTCAGGGAGTGCGGGTATGGACCCCATTTCCGCATTCCTGTGGCAACCTGCCCCCCAATTTTATTTGCACCTTAAACACTTCCACCGACGACATTCCACGCAAACACACACTTAGGGCCTTGGGAGTGAGCACATCCAACGGCATTTGGCAGGGGGATTTCTCAGCCTCCTCCTGGGTGCCGGTGCCCACTTCCAATTTTAAACTGCACTTAGACACTGAGGGCTGTGGGTGCAAGTGGGGTGGTGTGGTGGCATCAGCTGGCATAGGCCAGACGATGTCCGCGCTGCCCGCTCACCACAGCCATGGAATACACCTCACAACACTCACTAACATCATATTGGAGCAGGCGGAGGGAGACTAGGGGTCTTAGCACACCTCTGTTGTTGCTTGGCTTATCGGGGCTGGAGGCTAGGAGGGAGACACACACAGGTGCTCACATGGTGCTCTCATAAATATGGACTTGGGCATGTTCAACACAGGTCTGAAGGCTATGGTGGGCACTAAATGCACTGTGATTTATTATCGTGTGATTGTTCAGTTAAGCAATGTTGATTTTATGTTTCTTCATCAAGTTGACGCAGTGATAGCTTGCTCCTGTTGTATTGTTGTGTGGCCTATTTGTTTTTGTTTTATTGTTTTCTTTCTTCTCTCTTTCTGCAGGTCTAGAAGCAGACTCTTGTTCATTGTTCATGGCACAACAAAGAAGAGCCACCTCCACGGGACAGGACTCAGCAGTTCATTTGCATCTAAAGGACAAAGGTCACTCTTTCGAGGATGCCAACGTTCACATTTTGGACAGAGAGGACAGATGGTTTGAAAGAAGAGTAAAGGAAGCCATTTATGTCCACTGTGAGCTACCATCTTTGAACAGGCGGTGGTTTACGACACCAACTGTCTGCCATCTATAATCCAGTTTTGAGATCCCTTCCCAGATGCCTCAACGCCCACGCATATCCTGGGCCATCTGACCTCAGGAATTCACATGATAGGGTGGGGCCAGGTTTCACAATGAGCTCACCTGAAACTCTGGCTGAATAGGACCCACACCCACCCTCACACCTTGGCTCATGTGTTTATGTAGATCATCAGGGGGTCTTTTGTTCCCTCTTCAGGGGGAAACTCCCACTGGGTTTAAATCTGGGACTCTCCACCATTTGACCTTAGAACTGAAGAAGCCTCTCGGATGAGAGGTGAAACGTCTTCAAGCAACTCAAAGAAGTCCAGACGCTTTTCTTTCAAAGCTCCTTAGTTGGAGAGGTTACATCTCCAATCTGGTCCGGGAACGCCTTGGGGTCCTGCCGGAGGAGCTGGTGGAGGTGGCCGGGGAGAGCACGGTATGGAGCTCCCTAGTTGGGATGCTGCCCCCATGACCCGGACCCGGATAAGCGGAGGAAGACGACGACGCCTTCTCATTCTGATGTAGAAACAAACTGCAAAATAAATAAAAGATTTTCATGAAACTGCTCACTTTTGTTGATGTGGAGTAAAACTGCAAAAGAAATTAAAGATTTTCATGAAACTGATCACTTTTTCAGATGTTGAGTCAAACTTTAGCAGAAATCGTTGATTTTCATGAAACTACTCTCGTTTTCTGATGTGGAGTAAAACTTCACCATGAAGGTTTTTTATGAAACTGCTTTTCATTCTGATGTGGAGTCAAACTGCAAAAGAAATAAATGATTTTCATGAAACTACTCACTTTTTCTGATGTGGAGTAAAACTTCACCAGAAATCAAGAATTTTGATGAAACTGCCTTCTCATTCCTCCTTGAACCGTCACCTTATCGTGGTGGAGGAGTTTGAGTGCCCTAATGATCCTAGGAGCTATGATGTCTGGGGCACTTTGTGCCCCTGGTAGGGTCTCCCATGACAAATTGGTCTTAGGTGAAGGGTGAGACAAAGAACGGTTCAGAGGATCTTTCATGGATGAACTATCAAGGAGTCGGAGTACCCGGCCCGGAGGGTTACCGGGGTCCCACCCAGGAGCCAGGCCTGAGATTGGGGCCCGTGAGCGAGCGCCTGGTGGCCGGGCTTTCGCCCATGGGGCCCGGCCGGGCCCAGCCCAAGC
>SSNQ01034210.1:158539-180426 GCA_006942095.1 Nothobranchius kuhntae | reverse complement strand
TTTTTAACCAACTAAATGAAAACAAAGTGCGTCAATCCTGACCAATGTGTTAAAAGACGTGCAGGATCCGATCAATTTGCTTTTCCCTCATTTACCGTCACGGAGATGACGGCGCACTGGCTCTGGTGGTAATCAAGTAAAATTTTATCTCTTTCGCAACAATTTTCACAAGAAAACAGAACAGTTAAAAGCAGGGCTTGTGTTGTGTTGACCGGATAGTTCCCGTATTTGACCGTTTATCTTGACGGAGAAAGAATAGAAAGAATTACCCCGACGCATGCAGACGAACTGACATTTTATTCGTTACGCACATCGCAGATGTAGCTAAATCACTCAAGAAAAGATTCCCATCTGAACGTCTGAGCTGCTCAGTGCAGCTCGCTGTCAGCGCATAGGTGCACAGCGAGCTGAAGATGTGGAGAGGGGCTTGGAGCGCGTTGCAGAACCAGAGCCCATGCGGGAAGGTTCCTCCCACTGAAGCGAGCGTTTTCCAAACCCGGTCTCTCAGAGAGACTTGTCACTTAGAAAATGTTCCCTGATTATGAAACTTTGGCTGAATAGCGCTTGTTCCTGTCTCCAATGTGGCGACGCATCCAGGAGCTGAGGAGAATCCCAGAATCTGACATCCTCCAGCTCAGAAAGCGCCTATGATTACGCACAAACGTGACCCGTCAACCCGGTCTCACAGTAGACCGGGTTGGACCTGTTCAGGTTTACGCAGACAATCTTTACATTTAGAATTGGCATACAGATGTAAAATTAATGCAGTAAAATATAAAGCATTTTATTTAAATATCCATTCATTGTTTTACAAGCACAGAGAGCCGCATCAGATGGATGGAAGAGCCGCGGGTTGTGACATTTCTCCAGGACCAGAGAGGACGCAAACTCCATACATCTCTTTTATCGTGAGGTAATAATTTCTCCGAGTTTTGCGGTTGCGAGCAGGAGTAGACATGCATGCTACGGTTGCGGGCGGGTGTGTAACACACACGTTGCGGTTGCAGGCGGTAATGGTCAGGAATTCAGCGGGAGCGGGCAGGAGCGGGATGAAGAAAACAGTCCCGCGCAGGGCTCTACTGCTGCGTTTGTGTTTCAGATTTTTTTATGAAGTCGATTCAAAATTAAGGCGCCCGGCCTAGCCCGTGTCCGAGGTAATTACACAGTCGTTGGCCCGAAGCCTGGCCCGAGGGCCTAGGGCCGACCCGACCCGAGGGCCTAGGGCTTCAGTGCAGGGCTCTAATCAGATGTCCAGTGGAGATTGTGATCTTAGGATGTCCACCTGTTGTTTGTCTGTCAATCCCAACAGTTAATGGAGGTTCTTGGCTGTTTCTGTGATATTGAATGGGATTGTGTAAATCAGTCAACCTCTCTGAGAAATCTTGTGACAGTTGTATGTGTTGAGCCAGAGCATCAATGAAAACCATTTGCTGATTACAAAAAAAATCCTAATAGTCTTTGTTCAATGGCATGTGCTGTAGTGCGTGTGTGGCACGCAGATGCAGTCTCTCTAGGATGTGCTGTTGCAATAGGTCCTAAGAAAAAAAAGGACAAATTTGATTAAAATATGGCTAAATGCACCACTAGTGATTTATTTTAATTTAACGTAGATAGGATATATAATCTAAAAATAATAGATGGAGCTTGTTTTGCACATGTCAGTGTGAGTTAAGAAGAAATGTAATAGATTAATAATTTGCAGTGCTGCTTATAGTAAGTAACTTTCAATCATTAATGTTGGTCCTTTAAAAGTGAAAGATGAAAAACAGGACAATATAAGGATCAGAATTTTACTTCCACAAATACTCTATTTTGTACAAGGGTACATAACGATTTAGTGTCATTTCTGAAATCTGAATGCTTAATTTCATAAGAATTTGTTGTTTTTGACATGACCAGATTTATTTATGTCAATAAATAAGTAAATTCAGTTTGCTAAATCATGACATCACACTATCAAATTTAATAATTATTTATAACATTTTGATATAGTTTTATAATGCATAACTACATACCCTTGTATATTGTTGGTTTCTCTCCATTGTCCAAAATGTGTTAGCAAGTCCTTCAAAAGACAAAACATTGGAGAAGAAAAGATTGTTAAAGTCAGGCATTTTGGTAAAATGTAAATAACATTTCAATAGATTAATCAATAGAATGACACAAATGAACACACTGTCCATCTAAAGTTGTAAAATCAACATCTAGGTGTAAGTAACAAAGGTACTTTGATTCATCCATTGAAAAAGTACAGTAATAATATAATAATAACATAATTATTACATAAACACAAGCTGTGCAGACAGTGTTATTAATTGCAATTGTTTATTTGGGTCAAGATAAGGTTAAATTAAACTTTCATAAACTGGTCATCTGACATTAATGCCTGTGCCACATTCCCCACACTTTGCTGTTCACAGACACAACAAAGAAATGCCAACTTATTTAGACTAATCCAAAAAAAGTTCATCAATTTTGTGAGCTAAATACATCTCCTCACATGTAAACTGTCCTACTGTTATTGTGCACACACATAAACTGGTGCTTCCCTGTCCGGTGCATTCTGGGAGTTCTGGTCGGACTTGTTCAGTGAATTGTCCTTGCCTAAATATGACATATATATATTTACATATAGAGCTCCGGGAGTTGACGTCACTTCTCCCGGCATGAAACAGTTCAAATCAAAACGGCGCCATATTGGCAGGCAGAAGCCGGCAGCTGGACTATTTGTTATTGTCAGAAAACTCAATCAAACGGGAAATATGGTAGATTCCTGTTGTGCCCCAGGATGCAGAACAGACGTGGACGACATAAGGAATGAGCCATCTACAGGATTCCCCAAGATCCGGAGCGCCGCAAACGTTGGATGATTGTAACAAAACACACTAGTGACCGGGCTAAAATGAAGCTGTGGGATCCCGAGAGTAAAGGTTTTCGCTTATGCAGCGACCGCTTCATATCAGGTACTTAAACCAACGTTTCCTCAACGGTGTATGGTATTTATTTTAAATGCTTTTATTATGATTCTTAGTGGGCTTCCTAAACTTATTTTGGCGTGGCTTTTTCTGTCTTATTACTCACAGCAGCAAGTAAACGTCACGTAAAACGTTGCCTCGTGAGTTCTGCGTGCTGCCGTTTACGTGTTTTATGATCACAGCAATTAACCGGCTAAGCTGTATTTAATTTTTAAGCAATGGTTGATCAAGTGTCAGATCACACATAAAAAGCACTTTGGATTGCTATTATCTGTCTCACCGAGACAGATCTCAGACAGATCCTGAGACGCTCCTGCCTGACATATTTATTTTATTCACGGAAAACGATCAGACTAGTGATTTCTCTTGGTGTTCAGTTTATACATTCAAACAGCACAGCACTCTATTTAAACTACTTACATGTAAATCTGTTATTTGTCCATCCATCCATCCATTTTCATCTGCTTATCCGGAGTCGGGTTGCGGGGGCAGTAGCGTCGAGAGGCCCAGACTTCCCTCTTCCCAGCCGCCTGAGCCAGCTCCTCCGGGGGAATCCCAAGGGGTTC
This sequence comes from Nothobranchius kuhntae, assembly GCA_006942095.1. Classification (NCBI taxonomy): domain Eukaryota; kingdom Metazoa; phylum Chordata; class Actinopteri; order Cyprinodontiformes; family Nothobranchiidae; genus Nothobranchius; species Nothobranchius kuhntae. Next base: position 176,885 of record SSNQ01034210.1, on the reverse strand, counting down.
CCCGGCCAGGTCCGGTAAGAAGTCCGCTCCGACAGCTTCTGGCGTTTTTAAAAAGTATCCCAGGGGCACGGTAAGGGCCGGAGGTGTTTAGTCTATTTAATTTCTGACTATATAAAACGATTTCTTCGGTTTTAAAGTGTGAAGTAAACTCTGACGAAGTAAAATCCAAGCTGATCCCGTTCATGTTCATGGTTACGATCCGTGTTTGTTTAGCTTCTTTTACCTGCCAATATGGCGTCTACTAACTGAGAGTCACGTGGGGTCCGGAGCTATATATATATATGTGTGTGTGTGTGTGTGTGTGTGTGTGTGTGTCTAAATAAACAATTTTAGATTATTAAAAAGTAAATTTAGGTCTATATTTTATAACTATAGAATCCTAAGATACTCTTTTTTCCCACAGAAAAACATCTTGCCCCTTAAATACAAGTTTAGACTACCGGTAAATCCAAAGATTTTGATTTTCCAGCTTCAACCCAGCTTTTGAACGCACCATGCACACAAATCAGTCAAGTGAGAAAAGTCTCAAAAGGATTTTTGTAAGTGTAAAATGATCTGTGTGTGATGTAGTTTTGTTTGTGTGTACCACGTGTTGTGTGTGTGTGTGTGTGTGTATTCAATGATTTGTATGTGTGGGAGCTGAAGTTACACACGAAAATGTAAACACAAGTTACAAATCAAGTTACACACACACATCTTTAGTTACGCACACGCAAATCTAGACACACACACACATTTAGATACACACAAATCTTCAGTTACGCACACACAAATATTGATACACACACACACACACACACACACACACACACACACACACACACACACAAATTTAGATACACACACAAATCTTTTGAGACTTTTTTCTAAATAAGGTACAGAAGAAGCTTGTTACCGTAGCTTTAGTTGTTCTCTTGAGATTCCTGAATAAAGAGAAGACAGACTGTCCTATTGTGTATCATGCTCTGTTCAGAGACAACCACCAGAGGGCAGCAAAGCGTTTATTAACATTCACAACATGTCGCATTAACTTTGAATCAATTATTCAAAATGATAATTATCTACTTTTACAGACATTGTTTAAGTCACAACTCAAACCAAGGAAGACACCACTGTCAGTTATTTGACTATTCTGCAATAAATACGTCATATTTTAGTCAGAATAAAATTACAGAAACGAACCAACTGTTGAATAACTAGAAAGTTGGTCCGTAGCGCTGTTGTATTATTGCTGAGTGACCATGACCAGGTTACGATGTTTAGTAGTAATATGTGTCACATTTGACTTCCACACCCTCTCGCGCCAGTCCCTTTAGATCTCGCGCGCCGTTCCCAAGGGGTTTTCGCACGCTCCACAATCGACCAATCAGAAGACCCAATTCCACGGCGGCGTCTCGTTGCTACGCAGCTGTGCTGACTGCCCAGTCGCTCCGGCAGCTAGGGTAAGTTCTGTTAACGGGTTGTTAGACTGAAAAGAGTACATTAAAGATGACACGTTTGGATTTTGGTGTCTGTTTGTTCTTACGTGGCCCTGAACAGTCAGCGGAAGTTACAGCTGTGCACACACAGGTGTAATTAAGCTAGAGACCGAGTAGCGGTGCTGGGCTCACGGTGGGAACCGAGCCGCGGACGGACACGCCCGTGGCCGTGTGTCGGGCCAATCCCATGCTAGCTAGATTTGCATCTGACCAATGACCGCAGCTATGCTAATGCCCCGGACTGCTGCTGCCGGTTTCAGTTGAAGCGCTGTGCGCGGAGCCCAGTCTCTCTGGTGGGTCGAGAAGGCTCCAGCACTGCTTTCTGTACGCTTCGCTGCTTTTGTTTTTGCACAACGCTGGATTTGGATTTAATGTTCAGCATGACATTTGAGGAACTAAACGGGGATTACTCTCAGGAAAGGTAAAGACTATGTTTGACAACTTTTTATGTGCAGCAACGTCTGGTGCAGAACTTTATTTGATGTTTGTTACCGTTTCACACCTGCTTATCTAGCAGCCCTGCCTCAAGCGTCAGGTCAACGAGTTCACGGCGTTAGCTCGAGCTTAGCAGCGGTAGTTTTGCTGCTTTAAGGTCCCCGTCCGGTTACAGGGACGGAGCTAGCCACAAGAGCTGTGGTAGCGTCGGTTACATGCCTGGTGTTAGCAAACCGGCTAACTAACCAGCGCGAGCACAGAGAATCCTTCCCGAGTTCTCACGTGTGTGTGTGTGTGTGTGTGTGTGTGTGTGTGTGTGTGTGTGTGTTGCAGGATGGACACAGTGGCTAAAGCCTTGGAGGAAGTCCTGACCTCTGCGCTGCCACAGGGCTGCATCACGGTCGGTGTCTACGAGGCAGCAAAGTCTCTCAATGTGTAAGTTACCCTGTAATAACAAACAGTTATACAGTAATAACAAAATTATACTGTAATAACAATAAATTATACTGTCATAACTATATATATTATAGGCTGAAGTTGACCAGCCCAGTTTATTGTTGAGGTGAACACCCAGGCACTTGTACGAATCCACTATCCCAATGTCTTTTCCCTGCATGTTCACCATTGTTGTAGAGGGTGACTTCCTCCTAAAGTTTATGACCATCACCTTTGTCTTGCTGGCATTGACCTGAGGAGTGTTGGTCTCACACCATATTCCTGATCGTTCCTATCTGATCTGCATCCGATGATGGCCGAATCATCCAAGAACCTTTGCAGGTGGCAGTGGTCTGAGTTAGAATGGAAGTCGGAGGTGTAGGCTGAACATGAAGGGTTAGAGAACGGTTCCCTGCAGCGCCCCGTGCTGCAGATTACCACCTCCGACACACAGCGATGGAGTCTCGCCTACTGCGGTCTGTTGGTAGACAGTCGATGATCCATTTGGTCAGCTGTTTGCCCACACTGGCTCCCTCCAGCTTCCCTCTCAGTAGTGCAGGCTGGACGGTGGAAAAGTCAAATAAACATGACCTTCATAGTACTGCCTGCCTGCTCCAGGTGAGAGAGGCATCAGTGCAACAGGTAGATAATAGCATCATCCACCCCGACTCCAGGCCAGTAGGCAAACTGCAGGGGGTCCGGCACTGAGCTCACCAGTGAGCGAAGGTGGTGCAGGACGGGACTTTGGAGAGTCTTCGCCAGGTGTAACCTAACCTACGTTAACGTAACACTTCTAAATGTTTGTTCATCTCGCAGGAACCCACATCAGACTGACTGGTATTGTGTCCTTCACAGAGACTCCGATAACGTGGTTCTGTGCATCCTGGCTACGGATGAGGATGATGTAAAAGATGTGGCCCTGCAGATCCACTTTACCCTCATACAGGCATTCTGCTGTGAGAACGACATCAACATCCTGCGAGTCAACAGCACCAGGCGCCTGGCTGAAATCCTGGGAGGAGGAGGAGGAGGGAAGCTGAGCGGAGCAGAACCTCTCGACCTGCACTGTGTTCTCGTCACCGTAAGCGCTGTTGGCTTTTGTCCTTTAGGCATGTGGGGCTTTTCACTCACGATCCTCAGGCACACGAGTGAAACTCTTAGTCAGAGAAGAACTTGTTCATACTGGTTCCTACTTTTGCTCAGGACTCCGCCTCCTCCTCGTGACTTGGGAAGAATTTCTGAAAAAGTTTATCATCGAAACAGAAACTAGCAGAAGTGCAGCGTAAACAGGTGTCTGGCAGTAAAACTGGCTCCGTCTCTTCTAGAGGTGCGAGGCTTCACTTGTCTCCCGATTCGACTCGATTACGATTATTGGGTCAACGATTCGATATCCTGATGCATCACGATTATTTCATAGTGATTAGTTTTCATCGATAAGTAGAAGATGTCAGATAATTGCTTCTTATTTATTTAATTTTTTAATCTAAAATGTAATCGACACAACCTGCCATCCCTCAAAATCTCTCCATCCACAACAGGTTAGGACAAAACATTTAAATCAATCAATCAATCAATCAATCAAAGCTTTATTTATAAAGCGCCTTCCGCAACCCTGTCAGGAAGCCCAAAGCGCTGAACATGGTACAGTTGTAGGTAAATATATTGAATAAATCAACAATAAAAGAAATTCAAATTACAAAATACAAAATGGAAATTACAAGACAGATGAAACATTTAAGAAGATTTAACAAAGTAAAACATCTGTTTCCTGGTTCAACACCACGCCTCAGGCTGAGAAAAACACGCTTTCAAAAACTCACAAAATCTAAAAAAGTACTGAAAACCCACAGGACTCATAATGTAATAATAAAATACATAATGGGTTCATATACGAGTGTTTAATGTCTCTGAGCAGCTCTAGAGTCAGATATTTATGCTGCAGGTGAAGGGTGTCAGAAATAACACCAAATGAAATGTTTGACTTAGTTTATTTGAACCCAGCGGTTCGTTTCTGAAATGTTGGAGAATGAATCAAGTTCTGTTTGATGCAGAAAATAATAAAACATAAAACAAATTCTACACTTCCAATAATATTTAAGACGTGTGTTTTATTCTTTCTGATAATAACACCAGCAGAAGGCTGTAGGCTGGATTAGGATTAGATTACCCAGCTGATGGATCTCCTTCACTAACCAGCTAACTACAAACCTTTCCACTAACCTGTCCTGTGGGACCCTCATGTCCATGCTATCTCTGGAGGAGCAGATAGGAGACAAGACCTCCTGTAACCTAAAATGAACCAATGCTTCGGATCCTCCCAGTTTCTCTTTAAGCTGAATTTAACATCAGTTTATCATCATGGAACAAAAGAATAAAGTGGAACAAGAACTTCTATCTTCTATTTCTCTCTCCTTTTAACTTCTCCGTGTCCTGCTGCAGCCGCCGTCACTGACCCCGCCCCCTCCCCAAGACCGGATCTCCCGACATTACAGCACTCGGTCTGACTGAGCGCTTCGAGCAGAAATAATAATTAAATTATGAAAATAATAACGTGTGTTTGGAGGAGCGTCTATCTCTCTCTCTCTCTGAGCGAGCGGAGCGCGCCGCGTGACAACCCGCTCAATTAACATAATTCACGGCCCAAATCCAACAGAACCGGTCGGGCTGATTTGGTTCCGGTTCAGTCTCAGGTTACAACTCCAGCGCTCAGCCCTGCAGCACCACATTAAGGCGGAGGTAAATGTGGAGGACGCTCACTCTGACAGATGTGGATGCGGCGCTGGTGCCGCCGTTAAAAAAACAAACTACATTCCACTCTAATGGATGATGGCGTACTCTTCTACGATGCATCGATTATTGGATCCTCAGCTCTAATCTCTTCAGATGTTGAAGTCATGCTTGAAGACCCACTTGTACGTGCGGTCTTTCCCCCAAACACAGTCGTTGACGCTGGCTCGTTGTTAGATTTGTTTTTAGGTCACGTTGTTTTTAAGCTCTTACTTGTGTTGGTCTATTTGTTGTTCTCGTCCTCCTTTTGATTCCCAGGATGTTTTTATTAAGTGTTCAGCACTCTTGGGCTCCCGCTGAGGCTGTGGAAGGTGCTATACAAATAAAAATGGATTGAGTTTCCTTTGATAGAGAATGTTCTGTCTCTCTGTTGTTAGAGCCCACATCCTGCATCGTGGAAAGACCCCGCTTTGGGCAAACTCAACCGATTCTGCAGAGAGAGCCGCTGCATGGATCAGTGGATACCCATCATCAACCTGCCTGAGCGATGAACTCCCCAGCAGCTAAAACCTGTCCAGAAACTGACCTGATCTGCACAGGAAGTGTGGTCTAACCCAGACGGACACAATTTTATCAAACGGTGCTGCACTGCTGATGGAGGGGAGGAAAGCAAGAGAAACACCTGCAGGCAGCATGGGATGTATTTGAAGGAGAGGGCTGGAAGTTCCAGTTTGGACCGGGCTGCTGGGAATGGCTGTGCACGAGGATGCCGCTGAGCGGTTGGAGGACCAAGGCCTCGGCCTCTCTGCAGACATGAGAGCACTTGTTGGAACACGACCTGCTGCAGTCGTTCACATCATTCTTGTTGAGGTTGCTGTCGTCATCACTTCACATCTCAGTGTTTGGTGTTTCATTCACCAGCTTGCCTTTTCACTAATGTTACAATTTAAGTTATTCTAATTCTATTTAAACTATTTATGTTCATTTTTGTACTTAATGAAGACGTGAGCGTGACACGCGCGGTTTACTGTCAATAAAATGCTGTTTTGGAACAAACCTCTGAATGGGTTCTATTCCCTTCCTGACCCGAGGCAGCGGGATCACAGGGGTCATGGTGGCCGCCGTGGCCCCGGGGCCGTTTCTGAGCACGACAATAATCCTCAGCGCTCTGTCCCTGGACGGGCTTCTGCTTGTGTCAGCAGGACCATGTGAGTTCATCCACACAGGTCCCCTTTCACCTGCTCTCTCATTGTTTCCACTAGTTAGTACTTTTATGGACTTGTGTCAAAAGGTGTGAGGACTGCACACGTGGAAGCATCACCTGCTCTGTAGGGGTTGACTTTGGACCCGGGGGTGCAGGTTTCAGCCCTTTCTGCTGCCGTCACTTCCTGGGTTTGGTTTAGTTTGCACTGGTGTCACGCACCTGTAGCAGCAGGTAGATTTCCAGGAGATGACGGCGTCACTCAGCTGATGAAAGGCAGACAGGCCTCTGAAGGTGCAGCGTCACACTGAAGAGGAGAGCTGGAATTTCCCTCTGGGACTAATAAAGTATGTTTGAACTGAAGATCCGTGCAGCGGTCATGTGATGCAGGCCGGTTCCGACTGGGTTGTGAAACCCTGGGTCTAAAAAAGTTGAACAATAATAAAGATCAGCTTTTTCTTCCTTTTGTCGACGAAAACCCAAATAAAACGTTTTTTATTTAGTGCTGTAGTTTTTATATCGCAGGTAAGTGAATGACCTGGACATGGAAAGCGCTTTCAGTCATCCACTCACACGCTGATGGTGATGAGCTGCATCGTAGCCACAGCTGCCCTGGGGCACACCAATGGAGGCGAGGCTGCCGTACACAGGCGCCACCATTTCCTCCCGCCAGGAGCGGACCGGGACAATAATCCAGGCCGGGAATTTGAAACCATCCCAGGCAACCACGCAATTAATGCAAACACTAAAAGCCAGTCAGGCTGGGCGCCTGCTCGTGTAAATGTGCAAGACAACAAAATGAAAGTTTCACACGTACCCCGTTTCTCCCCCACAACATAAATATTTGTGTTCTGCTGCCAGTAGCTGTGTAGCATAAACTGAAATTCTATTTAACTCTGGTGAATGTGTCCCTAGACATTTACCAGTGTAGTAGTAGACCAGACGCCATCATCCACCTGAACTAGTCACTAACACGGGTCGGCAACCCGTGGCTCTTACCATCTCTACTGCTTTCTTCTACAGTCTGCTCTTTAACTGTATTATTTCCTGCTATTTCAGTTGTTAACTTCATTTTCTCTCTAAGTGTTTTTCTCCCCAGAAGAAGCTACAACGATGTTCTGCTGAGCTGTGGTGGCCTCATGGAGGGGACCATCGTCTAGCACACTGCTGCTAACCACTTAAACATTCTCCCTCTCCTGATTATAACTTTTTACTTTCCTTGACGTTGGATGTGCTACTACTAGTTTACCCGTTTAATTATAGATCCACTAGGATAAATACAATAAAGTTTATCTCTCACCTAATAGAATATTTACTAAGAAATCACAATATAACTATAGACACATTACTTGTCTTTGTGTGTGTGTGTGTGTGTGTGTGTGTGTGTGTGTGTGCGTGCGTGCGTGCGTGCATGCGTGTGTGTGTGTGTGTGTGTGTGTGTTCGTGCGTGCGTGCGTGCGTGCGTGTGTGCGTGTGTGTGTGTGTGTGTGTGTCTGCTCTGTCTTCTCCATCCCCAGTGAGTCGTGGAGGATGGCTGCTTATACTGAGCCAGGATTCTCTGGAGGTTTCTTCCTGTTAAAAGGGAGTTTTCCTCTCCACTGTCGCTGCATGCTTGCTTAGTATGAGGATTGTTGTATAGTCAGTGACTCGATGCGACCTGCTGGTTCCTCATACAGGAAACTTGTTACTGACTGGCTTAACGGCCTGACCTGTACTGTAATGTTCATTATGAGACGACTCTTGTCGTGATTTGGCGCTTTATAAATAAACTTGAATTGAACTGATGAGGCTTGCTCTGCTTGTAAATGAATGAATGAGTATTTAATTAAAACGTGTTTTATTTTACTGCATTCATTTCTATCTGTGTGCCAGTTGTAAACGTAAAGATCGTCATCTTTACGTTTACAACTGGCACACGGTTCATTTAGCAACACCTAATAAATATTTATGTACTGATTACAGGAAAGGAGACAAAAGCTGCTGGCTTCCTGCCCAGAAGTGAGCCACTTCTTTCCTGTGGAGCTGAGAAGGCTGAGAGCATTAGGACACTGCTAAACAGACAGCAACTCAACCATGAATGTAAACTCAGACCACGCTCAGGTAGCGGGTCGGTGTGTGTTGAAGAACTTATTGTCTGAACACGCAGAGGTCCAACATATCTGTATGAATTACATCTAGAATGACCTCTTGGCACCTACTCTTACATTTGAAAACAGTGCACTATAAATGCATGAAGCTAAGTGGCGTTAGCACCTTGCTACTGCATACTTTGAGCTAAGTTGAGAAGAGAAGCATAAATGGAAGAGTACTGATCTGGGCCCGCTCTAGTACAGCCAGTCAGCCCACACCCTCCTCTTCCTCTCCCAGCACAGCACATTCCTACACACTGACACTGTAACTGCCAGCGTGGGGCACAGGAACCATTTAGCCCCTCCCATTCCCACGTCGCTAAGCAACAACCAACCTGGATCAGTGCAAAGGCCTGCCGGGGACATGCAGGCTGCAGGTCTCTGTGCAGCAACACAGCGTGCTCCTCGTCTCCTTCCAGGTCATAAGCTTTTTATGTTTACACAACAAAAGCACCGGATTCTCCTGCAGACCTGCTGTCAGCGACCAAACACATCTCTACTGAAAGGTGACATCGTCATTTCACCACTACTGTGCTTTGATGTGTGAGAACTGTCACATCCACCACAACACACCACCAGCTTTTACAGTCAGATACGTGTGTGTGACCTCCCTGTTGTGAGACAGGAGGTTTAACTGGCTGTGCAGTAGCTAGCAGGTGGTTAAAGCAGGTCGGAGAGACCCCAGAGACCTGCATCATCCAGGAACACTTCCAGAAGTAGCTCCTACACCCAGACAGGAAATCACTTTCTAGAAAGATCCTGTCTTCTGCTGTCTCACAGCCTCTGTGAGGCCCGAGGCTCTCCACTCCCAGCCTGGATCACTTATATACAACCAGATCATTCCCTCGTCACGGATCCGGAGGTCAGAGAGGTCGGATGACCTCGGGGCACCCAAGTCCGGTAGACTGACCGCAAGCACAGACTTCTCCAGTCTCAGGTTGTCACCAGGCAGCACAGGTTGGACTCAGCTTGCGTCTCAGGAATAACTCTTAAGGAGTCTAAACAGTACCAGCTTGTTCTGCAGGAACTGTTCGCTCATCAGGTGCAAAAAGGTTTTGACGACGTGTCAAAGTCTTTGATGGTTGCAGAGTTTTTGCTACAGATAGCCGGTCTGTCGAATGTCTCAGCATGTTTTAGTTTTAAAGTTTAGTTGTTGTGGTTTGGACAGCCAATCAGAGGCTGACAAGTTTGGAGATGTTACCAAGGCAACTCAGAAACACACCCTCTTTGACATGGAGGCTCTGATCTGGGTAAAAGGTTAGCCGCCTCCAGTCCAGTCAGCGTCACCGCCCGCAGTGGGTCCGCCTCCAGAGACTCTGCTTCCAGCGGCTCCAAAGACTCCGCCTTCAGTCACCGCTAGCCCTGCCCTCGCCCAACGCAGGGCCCCCAAAGTCCGTCGTCTCCTCCTGTGCCCCAGACGCCGGCCCACCAGACTCCATCCTGACCTGCGTTGGGCATCTGGTGCTGAGGGGGGGGGAGTGGATGTGGCTACTGTCACAACCTGGGATTTCAGGTTCTGCTCTAGACTGGCTCTCTTCCTATCTCACCAACAGAACATTCACAGTGAAGTCAGAAACCTTCTCCTCAGACACTGCCTCTCTAACATGCGGGGTTCCACAAGGTTCAGTTCTAGGGCCTCTACTATTCGCATTCTATATTCTTCCCCTAGCTGGCATCATTCAGTCTTTCCCAGACATCTCCTACCACATCTACGCTGATGATATTCAGCTCTATATGTCCTTCATGCCACACCAGTTGGACAGGCTGGCCACACTTGTACTCTGCCTGACCCAGATCAGTAACTGGCTGTCCAGCAACTTTCTTGTCCTCAATGCTAACAAGACAGAGACCCTGATCGCTGCACCCCCGGAACTTCAGCCAAAAATCGAGCAAGAAATTGCCTCTTTTTGCCCATCAGCCAAGGCCAACATTAGAAGCCTGGGAGTTATTCTTGATCCAGCTTTAAGTTTAGACTCACACGTCAAAACCATCTCCCGCTCTTGTTTCTTTCAACTGAGAAACATTTCAAAAGTCCGTAAACTGGTTTCTACTGCAGATCTGGAAAAAATCATCCATGCCTTTGTGTTATCACGCTTAGACTACTGTAACGCTCTTTTTACTGGTCTCAGCAAAACCTCCCTCTCACGCCTTCAAGCCATCCAAAATGCAGCAGCCAGACTCCTAAACTAATCCAGCAGACGAGCTCACATCACTCCAGTTTTACAGTCCCTCCACTGGCTCCCGGTAGAATATAGAAACAGTTTAAAGTTTTAGTCCTGACCTATAGAGCTCTTAACAACCAGGCTCCAAGCTACCTATCTGAGCCTTTATCCCCACACACCACCTCTCGGAACCTTAGATCCACATCTGAAAACCTCCTGGCTGTTCCTCGAACCAGACTGAAAACCAAAGGGGACAGGGCCTTTCAGACTATTACACCCAGACTTTGGAACAGTCTACCTTCAAATCTCCGTCTCTCTAACACTGTAGAGGTCTTTAAAAATCATCTAAAAACTCACCTTTTCATCCAGGCGTTCCCTCCCTAAATGTTTCAAAAAGATGGCTTTGTTCGGGTTCACACCTTCACTTTGTTTATACTCATGATTTTATTTTCTACGTTTAACACTGCTATTGTTTTTCTGATGTTTTTATTGGTTAGAGGTATTTGCCCTGATCTTTATCATGTTGTACAGCGCTTCGTGATTTATATCTGTGAAAGGCGCTCTATAAATAAACTTTTACTTACTTACTTACTTACTTACTTACAACCTGCCCTGTCTCCCCTCTCTGTTCAATCCTGTGTCTCTTCTGATTTCTCCCACCTTTCTCTCATCTCCCAATCACTGTAGATCCCAGCTCCTCGTGTATTGAAACCCTCCCAGTTTTCGTGTCCCGTGTGTTCGTGATTAAAAACCCTCTAAAACGTTCCTGCCTGCCTTCTTCCTCACATCTGGATGCTCGCCCCCGCTTCACTCACCTGTGCACCCATGACACTGTGCTTATTCTTTTGACTGTTTTATTGTGGTGTTTTATTTTACATTGGTTTATTTTTTATTACTTTTCAGCTTGTTTTAAATTGTTTTAAACTGTTTTAAACTGGCTCTGATTATTAGCATTATTGCAGTAGTTTTTAATCGTATTACTTTTTTCCATATTTAATGTTAAGCACTTTGGTCACCCTCTAGGTCGTGTAAAGCGCTGTATAAATAAACATTCATTCATTCATTCATTCATTCATTCAAACCTGATGCATTAGTTAATTACAACAGGAGATGAAGCAAACCTGTTGAGACAGAACTGAACCCAGGTCAGGTTTGGTCCTTTATCCGCTCGATGCTGGCCTCTGCTCTCAGCCGCTGTACGGCGCGCTGTGCGTGGGTGATGTTGCTGCAGCTGTGAGCCGCTGACGACATCCTGGGCAGCATCACTCTGGAGAAAAGACGGAGAATTTAAGGTCCAGGTGTAAAAAAATCTACTTAATGTTCACACACAATCCTAAAAGCACAAAAACGATGTTTTGGAAACATTTCCAGATGAGTCAAACGGAAACGGTGTGAAACTGTGATTCCCTCTATCCCAAACACAACAGCTGACTTATCCTGACGTTATCCCGGAGGAGAACTCGGCTCCTCCATGTGCTGCTCTGGAAACCGTCCTGCTGTTGACTTAAGCACTAGCGTCCACTTAGCTCTACTTTCTCCTCCTCTGTAACACCCAAGATGTTCACGTGCACTTATTTATTTATTTAAGTGCACGTGCATCAGTATTAGGGCCTACATGTTATTTCTGTGTGGGCAGCTAAAGACGTCAGGATAAAAACTACCTAGCAGATTTATTTATGGGAGCCAAAAGTCTGCCGTGTGGTTCCACTTCCTGTTAATGATTCCCAGAGTGGATGGGAACAAGCTCGGACGGATCCCAGTCCCTGTGGGAGCCGCAGCTCTGTTCTTCCTGCTCTTACTTTTCTGGTGAACACATTTCCTGTAAACGCCACGCCGTGGTGGGGCACACGCTCTGACAAGCACTTCTCAGTAGAGAACAGGAAGTTCAGCAGATTGTTTAACTAGAAAATCCTTGTGAAAATTTGTCTTCGTGTAAATCAGTAAACGATCATGGACTCCGATTTTCTGGAATTTTTTTTTCCCGCTTTGGATTGTTAGTCTACCAGTTGGCCTAGGACGGAGACCTCAAGAATGAGGCGACAGGTCTCATCTCTGGACAGCCCCCAGTGTCTGGTGGGACTCTCCAACCCATCTCACTTCAGTCTGAGTCAGAAATATGAGAGGGCTTTGGAGAGGAACTGGCAACTAAAATGCAGATAAACTCATATTTATTAACCAACAAATAACGCCTTATTGATGACAGGTCGCAGTTAAAGCAGCAGCTGGAATTGGTTCTTCCAACTTCAGCGACATACAAACGTATGTCCAGGTCATGGATAGCCGTCCTAGAAGTGAACATACGAGGGATGCTACAATCACATTCTTCTTCTCCTGGTCCGACTCCGAGTCATTTGAGTTTGAGCATCTGTCGATAGCAAGTTGAGAGCAAAGGTAGGCACAATATAATAACAACAATGATAAATCATCTGCACTGACGAGATGTCATTAAATTGTTTTATTGCTTGCTTATTTAACAGGGACAGAGCACATTAATGGACATTTCTGTAAACGTGTCAGTGTTAGCTCCAGTGCTAATTATCAACTGTTGTCCCTGAGCAAGATGTTCTTTGTCAAACACATAAAAAAATCTATTCATAAAACAGGTGAGTATAAAAGTCAGAGCCGCGTGCACACAACATCAAATATTAAGTCGTTGCTGTTAAAGATCAGATGAAAAACTAAAGAAAAAGGAGAGAGAAAGTGGTAAAAAAATGAAACTGTGATGAAGACGAACCAACTGGTGCATGGGCAGGCCACACACTTCCTTAAAAGAGATAAACTTCTTGGACATATACTGGAGACACTTTTAAAAGATGGAGGAAGCTTTGTCATCAACGAGGCCTCAAAACTGATGAACAGCTGGCCAAGCAGCTTTCGGACAGGTAAATACTAAATAATCAGTTGTATTTTAGAGAACTGTAACTGATTATGTTTTTATTCAAATGAAAGAAATGATACTGCAGAGTGTTACAGGTTTAGCCCTGGTTGGAGGAAGGAGGCAGCAGAGTAGTGTGTGCACAGGAGTAGGACGAGGACTGAAGCTCACGAGACCGGAGGGAAAAGCTAAGCTAGGAAGCTGAACTGTTCTGTTGGCTGTAAGCTTCGAAACGTCGCCGTCCTCCTCGTCATCGCTTCACCAGCATGACTGGGACCAGACACACATGATAGGTTACTGCCATTTAGAGAGATGGCGCTAGCTCCGGAGCTAGGGAGGTATGCTGCTTTCAGCTTAAATGGCCCTAGTTTGAATGCTAACCTAGCACCAAATACAAGTTTTAAAAATTACTGGAAGAGGAGAGTTGAACGAAAGGGTTTTAATTAGTGTATTTAAGCTAAGGGTTAGTCTAGGCTAAAACCTTACGCCATATCAGACTATTGTTTGTTTGTTCTGCAAAGTGTTAGCAGTTAGCATCGCAGAAGTTTCTTTGCTATTGTTTATAGACGGTTATAACACCACATATTTGATTAAACAACTCTTTGTCCAGTTCTACAAAGTAGGGCTAGGAAGATTAACCGATATGTATCGATATGCGGTCGTGCGCGACACAAGTGCGTTGGTAGAGCAGCAGAGGATGAATGAAATTTTGGAAACAAATCAAGACGGATCGGTTTGTGCGAGATACAGCTTATCCTTTTAATCTAGAATGTATTTCTTTATTTATTAACAAGTGTTGTCAACTTGTTTTTGGGGCATAATATAATTGATCTACAAAGTAGGCCTAATCAACGGACTTGCAGATGTGTACACTACAACTCAATGGGTGTGTCCGAATCCGTGGGCGGGATGCTTGTGAGGACAGGTCCTTGAAGACCGCTAAAACCGGAAGTCAGCGGCTCTGAATTCGGACCTTCACCTCTACGGTGGCCCGTAGGTCCCGTCACAGCCGTGGCGGCAGCTACACGCAAAGGAAAAATGCTAAAGCTAGCGAAAATGGAGCAGGAATATTAAGGAGCTAGAGCAGCTTCACGTCCATCAGCAGCGTTTGTTCACAACCGTTTTCAGGTAAAGTAATTTTGTTTATTCTAGAAGCTTTCAGGACTTACATGCTAACTTTAGATGGTTTCATGTATGTTTTAAGCTACAGAATGAACTTGATAAACGTACACAACACATTACTACAGAGTATTATCATGTAGGTAATTAATATAAACCACATGCATTATAAATGTTGAATGCAGCAGGATGTTTTCTAATTTTATTTGGACCTTAGAATTTCTTATTTAGCATCAAATGAGGATAAAACGTTTTAAAAAACAGGCTTTTTAATAAAATAGCATTGAAGTGTTTTCAGTGTGCATTTGTTTATTCAACTTAAGCCTAATAATGATTAGATCTGTCTTAAAAATGTAATTCTCTGTAGTTTTCCCTGCTGCTCTTCTTTAAACTGAACAGAAGTGTTTAAGTATAACGGCGTTACTAACGGCGTTCTTTTATAGGTAACAGAATAATCTAATTAATTACTTTTCCCACTGTTGCAACGCCGTTACCGTTACTGGGGACGGAAGGTTGTGCGTTACTATGTGCTTGTCGAACGTTGAGCAGCAGCGTGAGGCTTTCTGACCGCCACACTTCAGCTGCAGCCAGGGAGAGAGAGGTGTCGGTGACGCACTTACAAACACGATGATGATTGGCCGGGTGGGCGGAGACCCTCACCGTCTCAGTCGCTGCCTGCTGTAGACACGACAGAGCAGTGATGGGAATAACGCCGTTTAAAATAACCGCGTTAATAAATAATATTTCTTTCAGTAACGAGCAAACTAATTAATTACCGTCTTCTTTTAACAAAACGTGGTTTCTGTTACTGATAAGGACATGCGTGTGTTAAGCAGCGCGGTGTGTTGAAGCTGTCATCAGCTGATTGGTTACAGCTGGATGATCTAGGAAGGTAGAAGATCAGGACGTCTGAGCGGTGAACAGGTGAGCGGACCTTCGGGACGTCCCGCTGTCACGCTAAGAAGGGCACGGCTGCAGATCCACACCTGCAGCTGCAGATCCACACCTGCAGCCGTAGATATTCATCACGTCTTCCCCTGTTTCTGATCATGTCTTCAGTCCCGCTGTAACACTGATGCATCAGTCTCAGACGTCATGGAGCTCAGGTGTTATCAGAACTACCTGTGTGTGTTTACCACCCAGCTTCAGCTCTTCTGTGGTTGGGTCTGACCCACGTTAGTAAATGTGAGTCCTCCATCAGGCTTGTGCCTCTTCTAGTGTCATTTTAAAGGTTTTATTTATTTATTTATTTAACCGTTACTAGATTAGCAGCAACAGAAATGCTGCTAAAAACACAAAATTATGTGAAGCTGGAAAAATTAGAATACTGTGCAAACTTACATTCATTTCTGTAATTTAACTAGACTGAGAGACCATTTAAAGGCTCGGGAACCTTTACAGGTGTTTTAAATGTTAGCTAATTGGGGTCTTGTTAAATATCACACAGTCACCTTTTAATAGTCTAGATAAGTCTAATGTTCCTGTTAGTAGTTCCTCCTGTTAAGTGCTTATTTAGTTAAATTATTCAGGTTTATATAAAACATTTTAACACACATTTTATTATGTTCCAGTCATTAGTCATAGTCATATTTCACTATTGTAGTACTTTATAGTAAATTAAGTAAGTTCAATTAACCCATTTTTCTTGCATTCTTGAATGAAAAAAGTAACTAAGTAGTTTTTTCTTGGTAATTAGTTACTTTTATAATCTTGTAACTCAGTAACAGAGTTATTTTTTTTGACAAAGTAATCAGTAACTATAACTAATTACTTTTATAAAGTAACGTTCCCAACACTGGTAGAGTCTCAACTAAAATGCTGATTAGAAATGATCAAATTTAAAGATCTCTGGAAACATAAAATATTTTGCAGAAAATAGTCAAGAAAACTAAAATATAAATGAACTAAATCAGTTTCAGCGGTGTAAGGTTATGAAGTTCATGGTTTTCAACTCCATACAGCTGGCCCCTGGGCACAATAACACCGTGTAGAAAAACCAAGGTCGGGTTGTTCCTCAGACTGTTTACATTCCAGGAGAAGAGTCCGAAGGAGAAGAAGAAGCTTTACTTAATCAAAGTACTTTATTTGTGATTAAAATTATTAAGCAAAACAGATGTTGATCAACAATAATCAAGTGAATGATCTGTGAAATAAATATGTCATGAATTATGTTTAATGAAACCAGGACTACGGTGCAGACACACTGATCCTCATCTCCATAGAAACGCATGACACATTGTTCCAACCAATCAGAGCTTTCGGCTGCCGCAGGAGAATCTGGTGTTGACTTCAAGTGTCCAATCTACTTTACTGAAACTTATCAACAATTCAGAGATATAAAACAAGGCAACGCCATTTTAAGCTCAGTTCCATTTTGACTTCAGTTCTGTTCACCATCATCCTAAAGAAAAGCACAGCCTGTCCAGATGTGTTTTCTTTAAACTAAGAACTGTGAAACGGGAGATTTTCGTCGTTTAACAACCAGACGACGTCCTTTCAAAATAAGAGCACCTGCTGACGCCGACGAACGGTACCAGGGTCGACCCTCCAGACGGGTTTTGAAACGTTGTGATCGCTGCACCGACAGCTCCAGCGTACATCCGAGGTCTCCAGACCTGGCATTCCCTGATCTACCTGGGAGACCCCCACTGGGTACGTACACGGCAAAATAGCGGCTCATGTCATCACTTTATAAGCCTCGTGATATCTAGTCATAACAACGACGACCAGATTCGATTACGTCAGCCTAGAGAATCTGAACCAGACACACACACACACACACACACACGCACCAACACAACATCCGAATCCATTCTCATCCATCACAGAGTAGTCCTGGTAGATTGTTTAGAATTTATAATTCAGAAATTAAAGATTCTCAAATGATCCCATCTCTCTCTTTTCTTGTCTCAAAGTCAATACAGAGTGTTTAATTAAACTCCCTGATGATAAAAACAGCCTATTCTTCTGTTTATAAAAAGTGAACTACTAACAGTGTATTAAAATACAACTTAAGATAGTTACAACATGTTGTATCCGTTACAGCGGGCTAAATGAATTACTGCCTACACCACTGTAACGTCCAGCAATGGTCAGTTTAGGTACTCTTTGACCATTCAACATCTGGTCAAGAAGGAGACACGAGACGACACATGTTCCCTTTAAATCAGCCAGCCTTCATCCCACCAGCTGGAGCTCAGAGCCTGCAGCTCAGACAGAGATAACGAAATCATAACAATAACATTCTCTCTTTCCAAGGTCCCTCACAGAGCACCCTTTTATCCAATGGGCCATTCCCATCTGTACCGGGTCGGCCCGGGCCGGGTAGCGTAGGTTGTTTACATATCTGGTGGCCTGGTATTTTTCCGGGCCAACCAAGGCTCATTCTCAGCCCTCTTCTCGAGGGGGTCTGCTTCAGGCCGACCAGGGCTAACACACCCACTGCTGACAGCAAATTCACACCTTCCATTAGAGCAAGCCTCTGATTGGTGGGTAGAATCAGCCCACATGGGCTTAAGGCAAGAATGTGTGGAATCAACCGGGCCAGGCTGGGGCCGACTGGGGCTACCCGGCCCGGGCCGACCCGGTACAGATGGGAATGGCCCATAAGTCTCCTTGCCTCACAGAAGAACAGAAGAAAGAAGATTTTTAAAATTAAATATCTAAAATTTACAAGCTAGATAATCATTAAATAAACGTTTGTTTACTGCTACTTATAATAATTATAAAAGAATGAAATGTTCATTAATCTGTGCTCAATGATATATGCTTCAGCATGTTTACTT
>SSNQ01034210.1:114455-129455 GCA_006942095.1 Nothobranchius kuhntae | reverse complement strand
TTAGTAATCAGGTCTGGACCACAGGAAACCTGCGACATACTTGAGCAAGAAGCCATGCTGCTTTCATCTGAAACGCTCACAGTGAGTGTGAGTTCAGAGCAGAACGTCATGATGCACATTATCCACACACACACACACACACACACACACACACACACACACACACACACACACACACACACACACACACACACACACAAGATGTGAGTTACTATTACCGTATTTTCCGGACTATAAGCCGTTACTTTTTCCCACGCTTTGAACCACGCGGCTTATAATGAGGTGCGGCTTTAGTCAGCCAGAAAGGATGGATGCTGGAAAGTCTAATGAAGGAATGGTTAAAGGAGCGCTGCGGAAAACGCCCAGGAGGATTTTTTTCACAGTTAAACGGCGCTGCTCGTTTTCCCAGCTTCACCCCGGGATGATGACAGCGCCACTGACATCGCCACAGAAAAGGTATGTGATGAAGCTCTTCTGAGGCTGTTCAACTCCGACACTGAAGAAGATGACTTCAGTGGTTTCAGAGCGCAGGAGGACGATGAATAAACTAATCAATAACTTTTCTGTTTTGTTTGATACTGATCAGTTCAGTTAAACTACGTTTTCAGTTCAGTAGATATCTGCGGTTTTAGCCCGCTGCTGCTTATATTGAGGTGCGATCTATAGTCCGGAAATTACGGTAATCAGACTTGCATGAATGGCTGCTCCTACGGTTTCAAAGGCATGTTGGGTGCAGGAAGGGACACCCACACTGGGTCACCTTGGGGTCACTTCCTCTGCAGCCCACCAGCTTAAAAATGATCCAGTCCTTTCCTCCTCCCTTCATGCTTTGTCCGTTTCTCACTGTAATCCCGCTGCATTCCTGTCACCCAGCGTTCATACATGCTGATTCTGCAGGAACTAAAGTTAGTGTTGATGTCCTCCTGGTGACAAGAACCACAGGACGGGGATAAATGGTGCAGCAACAGGTCTCACATGGTGCAGAAGGACTTGTAATGCTGCAGCTGATCGCTGTGTGAGCGCTAAAGGAGCATGACTGAGAACAGTCAGGAATGAATGAGGCATCTGGTTCAGGCCAATGAGGAGACGCTGGGACAGGCTGGGACTGTGTGTCTCTTTGTGCATTATGTTGGACAATAACTGAGGGACGGGGGAGTTTAGGGGCCTCCACAATCAAACACTAGCTTAGCATTGTAAGCTACAGGTGTCTCTCTAAGCCCCAACTGGGCCCCAGGAAGGCAGCACACACTGGTCTTTGTGTGGGGACGTAGCCACATTCATGCAGGAACCCGAAGATACACGAGAATCTGTCAAAGTCACAATGTGTGTTGGCCAGATTCACACGCCGACTGCACCACAGGCGTCATGAATGAACCTTTTATCAGACTCATGGCCTTGCCTGTAACAGAACCCCAGTCACAGAATATCGCTGTCACACCCTCTCTTCATTCCTCCATACCTGTCTGACAAGAAGCTGCTGTGTGCTGGCTCAATGCCCACCTCCATTACCACAGGAAATGCCCAAATACGGGCAGCTGGAAGTTGTCTTATGAAATGTTGTGCAGGTCAGAACAAATAGTATGAAAAGTAGAGCTTACAGGTATGTTTCCTGTGAGTGGGAGTCTTCCAGAAGTGTTTCAACCAGCCCAACTGGAAAGAAACAGATTCTACCTGTTCCTCCATCTTTAACCTACAGCAGGGGTCGGCAACCCGCGGCTCTTCCATCCATCTGATGCGGCTCTCTGTGCTTGTAAAATAATGAATGGACATTTAAATAAAATACTTTATATTTTACTGCATTAATTTTATATCTGTATGCTAATTCTAAATGTAAAGATTGTCTGCGTAAACCTGAACAGGTCCAACCCGGTCTACTGTGAGACCGGGTAGACGCGTCACGCTTGTGCGTAATCATAGGCGCTTCCTGAGCTGACGATGTGAGATTCTGGGATTCTCCTCAGACGGCTCCTGGATGTGTCGCCACATTGGAGACAGGAACAAGCACTATTCAGCCAAAGTTTCATAATCAGGGAACATTTTCTAAGTGACAAGTCTCGCTTCAGTTGGAGGAATCTTCCTGCATGCGCTCTGGTTCTGCGACGCGCTCCAAGCCCCTCTCCACATCTTCAGCTCGCTGTGCACCGTACGTACGCGCTGACAGCGAGCTGCACTGAGCAGTGTCCAGCTCAGATGTTCAGATGGGAATCTTTTCTTGAGTGATTTAGCTACATCTGCGATGTGCGTAGAATAAAATGTCAGTTCGTCTGCATGCGTCGGGGTAATTCTTTCTATTCTTTCTCCGTCAAAATAAACGGTCAAATACGGGAACTATCCGGTCAACACAAGCCTGCTTTTAACTGTTCTGTTTTCTTGTGAAAATTGTTGCAAAGAGATATAATTAAACTTGATTAACACCAGAGCCAGGCGCACTGCACCGTTATCTCCGTCACTGTAAATGAGGGAAAAACAAAATGATCGGATCCTTTTCTGACCTTCCCCACCTACAAAGTTTAATTACAACAATCAAACGTGACAGAGCCTGGATTTGTATTCTGAACAGTCTAAACATGTTTTAAAAAGAAACGTATGACAAAAGTGGCGCCTGCTCAGTAAAACCACCAACAGGGTGAAAAATATCTAAATATTGTAGCAGAGACGGGCTACAACTTCTGGATCCACTTTATATAAATCGTTTTATTGATTATCGTCTTATGAAAGATAACTTTGACGTACACGAGCGACCGGTACCGGCTGCTGTCACCTGTTGTGAGCAGCTCTCTGCTGTCTGAGGGTAGGCCCCGCCCACAACGCCGGCTGCTGTGGCTCCCGGTGTTTTCTTTACTGTGGGAAACGGGTAATAATGGCTCTCTGATGGGAACAGGTTGCCGACCCCTGGCCTACAGGAACGCTGCTGCAGGCTCCAGTCTCTGAGTCGCTTCAGGAGAGACTCATCCCCTCACAGATTCAGCCTATTGTATTGAGTTAGGCACACACACACACACACACACACGCACGCACACGCGTGCGCACGCGCACACACACACACACACACACACAGATTAACTGCTGCAGTGTGAGATCACCACCGTGTGGCAGAAGCGAGGTACCGTGACCTTTAGAGATGAAACCAGACCCAGGTTCTGGTTCCTACAACCAGCCATAACTTCACTAACTGGGTTTATAAGGATGATTATGGAAGGATATTAATGCTGAGTAAAATAGCTAATGGAGTGAAGCTTCTAGTTGGAAACATGAGAACTAGTGAGGCAGACACAAGCACGGTTTTCTCCACCCTTGACCAGGCTGGTGCTGGCAGCAGCTTCTAGGTTTGTCCGGTAAGAGCAGGTGAGCGATGACCCAAAGTAACTGTGATTATTCTCTTCTTTTAAATACATTTTACACCAACCTGGGTAAAATAACAAGTTACAGTTTTCCTTTCATCAGGGAATCTTCTCAACTTCTGCTTTAAGTTTCATTTAGTACCTACTGAGGGAGTGCTGAGTCAGCATCCATGTCTGCCCATGATGGTGTTCCCAGGATCATCTCCAGCAGGTGGGATTTGTCCAGAGTTCCTTCTTCTCCCGCTCTAGCAAACCTCGATGCTGGGTGGAGGGAACCAGCGGTTTCTATTTTGATCTGCAGCCCATCCCCCCACCCCAGAGCAGCTGTGACTACAATGTGGCTCATCACCAATAGTGTGAATGAGTGAATGTTGTATTGTAAAGTGCCTTGGGGGGTGCTAGAAGGCTCTATATGAATACAAGAGATGTACCATAAAACCAAAGTCATTGAAACAAAGTTAGACTAGCTGTTTTAAAGGAACAACGTGTAGTTTTTATTGTTAATCTCTGGAAACATCATCGAAATGTTGTTGAAAATGAATGAAATGATGCCCAGTTGTTGAAAAATATTGGTGGCTTCTTAACATTTGTAATGAGCTAATTTACATGTTGTTTAATGAACCATGAGACATGAGATTCCATAATAAATATGAAATCAACCTTATGGATCTGTGGGTACTTTTAACCAGAAGACTGGAACTTTTTATTGCAGGGATTAGATAACAACCTCGTATTCACTCAGAGACAACAGAAAGAGAGTCAAGTTTTAAAAGTTTAAAGATTTATTACTAAACAAATTAAAACTAGACTAACTTTAACACTAAATGTATGGTGTAACTAAGGTGAATGAGACGGAGAATGGTGTAGTGTGGAATGTTGTTCAGAACCAGCAAATCCGGAGAAACGATTAGTTCTGGTGGGAGTGAAGGTGATGTCTTCCACTAAGCTTTTGGCTTGGAGATTCCTAACCCTAACCCTAAACACACATTGAGACGCCATTCTGTCGGTCTACGTACCCTTGGCGGAAGTCCCCGTCTAGATCAGGAGGTGTAGAGGTCCAGCTTGGACCTTTCTGGAGCCGAAGCCTGTAGAAACAGCCGCGGCAGCCGACCAGTCCAGTCTTTGAGATACTTCCAGGTCACGACAGTTTTGTTGGCATCTAACAAGACCCAAAACGGGGTCGTGATGGTTCCGCTTTTATTCTGAAAGGAACCGTTGCTTGGTTGGAACAGCAACAGATTTTATCCAGCTTGTCGTTGGTTCTTTCGGCTGAAGAGGAAAGTTACGGATTGGCCACTCCGACAACTTCTCTAGAACGCTTTGAACTGGCGTTAGAGATGACGTGGGCATAGTTTTATACTTGGGATGTTTTGGTTTATGGTCGAATGAAAAGATGACAGATTTACCAAACACCACCAAAACCACGCCTCCGTCAGATCTGGCAGATTCTGATTGGATCAGTGAAAGCAATGTGTCATGTCTTAACGCTACGTGAGATCAGTCCTAGTGGAAACATTTAAAGTCATATTACTTATTATATTCTATAGGATTATAATAAAGTAATTAATATTTTGATTTCACAGATTGGTCACATCATATTATTGACTAACACTTTGTTTGATTAGCTTATTAAAAACAGAGTTCTGTGATTTATTAAAAGGAGAAAGTCCTTTCTTCATTCTTCTCTTGNAGCTGGAAAGAAGCAGTTTAGATGCAGATGCATGAGAGCTTGAGGCCGTCTCTCATGCAGACTAGTCGTGTGTCAGAGGAGAGGGGGAAAATGACTTTTGGTGGAAAACAGTCATTTCATTCCGTTTACACATTTAACCACAAAAATCAGGTCTAAAATACATGGGGGCGGGTCTAAGTCTATGAGCGACTCCATATTGGATGCCATGTTTCCTTCTACGGGAGCCCTTGAGGAAAAAATGCTGATTTGTAACAACAGATTACAAAACTTTCACCATTAATAAACATTGTTGTTTTACACATTTACCTCTTTACTTGTTGCCAGTGATGAAAGGGAATCTGATGTGCTTGTTATTTTGCTGAAGTTTGCACTCCTCTGGCCTTTTTGACCCTAATGGGCATCAGTTGCAAGCAGAGCCGGATTAACACAAAGGCAAAGTAGGCACGTGCCTAGGGCCTGATTGGCTGGATGGGGCCCAGACAGAGGGACAAAATTAAAAATAAATAAAGAAATAAATAATAAAATGTACAAATGTCCTATGATAGAATTTGTGGATAGGACTCCTATTTAAAGTTTCTTTCAATATTTATTGATTAACTAAAATAAGTGACGATATTTATCTTAACCATAGACTGTTACATTAGCTACGTCACATTAACGCCAGCCCACGACTATAGCCTACAACTTGGGTGCCACCCAATTAAGGATGTCAGAGAAGCGGTCAGAGTCAGAGCGGGGCACTACAAAGCTAGCAGGTGTTTTTGAGTAGGCTAACTTTCACGATGCTTTCGGGTGCGGCAAAACGTAAAAAGAAAAAAAAAATGAAGAGAAACAAAAGAAGAGACCGCGGGGGGCTTTACAGAAGTTTCTGTCGGGCTGCTCGAGCAGCCGTCCGACAGCTGTGAACCTGCTTGAGTCAGCAGAGCCAGAGGCCGGGCCCGAGCAAGACCCGGAGGAGACATGACCTGAAGATGCGGTGGAAGACGCTGTAGCGCCAACGCCGTCAACATCAACGCAGTCACAGAAGGACAAACAGGAAGAACAGCAGCCAGCCAGAAGTGAGCCCAATAGTCTTACAGCAGCCTGCTGCAACGAGCCTGAAGTATTCGGGAAACGGCTAAAGGGCCATTACACCCAATTTTTCTCTACTCTAACCATCTTTAATCTGCTCTAGCTCAAAAACTACAACAGCCACCGTGTTCAAACCTGTTCTAGATTATTCTACAATAATAGCAGATTGCATACAACCTTGTCTGGGATTTGTGAAACCTTTCCCTGATTTGTGAAACTTCAACAAAGCCTGATTTGTGCGTTTCTTCAGCATCTGGCCAACGATGGAACAGCTGTAGCTCATAAACTACAACAGCCACCGTGTTCAAACCTGTTCTAGATTATTCCACAATAATAGCAGATTGCATGACGGCATTTTAATTATCAAGTACAGTTGTTTAATGTTTTATGTCATCTTCTCTACAAAAATTTTGGGTAAAGGTCTTTCATTTTTATGGGATATCACTTAATGTAGCCTACGCATAGAAATCCTAACACATTTTTTTCATTTTCAAGTGGATGGAAGTGAGCATTTGTGTTGAATAGCAGCAAGTGTTTTCAGTACACTATATTAAATTCACCATAAGAGTAGCTCATGTTCAACTCATGTTTACTCAAAAGCGAGTATCAATATTAAATAATTAGAATACATATACATCCCATGAGACATTTTTAAAATTTCTTAACATTTCTCACCTTACTATTAGAAGATACATTAAAAGTACATCATACACACGTTAGCCAAATGAACGTCCATGCAGCTTCCAAAAGATATTCGTCAAGCGTGATCGTCTACTTCGCCGGAGCCCACACACAAATGTTTACTACCGTAACTGTTCGAACGTTTGCGCAATCTTTGTAATTCCAATGGTTTCAGAAAGGTGACACTCCATGCTTTCAGAGGTGTACGGTACATTACGGTAATATGACGGAGTTCCTGTCCGGGAGAAAAAGACTATGCCGTTAGAAAAATGGAGGAGCGGAGGAATTGTTTTGGAGGCGTATTTTCAAGATAGTCGGACTATCCGTGCTCATTGACGTGCTACTATGGGGCATGCGCAGACCAATTTTTCAAGGCTCTGTTGGAGTTTCACAAGTCAGGGAAAGGTTTCACAAATCCCACACTGTGTTTTATTTGATCTGCTATTATTATAGAATAATCTAGAACAGGTTTGAACAGTGTGGCTGTAGTAGTTTTTGAGCTAGAGCAGATTAAAGATGGTCAGAGTAGAGAAAAATTGGGTGTAATGGCCCTTTAGCCGTTTCCCGAATCGGAAGCTAACTTCAGCCGGAAACTTTCTGCTGGAAAGCTGAAGATTATCCCGGAGTGGAGAATGCTAAATGGTTTCCTTGGTAAGTGTTGCTGGTTTTATTATTTTTTTTTAATATATTTTTATTAATGTTCACATAGCATAACAAACAATAAGTTCATATTCAGAAAATTCACACAGGATTTCTGATTCAGCAGAGGCAATAACAGCCTGAATGAGCATAAAGCAAGATCAAAACTTCAGATAACTTTTTCATTTTATTAAAATACTTTCTTTTAAGATTATAGATTGTATTAAATTAATACTGCAATAATTTAAGCTGTATGTTTATAGTTTGTTTTTGTGCCTTTAAACATGCTTCAGTCCATTAAAATTCATCTATTTCTTCTTGAATGTCTTTCCACCATCATGGGATTAATTTGTCAACATTTATAAATGTTGTAAGCTGTTGTATTTAGCAGACAATCTTTTTAATTAAATGTAGTGATTAAATATAAACAGAGCAAATAAGATAAACATATTTGCTCTGTTTACATAGTTTAATGACACCTAGTGGTTATTTACTGGTACTACTGCCTTAACATTGACACTCCCAATGGAAAAGATGAGGATAATTTATTAGCATTTAATACAGTTGTGTAATGACGTATAAATTATTAATATAAAAAAATAGTCTGGTAGAATGTTTTACAAACAACCAATTTGTAACCAAAACCTAGGCTATGTAAAATGTGACTGAAATTTTATTAGTAACTTTGGTAAGTTTCAGATTTCAATTCATTAAATAACATCGATGGGGGGGGGGGGGCAAAAGATGCAGCCTACCTAGTGTAGTCCATTTCTTTAATCCGGCTCTGGTTGCAAGGTCTTACTCAACACAGAAGTGCAGCTTGCTTGCAAATATTTAGGTGTCTACTGCCCCCTATCGCCAGGAAAAATAGACACTGTCACTTTAAGGCACACTTTGGTCTTGGCTCTGGTGAGGCTAGTTGTTAACTCGTCGGTCCTAAAGGACATAAAAGAGACCTCAAGGATGACGCGATGTCTTGTAAAGCCAGGCACCTTGCTTACAAGGACACTGTCCTTCCTTGGTGTAAGAAAATGGAAATGGAACAGACTTGCATCACGTGACCGCGGCTTCCACGGCGGTCATGTAACGTCACATGACACGGGAGATAACGTTATATTTTATACGTATTAGTTTCAATATAAATATATAACGAGCCTTTTACTTTTTAAATTGTGTATATGTTTATTAAATTAAATAATAAGTGAGTTACTACCCGCTAGCCACCGAAGCTGCAACTACTAAACTACTAACCAACCATAGATAACTTCTTTGGATCTAAAAAAATATTTAAAATTAGCTGACTTACTTTTAAATTTGAAAATGCTGCGGTGTATTCTGGGTCATTTTTGACCAAGGCTAGGCTACAAGACACCTCCCGTGTATCCTCGCTCAGCTAGCTAAACGGCTAACAAACGGAGAACACACGCCTCGGTTGAAGGTGAATATTGGAACACATCTTGGCGGCTCCTGATGACGTATCTCCTAGGCAACCGGGGCAGGGCTAAGACATCAAGGCAAGGTTCGTTGGCATTGAGAAACACCCAGGATGTAGAATGTTATTTTCCGTAGGTTTATTTGTGGTGGATTGCTACTGGGAAGAACTCCAAAGTACGAAAAAGGAAAGATTGCATCGGTGTGCTGCAGCCAGTAACAGCGGCTCTCACTTCGTTACTCTTTTAGTCTCTGTGCGTGTTTTATTGCCCTTAAGGTGGGCGCAGCTTACGCTAGCTCTCTTACTGCAGCACACTTCTCCTCGGGATACGTCGGCTCTGCCTCCAGCGTTATGGAGAAACGAAGATGCAGCAGAGCAGGACGTAAGCTCGAGGAGAGGAAACTGTGCTCATTTTTTTTTTTACTGATTATTGAACTTTTTGGAAGGGCTCTGGGAAACTCCTGCAGCTCCGCACATGAATCGGTTGTTTACTGCAGGGATCGGTTGTGGGTGCTGGCGCTCTCTCCACGGAAACCCAGTTCTGCCTCCAGAATCAAGCTCTGGAGAGGGAACAGAGATGTAAACCATAGTGTAACCATTTGTAGGCGGTTACTTTTAATAAAATTGGCAATAGAATATAAAGGTATTCAATAAAATGTCATATTCCATAAAAATATTGATAATCAATATTATTGAACCTTTAATATTATATCGATGATGAAACTAGGTCCTTTAGTTAATCCAGGGAAGCAACACTTTATAATAATTTGACACAGAGACAAAAACATAGTTTATAAAAATCTGTTAATGACTACATTAATGATGATGAAAGGCTGATGATTATAAATGGTGACACAGTGATGTTAAATGAGACCATGAATGAACTCTGATGAAACGTGACCTGGTGTGTTTAAGAGTTTTCTAAGTGACTCAGTAAGGTGTGATGTCTGGTTTATTAAATACATCTGCTAGTGCAATATTGCTCCAGCGGCTGGGTTAAAAAACGGCCCAAATTGGGTCATTTTTAACCCAACTGTTTTTAGTGAGTATTACATTGTCTATAGACGGTATCTTAGTGGAAAGAGCACGTGAAGTTATGTTTTTAAGGGCTGTCCTGGATCACAAATTTAATTGGAAATCTTACATAAAATATATTAAAAATAACTTGTGTAAAAGTATTGGCTTGTTTAACAAAGCTAAAAGTGTCCTATAAGCAACAACGTTACATGTGTTATTTTATTCGTTTATTGTCCCATATCTTACCTATTGTGTAGAAGTATATGGCAATACATGTAAAACAAGAACTAGGCCACTGCTTAGGATTTTACAGTAAACGCTAGGGAACATACTGATAGGTTGTTCATTCAATAAACAATAAAAATAATAAAATGTAATAATTTGGTTAGTTTACTAACTTTATTAGTTATGTTTACAGCTAATGAAATGTAACTGTCAATGGGGCTACAAAAATATTTTATACTGAATCCTAATTAAGGCAATACAAGAAAGAAATATGAGAGTTTAAAGAAATGTTTATACAAACAACACTAAATTTAATGTGTTTATCAGTTTATGGAGCAAAAATGTGGAATACATCAGAATATGATTTAACCCTCCCATTGTCTTCATGGGTGTGACCCCGGAGGAAAGTTGACCATTGAGCAGGATTGATGGTTTATCCCTTGAGGTCCCCTTGGCAGGGGTGAGGTGGTGCTCACTCCTCACCCCTGCCAACGGATAAACCATCAATCCTGCTCATGCGGGGTCACACCCATTGGGACAGTGGGAGGGTTAAAAAGCATTAAAAAATGTTTCACTATCTCACAATTTAAGAAACTTTTCAAACAGAAAATATGACTATCTTATGATTTATGAATAAATTATGGAAATTAGTGATTTGTTTAGCATGCTATATTGTACAAATATGACGTATGAGGCCATTTTATGTTATGTAATGTGTTTTGTATTGAGTACTGGGGGGTGGCTATATAAGATTTTCTTCTTCTATCCCCCCGTTTTCACATAGAGATGGTTAGGACTGTTGTTGTACAATGAGTGAATGAACTGATGTGATTATGTGAAATAAATTTGTGAAATTAAATGAAAATGAATTATCAGTTACATTCACATAATTATGTCAAATAACACATTTGCATTAAAGTTGCAGTGTGTAGTTTCCAGCCACCAGAGGGCAGTAGATACACACATTTCAGGGTAGTTTTACTGCACATCTTCCTGACTGTTGCTAGTTACACAAACATTACAGTAAATATTACCCGTGGGGCAGAAAGAATGCGACCTTGGTGTGACTCCTCAGACTCTGATGCTCCTTCAGGTAATTCCATAAGAGAATGCGATGCCAATTGTTGTTGTCAGACGCTGTACTTTCCAGATCTGCTTGGGGGCTTGCGCCTGCTGATGACATCATCATACTACAGCAATACCGCTCAGGCAAAATATGTTACATCTTTTTCAAGTCTTTCTAAAACATACATAAAAGAACAAAGGTTAGCAGTTTTGTTATTAAATTGGTGTTCCTTACTGCCTAAATGTTTTTGAACGAGGTAACGTTACTTCCAAAAGTTGTACGTTCAGCCAGTGATCTGGTGTGATGTCATCGCCAGGCGCAGGACCCCAAACTGGCCAGTAGGAAGCATGGCGTCCCCTAAAGAGGCTAGACCCGCACCTGATGTACTTAACACCTGATTTTTGTTGTAATATGGTACGAAGTCGCCATTATTTTTCAACAACTGGACATCGTTTTATTCATTTTCACCAACGTTTTGATGGATGTTTCCAGAGACTAAAGGTAAAAACCACTAATTGTCTCTTTAAGTGAAATAAGCTTTCTAAGCGTGACAGAAAGGGGAGTGCCTGAGGGTTGTAGTAAACACCTAGACACATTTCTCACATCTGGTTGGTCGAAGTTCATAAATAACCGTTTCATTAAAAGTGAACTCACTTCCTATTTTAGCTAGTTCTGCCAGAGCTCAGCAAAAGATCAGAGCTCATGCTGAATAACCATCCAGTAGTTAATTTAACCCAGCAAGATGGGTTCCTCCATTTTAACCCAACAGATGAGTTAAATATTCCACCCAAATTCTGGGTCAAAATAGCCACAAATCTGGGTAAATTCAACCACACATATGTGTTATTTACTCTACCTAAATGCTGGGTCACATTAATTAAACTATGGGTTGTTTCAACAACATAATGTTCAGTAATAATCCAAATCTTTGGTCAATATGCCAAATTATTTCTAACACATTACATACGGTGCATTTTAGAAGACAGAAAATTGCACCTATCCATACTCAACTATCAAAACACACATGCTAGACTTGGTCACGTAAAGCATATACAATACAATAAAACTTCAACAATCTTTACAAGGCACTGCCTTGAAATTTATTCATATAAATGTAAACAACATAAAAGTTCCAATCACTTCACATCAAGAACTGCAACAGTGTACACTGAAATACATGCAACTCAGTGCTAAAACAACAACATTTAAATGGTCAAGAGTACATTTTAAAAATACCTATTTCCTTCTTTTGCTAGCACGTATTCTACTCTGCAGAAACTTTACTAGTTTCGACTCCCCTCCTGGGATTTCATAGAGCTCCGGACCCCACGTGACTCTCAGTTAGTGGACGCCATTTTGGCATGCAAAAAAGGTAAACAAACACGGATGTAACCATGAACACGAACGGGATCCGCTTGGATTTTACTTCGTCGGAGTTTACTTCACACTTTAAAACAGAAGAAATCGTTTTATATAGTCAGAAATTAAATAGACTAAACATCTCCGACCCTTACCGTGCCCCTGGGATACTTTTTAAAAACGCCAGAAGCTGTCGTAGCGGACTTCTTACCGGCACAACACTGGACCTGGCCGGGGGAAACCCCTTGGGATTCCCCCGGCCGGAGGAGCTGGGGAGAAGGTCTGGGACTCTCGACTCTACTGCCCGCTCCGACGCCAGAAGCTGTCGGAGCGGACCGGCACAGCACCGGACCTGACCGGGGAACCCCTTGGGATTTACCCGGGGGAGCTGGCTCCAGCGGCTGGGGAGAGGGAAGTCACGTTACTGCCCACGCAACCGAACTCCGGATACGCGGATAAAAATGGATGGATGGACGGACAAATAACAGATTTACACGTAAGTAGTCTCGGTGAGACAGAAATAGCAATCCAAAGTGCTTTTTATGTGTGATCTGACAATTGATCAACCATTGCATAAAAATGAAATACAGCTTAGCCGGTTAATTGCTGTGGTCATAAAACACGTAAACGGCAGCACGCAGAACTCACGAGGCAACGTTTTACGTGATGTTTACTTGTTGCTATGAGTAATAAGACAGAAAAAGCCACGCCAAAATAAGTTTAGGAAGCCCACTAAGAATCGTAATAAAAGCATTTAAAATAAATACCATACACAGTTGAGGAAACCTTGGTTTAAGTACCTGATATGAAGCGGTCGCTGCGTAAGCGAGAACCTTTACTCTCGGGATCCCACAGTTTCATTTCAGTCCGGTCACTAGCGCGTTTTATTACAATGATCCAACGTTTGCGGCGCTCCGGATCTTGGGGAATCCTGTAGATGGCTCATTCCTTATGTCGTCCCCATCTGTTCGGCATCCTGGGGCACAACAGGAATCTACCATATTTCCCGTTTGATTGAGTTTTCTGACAATAACAAATAGTCCAGCTGCCGGCTTCTGCATGCCAATATGGCGCCGTTTCGATTTGAACTGTTGCATGCCGGGAGAAGTGACGTCAACTCCCGGAGCTCTATAGACGGTGGTTTGCAGGAATTTCCAGACGTGTTCATGTCACAGAGTGGAAATGTTGTTCTGTTGCATGTTTTATATAGCATGTTTTTTTTTACTTGATGTGGTGTTTTTAGGTTGATTTTTAACTGTTCGGGTGTTTTGAAAGATTGCTGCAGCGTTGCAGCCCATTCTGTGTTAATCCTCCCTAATTGCCCACACCTGAGAGCGGGGAGGAGAGCGGGGTGTGGACTGGCAGAGAATGAACAGTGGCAGGACAGAGGGTTAAGGAGGAGTGAGGCGAGCGGATGTGGAGACGGGAGGATGGTGAGGGGAAAGGAAAATGACTCGCCGGAGCCAGACGGACGCCGCAAGCCCCGCAAGCAAGGGAGGAGATCCACCAGGCACGGACAACAGCATCAGCGGCAGGAGAAGCAGCAGCCCTCCACACCTGTGTGGCGCGCGCACGACTGTAGCAGCGGCGGAGAAAGAGGGACCCGTGGCCGGAGGGCCAGGCACGGAGCGCAACACGGTAGGCGGGCAGAGTTACTCTGCCCCTGCGAGTAAGTATTTGAGCAGTGCCTGGCAGTGGTTGGAGTTGCTGTGGGGCCTTTGACTGCTGGAGGTTTTTGTGTGCCACAGGGACCGAGAAGGAGGATTGAATCCACCGGCCGTCCAGCCTGTGGATCCCCGCGGACGACGTGCACCGCAGGAGGGCGGGGTCGTAGAGGGTTTCCCCTGGCGAGCTCATGCAGGGGCGTATTGGACTGCTTTGTCCTCTGGAGGCCCAGCAGACTTTATTGTGGAGAGCATCTTGGGCATCATCATAGCTTTTAAAATAAATTCCCTTTTTAAATTTGCTTTTGTGGTTGCGCTGCTTGCCTTGGTTTTAGAATCGACTCTATTTTAATCTGTTAATTTTAGTGGCACAATCCATCCATTCCACCTGACACGTGTCACATTCACACTGCCTCGGGTATTCAATGTCTAAAATAAAGAATGCCTTGAAGCAGGCATTGACGGCCTGAAGCAGTGTGTCATGTTCCACAGCCTGACCAGCAATGATGACAAAGGCCTGAGACACATGCTGTGTATCATTTCCCAATGTCAGCACATAGGGGAATGGTCTTGTGGCCTTGGCCTCGTGGATGTTGGTTCCACGCTAAAAAACAGAGAAAGAAAGCATAACAACGAACAGGTGAGAAGGTGTGAGCGAGTAAGGAACAAATGTCTACCAACGTCAACTGGGCGACAGTGGCACAGGAGTTAAGTGCTTGCCCCGTAATCGAAAGGTTGCATGTTCAAGCCCCGCTCAGTTTGTCGCTGTCATTGTGTCCTTGGGCAAGACACTTACCCCCCCCCCCCCCCCCCCC
>SSNQ01034210.1:103228-114429 GCA_006942095.1 Nothobranchius kuhntae | reverse complement strand
GGTAAAAACCACTAATTGTCTCTTTAAGTGAAATAAGCTTTCTAAGCGTGACAGAAAGGGGAGTGCCTGAGGGTTGTAGTAAACACCTAGACACATTTCTCACATCTGGTTGGTCGAAGTTCATAAATAACCGTTTCATTAAAAGTGAACTCACTTCCTATTTTAGCTAGTTCTGCCAGAGCTCAGCAAAAGATCAGAGCTCATGCTGAATAACCATCCAGTAGTTAATTTAACCCAGCAAGATGGGTTCCTCCATTTTAACCCAACAGATGAGTTAAATATTCCACCCAAATTCTGGGTCAAAATAGCCACAAATCTGGGTAAATTCAACCACACATATGTGTTATTTACTCTACCTAAATGCTGGGTCACATTAACTAAACTATGGGTTGTTTCAACAACATAATGTTCAGTAATAATCCAAATCTTTGGTCAATATGCCAAATTATTTCTAACACATTACATACGGTGCATTTTAGAAGACAGAAAATTGCACCTATCCATACTCAACTATCAAAACACACATGCTAGACTTGGTCACGTAAAGCATATACAATACAATAAAACTTCAACAATCTTTACAAGGCACTGCCTTGAAATTTATTCATATAAATGTAAACAATATAAAAGTTCCAATCACTTCACATCAAGAACTGCAACAATGTACACTGAAATACATGTAACTCAGTGCTAAAACAACAACATTTAAATGGTCAAGAGTACATTTTAAAAATACCTATTTCCTTCTTTTTCTAGCACGTATTCTACTCTGCAGAAACTTTACTAGTTTCGACTCCCCTCCTGGGATTTCATAGACGGTGGTTTGCAGGAATTTCCAGATGTGTTCATGTCACAGAGTGGAAATGTTGTTCTGTTGCATGTTTTATATAGCATGTTTTTTTTTACTTGATGTGGTGTTTTTAGGTTGATTTTTAACTGTTCGGGTGTTTTGAAAGATTGCTGCAGCGTTGCAGCCCATTCTGTGTTAATCCTCCCTAATTGCCCACACCTGAGAGCGGGGAGGAGAGCGGGGTGTGGACTGGCAGAGAATGAACAGTGGCAGGACAGAGGGTTAAGGAGGAGTGAGGCGAGCGGATGTGGAGACGGGAGGACGGTGAGGGGAAAGGAAAAAGTCTCGCCGGAGCCAGACGGACGCCGCAAGCCCCGCAAGCAGGGGCGGAGATCCACCAGGCACGGACAACAGCATCAGCGGCAGGAGAAGCAGCAGCCCTCCACACCTGTGTGGCGCGCGCACGACTGTAGCAGCGGCGGAGAAAGAGGGACCCGTGGCCGGAGGGCCAGGCACGGAGCGCAACACGGTAGGCGGGCAGAGTTACTCTGCCCCTGCGAGTAAGTATTTGAGCAGTGCCTGGCAGTGGTTGGAGTTGCTGTGGGGCCTTTGACTGCTGGAGGTTTTTGTGTGCCACAGGGACCGAGAAGGAGGATTGAATCCACCGGCCGTCCAGCCTGTGGATCCCCGCGGACGACGTGCACCGCAGGAGGGCGGGGTCGTAGAGGGTTTCCCCTGGCGAGCTCATGCAGGGGCGTATTGGACTGCTTTGTCCTCTGGAGGCCCAGCAGACTTTATTGTGGAGAGCATCTTGGGCATCATCATAGCTTTTAAAATAAATTCCCTTTTTAAATTTGCTTTTGTGGTTGCGCTGCTTGCCTTGGTTTTAGAATCGACTCTATTTTAATCTGTTAATTTTAGTGGCACAATCCATCCATTCCACCTGATACGTGTCACATTCACACTGCCTCGGGTATTCAATGTCTAAAATAAAGAATGCCTTGAAGCAGGCATTGACGGCCTGAAGCAGTGTGTCATGTTCCACAGCCTGACCAGCAATGATGACAAAGGCCTGAGACACATGCTGCGTATCATTTCCCAATGTCAGCACATAGGGGAATGGTCTTGTGGCCTTGGCCTCGTGGATGTTGGTTCCAAGCTAAAAAACAGAGAAAGAAAGCATAACAACGAACAGGTGAGAAGGTGTGAGCGAGTAAGGAACAAATGTCTACCAACGTCAACTGGGCGACAGTGGCACAGGAGTTAAGTGCTTGCCCCGTAATCGAAAGGTTGCATGTTCAAGCCCCGCTCAGTTTGTCGCTGTCATTGTGTCCTTGGGCAAGACACTTTCCGCCCCCCTGCCTTTGTCAGTACGCACCAGGGCAGCTATGGCTACCCGGTGTGTGAATGTGCGTGTGAATGGGTGAATGACTGTGTTGTAAAGTGCCTTGGGGGGTTCAGGGCTCTATAAGATGCTATATCACATAAAGGTTATTTATCATTTAACTAGTACAGCAGAATAAAAAAAGACATCATGACAAGCATTTTCCTGGTCCTCACAAGAAATATTTAAAGAGCAAAATGCAGGTTAAAGACTCCCATGAACCAATGTTTAGAGAAATACAATAGAAACTCGTTCAAATTTTTTACACATATATAATTTAGGCTTTTTGTGTCATTTTTGTGAGATTTTTTATTTTTTTTGCCGAACCAAGTGACGTTTGCTGAGGGAGTCCTGTTAGTTTAATCTAGCGATGCACCGATATGAAAAATTTTGGGCTGATGCCAATATCCGATATTAAGATCACGGTTATGGCCGATAACCGATATTTGCCGATACCGATATACTGACATTAATGCTTCTAAAATCAGATTTTGTATAGAATGAAAATTTTTTAAAGCTGAATTTACGTTATGTACACACCACACACACATTTACAGTTCTGAGATGATTTCATTCACTGTTCACATGACTAAACAATCACACATCACCCCCTCACCCTCTGAAACAGGCAAACAAATGGAGACAAGATGGAAAAAATATAGGTTGTTAATATCAGCCCGGTTTTATTTATCGAACCGATATCGATATGAAAAAAAATGACTAACATCGGCCGATACCGATATTCATCCTGTTTAATCCGGAGAAAAATCTGGATTCTAATGCGGTTCTGACACAGAGGAAACTTTAAATGTTTATAATTCTACTTCTAATGGACCAAAACCATACAGCAAGGTCTGAATGGATTAAAACACAAAAGTGTTAACATATAAATATGTTAACTTCTGAGTCAGTATGGTGTGGTAACGAGGCGATCATTCAGTGGCACTGCAGCCTTGTTTTAAAAGCATAAGATGGTTTTAAAGTGACCAACACAAGCTTGTAGATGACTTGACAATATTTGGAGGTATAGAATAACAATTCTGGATATGCGTGCGTGCGTGTGTGTGCGCCTGCACACACACATTCATGAGCCAAAGAATAACAGGTATATGTTAATGAAAAGATAAAAGTTTGCCTGTAGATGTACTGGAAGACTTACAGGTTTATGGTGGATGAAGGCCAAGTTACATTCTTCAATGGTGTGGCGAACCGTTATAGCACTGTGGCCACGGCCGAGTTTGTAAGCAGTTGGAGGGAGCAAGGATGGCAACTGCCTCAGGCTGAGTTCACCAATGGCATCTGTTGAAGACAATGTAGGTGAGAATATAATGTGGAATGGCATACATGTGATTTGTCATTTGGTATCCAAATAACATGAAACCTATGGTAACAGTTGCATAAAGCCAATTCCCACCCTGTAGATGGTTATGGTGACATGTCTGTCGCAAACAAAATGGCTCTCAGAGCCAGCTCGTTGATGTGACCGATGGGAGCCGACTCCCTCCTGCAGGAGCCGGAGAGAATGACACAGACTGTACCTGCAGGCTCTAGAGCCGCTAAAAGACTGCAAAATGTGCGCATGTGGTACGTGCGCACCAACACGCAGCATACCTCTGATTGCTGTGAGACAAGGAGGAAGGGGGTGGTGAGGTTGCGGCGCACCTCCGACCACTCTGAAAGCAGGGAGAGGGATGGCACGCACAAATTGCCAGGGACAATTACTACACTGAACAAAAATAAATAAATGCAACACTTTTGTTTATGCTCCCATTTTTCATGAGCCGAACTCAAACATCTGAAACCTTATCTACATACACAAAATACCCATGACTCTCAAATACTGTTCTGAAATCTGTCCACCTGTGTGTTAGTGAGCACTTTTCCTTTAACAAGATAATCCATCCCACCTCACAGGTGTGGCATATCAAGGAGACATCACGAATAATCTGCAGGTGTGCCTTAGACTGGGATTGGGATTATCATGTTAAAGGAAAAGTGCTCACTAACACACATGTGGACAGATTTCAGAACAATATTTGAAAGTCATGGGTATTTTGTGTTTGTAGATAAAATTTTAGGTGTTTGAGTTCAACTCATGAAAAATGAGAGCAAAAACAGAAGTGTTGCGTTTATATTTTTGTTCAGTATACATTAAAATGATAGGACCAGTAAACATTGGTGGAGACATATCTGTAAGAGACGAGCACTGCACAGTGTTTCCCCTACAATGGCTCAGATGTGGTGCTGCGCCACATGCGCTATTACAGAAAGTCCATCACAGCCCAGGTGAGTAATGTGCCCATCAGTTAGGCTAGGGGTCTTGTTGCAGGCTTTCGACACTAGTTGGACTAAAATAGCCTAGTGAGGGAGACCAGCCTCGTTGGGGAAACCTTACATTGACACAAACCATGTTGACAATTGCAAAGATGGCAAGCAAGAATACATTACCTTGTGTTAACCCATCCAGGGACGAGATCAGCTTTCCCTCCCGTCTTGACAGGTACAGGATTTTCTCCGCATAAATGGGTAGCCAAGTTTCAAACAGCTTTGACGAAGCATCCCCATGCAGGATAAGAACGTCCTGTGAAATCTACAAAATAGGAAACCTTTTTTAAACAAATTCAATGTGGCATACTAATAAAACGCAATCATCGTCATCACATGTTAATTATTATTTCTCTAAACGTACCATGCCTTTGCTCATTAGGTGAGGGAATTCTTGGAGGATCTGGTAGATGGTCCAATTGTTGTCCCTAATGCACTTGGGCCTGTAGACTGCAGTGTCTTGCATGTAGTCCTGTACCTGACTGAGGGGCTGGCAATTGTTTCTTAACCATTCTTTAAGCTGTGATGCGCGTTCGTCAGATATGGTACACTCTGTTAAAAAAACACAAGAATTTGATTCTGACATGCAAACATACATGATGAAAAATGTGAGTTTTAGAAAAAATTTGAACACATGTAGATTCCAGTTTTTGGGTGAACTTTTTAAAGGGGTCATCACCGGAAATGTTTACCTTTCTATGTTAAAACATGTATATAATGTTTGCTAATGATTGTACACTGGCCTAGGAGCCAATATTTAAAAGAGCAATGTTTGTTTATCCTTGTCTTCTTTAACTCGCCAACATGCACCTCATGTGCACGCTCTCTCAAAACCGTGATCTGGATTTTTGTTATGTCAAAGCGGCAGAGTATTACCATACACAAACACGCTGCTGTAGCTCGCACTGCCCCTCTCTCACAGAATAATGGCATCGAGCACCACCGCTACTGAATTAAGAAAAAAAAGAAAGATGTTTATCCCTTCTACTGTCCTGATGGGTGTGACCCCGCAAGGAAAGTTGACCATTGAGCAGGGCTGATGGTTTATCCCTTGAGGTCCATGTGGCAGGGGTGAGGAGTGAGCACCACCTCACCCCAGCCACATGGACCTCAAGGGATAAATCATCAATCCTGCTCAACGGTCAACTTTCCTTGCGGGGTCACCCATAAAGACAGTGGGAGGGTTAAGGTTTCAAAACAACTTAAAAGATGGACTTTAACTAAGGCTCCTTGGACCTTCTACGGTGGCTCTGAGTAACTTTAGCCAAAATTCTTTAAAACAATTAACCGATTTTATTAAATAGATAGATAGATAATCTTTATTGACAGACTCTTAGGTCCAGATAAAATCTATATCAATAATATAAATATTGATAGGCACCATAAAAATAGGGTTTAAACAGCATTTAAAAAATGTTTGTGCTGACTATCCACAACAGAATAATAGTAAAAGTACAGTAACATTTTTAGATCTATTTGTTTTGTTTTTTCACTATTATCAACATCTCATTGAAAACATTTCCATACTATTTTCCAAGTAATTTTTCTTCTTAATTTCAAATCCCTTATATAACATATGTAGGGAAGACGTGCCTAAAATAATTTAGGTTGAATGTATCTGAAACAACAACCGCAGCATCTAGTCTGAGTCAGAATCTTCTTTGGGTTTAGGATGAACCTGTCTAATTACTGGGAAACTTGTTTTTGACCCAACACTTGAACTCAACTCACCCCCCAAAAAAGAACACAAGCCTCGGGAAGCATCAGTTTACGCTGAAAGTGAAAAGATAAAACCCTGCAAAAGTTCTTCACAGAATACTGTAGTATTTGGAGAGGATTTTATTTGACTTACGAACTTGAAGCTCCAACCGCTGTGAGATGTTGAAGCAGCAGTAGGAGCAGCACAGCGATACCGGCTACCGCAGTGTTTTAGCCGAGCCAGTGTTGCCAGACCCAAAATCCCACAATATCGTACAGAGAGGCTTAAATTATCGTTTTTCAGTACAAATTATCGTACATTATAAATTTGATAATAACGTTCTATAAACGACTTCTCACTCCAATATAATATAACAAAGAAGGTGTTTTATATTGCCCTGTTTAAATAAACATCTTTAAAACCAGTAATATAATGCTTATAAACGTGCAGAATGTGTTGGCACTACTCCGACCTCCACACATTGACACAGTATGCACATTTGCGCAGTCCTATTTACTTAATTTCTACATAGGTTAAAAGCACGCGACAAAACATCACAGCAGTGGAAAAACTGACCCAATAAATGACACAGCAGCCTACTCACCTAGTTGCTGATCTCGATCTCCTCATCTGATTCACTGTCTGTCACAGCAGAATGCCTTTAATCACCTGTGTCTGTGCTTCTCATTGCAATGTTGTGCTGGGCTAAAAAGCCACATAGCTTGATTTCAGCGTTTTTCACATCATTTTCAAACTTCTCTTTTTCATTTGTTTGTAGGAGACATTTATAAACCTGTAAGCACTGAGGTGAAATCTGACTTCAGAACAGTTTAAAATTATGTAATTGACTTGGGAAAGCCACAGCAAAAGATGGTGTTACTAGATGCAATGTGAAATTATCGTACATTTGAGGATTTTTGAAACTATTGATCGTACATCGTACAGAGCCCCAAATTATGGTACAAATACGATAATTATCGTACATCTGGCAACACTGCTTCTGATGGTCGGTTCTGATGGTGATCTGAGCTCCAGCAATCCGCATTTAATCTTTTCAACCCCACCACGGGTCTCTGGAGCCCAGTGCGGACCTCCCTGACCCGGTGCCGACCGATGTGGGCCTCAGAAGTCCGTCTTCTCAGCTGCACAAA
This sequence comes from Nothobranchius kuhntae, assembly GCA_006942095.1. Taxonomy (NCBI): domain Eukaryota; kingdom Metazoa; phylum Chordata; class Actinopteri; order Cyprinodontiformes; family Nothobranchiidae; genus Nothobranchius; species Nothobranchius kuhntae. Next base: position 107,080 of record SSNQ01034210.1, on the reverse strand, counting down.
ACGCCCTCAGGCACGGAGATAGAGGCGCTGTTTCTCTTATCTGGAAACCCGTGGACTCGATGTCCAGACAGGCTGGAGTTGGTACAGCCTTCACACACTCTAGTTTACCAACATGAACACAATCCAACACTAGTAAACACACACACACACACACACACACACACACACACACACACACACACACACACACACACACACACACACAGCCTGAAGTGCAGAATATGAAGTGCAGAATATCAGCAGGGGAACAGATTGAGACAGAATGGCATGCGTCTGTGACAGTGTGTGTCCTGTCACTGTGACCCATTTGATCATGCGCCCTGGCTACTTGGACAAGGGAGATATCCATTTGGGTGACTGGTTAGGGCACGTGACTATCACTCGGGAGTCTGGGAATCGAATCCCGATTGGACCGTTTTTAATATCCGCCACAGATCTCTCTGAAGAATTCTCAACATTGACAGCTTCAGCAACGCTGTGCCACTCTGTAGATTTTCTCTTATTTGTTTTGCAAAAGTACTTCCTTTCATTTCTCCACCTCACCCACAAGTACCTCAATTTCTGCTTCTGTGAAATTACACTTCCTTGATCTGCTATGATCTACGGTCGCCATGTCATTGGCAGAGCGCTGCAACAACCGGCTTATGTATATGCATGAGATCCACAAGGCACATTGCATTGACCATTTATGGCAATAAGTGGGCGTGGTGAGGGTGTGATGTGACTAAAAAGCAGCTGAGAACCTTCCTAGATAGTTTCTGATTTATGAAGCGGAGATTGCGTGCAGCTGCGTACTCCATGTTTGATAGATCACAAACCTACTTGGCGTAAGTAATGTTGAGGGTATGCCCTCGTGAGAAATTGCTGCAGTAATTTTCTCCAAAAAGACTGAGCTAAATTGCTCTGAAAAGCAAATAATCACATCCGCGCCAAGAAACTTCACTTCCCATGATGCTTTGCACATGGAAGCAATATGATGACGTCACCGCCGAATACCAGAAACACGTTCTGCGCATGTGCGGGAGCTCATGGACAGCTTTCCCGCGAGCTCAGACAGCTATAAATTATTAACAAAGACAAAGAAACTCTGTTCTTTTGCCCAGGATGACTGGCTGTAAGGACACGCTCGTTGCACGCTCCGACTCACTTGAGGTCTAAGTGCTCAAGTGGAGCTCACAGAACCGCTGGAAAGCTAAGCTACAAGCCCATCAGGTCTGTTCAACCGCTCGCTGCCCTAGCTGCTGAAGGGGGAGAACTCAGAACCGGGCCGAAAACAGCAACTCCGTCTTTTGCCCAGAGTCGACTGGCTTGAAGACGCGCGTGGCTGCCGCTCCGGACAACGTGAGCACGCGGGAGGCCTGGCTGGGAAGCGAGGAAAGCCATCAAACCGGAGAACGCTGGGAAGTAAGAAACCCAGCAGATCTGCTCGTTTCTGCTCACCTCCAGCTGATGTGTGAGGACAAAGGACTGTGGAGGAAAGCAACTGCTCCATCAGACCGACGAACGACGCCGAATTGCGGAGGAAAGCAACGTAAAAATCACCTCTGACCTGCAGCGCGACACAAGGGGACGCCTTTGGGTTTGCTAACGCTTGAGTTTGATTTTATTTTATTCCTCTCTATTTCTTCCTTCTCCCGTTTCCTCTATAGTCCAGAACAAGCAATAAAACCGCGCTATTGCTTAAAAGTAGCTTCGTGTTTTCCTCTTTCGTACTAAATACGCCACAGAAGCATCTTTAAAGAGAAGTAAGCTGGTTCGTTTGTTTGATTGTTTAAATATCTGGGTTGTGTCTGTCAGCGGTGGCCAAGCTGATGTAATGGAAATAAAGTGATGTAACTATCTGAAGTTGTATTTTAATGTTAGTAGTTCACTTCTTATAAACAGAAGAATATGCTGTTTTTATCATCAGGGAGTTTAATTAAACACTCTGTATTGACTTTGAGACAAGAAAAGAGAGAGATGGGATCGTTTGAGAATCTTTAATTTCTGAATTATAAATTCTAAACAATCTACCAGGACTACTCTGTGATGGATGAGAATGGATTCGGATGTTGTGTTGGTGCGTGTGTGAGTGTGTGTGTCTGGTTCAGATTCTCTAGGATGACGTAATCGAATCTGGTCGTCTTTGTTATGACTAGGTATCACGAGGCTTATAAAGTGATGACATGAGCCGCTATTTTGCCGTGTACGTACCCAGTGGGGGTCTCCCAGGTAGATCAGGAAATGCCAGGTCTGGGGACCTCGGATGTACGATGGAGCTGTCGGTGCAGCGATCACAACGTTTCAAAGCCCGTCTGGAGGGTCGACCCCGGTACCGTTCGTTGGCGTCAGCAAGTGCTCTTATTTTGAAAGGACGTCGTCTGGTTGTTAAACGACGAAAATCTCCCGTTTCACAGTTCTTAGTTTAAAGAAAACACATCTGGACAGGCTGTGCTTTTCTTTAGGATGATGTTGAATAGAACTGAAGTCAAAATGGAACTGACTTAAAATGGCGTTGCCTTGTTTTTATATCTCTGAATTGTTGATAAGTTTCAGTAAAGTAGATTGGACACTTGAAGTCAACACCAGATTATCCTGCGGCAGCCGAAAGCTCTGATTGGTTGGAACCATGTGTCATGCGTTTCTATGGAGATGAGGATCAGTGTGTCCGTGCCGTAGTCCTGGTTTCATTAAACATAATTCATGACATATTTATTTCACAGATCATTCACTTGATTATTGTTGATCAACATCTGTTTTGCTTAATAATTTTAATCACAAATAAAGTACTTTGATTAAGTAAAGCTTCTTCTTCTCCTTCGGACTCTTCTCCTGGAATGTAAACAGTCTGAGGAACACCCGACCTTGGTTTTTTTCTACACGGTGTTATTGTGGTATTATTGTGCACCGGGGCGGCTGTATGGAGTTGAAAACCATGAACTTCATAACCTTACACTGACAAACTTATCAGATATTAATTCAGGATTAATCTTTTGTGTTGTTTCATGACCATTTTGAAATGTTTTGAGTGATTTTAAGGTTAAGTTACTTCTGATTCGAAGTGCTTTGGAAGTTAAAGTGCAAGTTGCCACCCACACTTTAGCCAGACAAAGGGGTCAGCCATCTTGTATTCAAGACTCCATTTTGAATCCATACACATGCACACACACACCACTCCTTTGTGAGAACAAAGGACCCCATTCATACATCCTCCATCACACAAGAACACATACATCTTCAATTATATCACATGGTTATTATTCATTTATTTCATTGTTTATTCACTTGACAAATTGTTTAAATGTTATAAAATTCAGATTTTTGTCTCAAGCGACTTCTTGTGTTGACTAGAAATCTCTGCTCCTGGGATTCACATCCTTTTGATAGACTGATAAGAGTTTTGGATTCAATTTTCCCCGGTTAAAGGGGATGGTGCCCCGTATATACTTAATTGTATCTTAATTAATTAATAACTCGTGTAAATATTCCCATATTTACAGAATTTATTGAAGAATCCAAATGTAAGTAGAAGCTTACTAATTGTTCGCTACCTAATAACCCCAACAGTACTTTTTTTTTTTGCTGAGCTTAAGTACGGTTTTAGTAAGGATTCTACGCAATGTTTGATAAATGAGACACCTGGTCTTTAGGGCCTTACATGGACAAGCACCATCATACATTGGTGATCTTCTTAGTCCCTACACCCCAGCAGGTCCCTGAGGTCCAGTGATCAAAGCCTACAGGTTGTGCAGCGCACCAGGCTTAAGACCAAAGGTGACAGATCATTTGCTGCTGTGGCCCCCAGACTCTGGAACTCTCTCCCCCTGAGCCTGAGATCAGTGGACTCAGTGGTCTCCTTTAAAAAGCAGCTGA
>SSNQ01034210.1:85151-103218 GCA_006942095.1 Nothobranchius kuhntae | reverse complement strand
GTAATTCTGATTTTAGTTTTATACACTTATTAATGAACTGCAGAAACTCCTAACCACATGATCATAACTCACTTAAAGCTGAAATTGAAACAGAACTTGATGCTTATTCTCGATTGACAGCATTGCCATCCTTACGTCTGTCCAATATTTCCCCCAGTATAAATACCAATTTTGTGAACAGGTCCATTGTTACATTAGCAAATAGATATTTTTTTAAAAAACATAGCATACATTTGTGTTGCCCTGGCCTTATTCTAGTTCATATCATGACACTAATGTGGTTTTTCTGTTGCAGGTACTGCACTCCCAAAGGCTGAACGAACTGGTGTTGCTTCCATGGGTCATTGTGAGTGTCACCAGAAAGTGTGAATCTGCCCACTGCACCTGTATGGCCAGAGTTGCTGAGACCTGCACCCTGTTTTGTTTAAGTTGAAGTCACTGTGACTGTTACTGATGAGCCAGAACAAGTGCCTTAGTTGGAAAATATTTCTCCAAGTGCAGTTCTGTTCAGAATGACCCTTAATTTTGTATTTGATGGGTCAAATTGATGCTTAATATTTATAGCTGTGAAAATACATTACTAAAAAAGTAAGTCACCTGCCTGCCTGGGTCTGACTCGAACCACTATTCCTGTTCGTTCATTAAGCAATTAAGAGTTTTGCATATTTACACTAAGCTGTCTTTACACTATGCACAAAAATGTGACACCATCATTTGTTTTAACGTTTGTTATTATCAAGGATGAAGGGATAAAGTTCTTGATCAGCATTCCGTGAATTCCTCCCAAATTTAAATGAATAAAAATAAAGGATGAAGAAATTCTATAAAAGGGCAGGCAACTAGTGGAATGATGAGCTGCTGGGCTGATTAAGGACAGAAGAAGCCACTTGACGGTTTTCCAGCCAGCTGTGTTGGAAAGTCTCCATGAGGTTTCATCTACTCAAACAAGAAACAGTGACACAGGCACCTGACAGTGAAACAAAGAACATGACTTAAAAACAAAACAAAACTATAACAGCATAATGTGAAAATTTTATTCTTGAATTTTGAAACAAAATTGGTTTTATGCACCACTTTTTACCCAGCAGCTAGAAATGGTGCCCAGTTAGCTGATATAAGATTAGTATTTTTGCTTACTTGTTCTGTTTGCATTAAACCTCAACATGTTCGCCTTGTTGGGATAATAGCTGTATGAGGTGTGCTGCTCCTGCTGGACCAGGTTGTTGGTAGTGATGTATATCATATTAGCCATAGACTTCTCTCATTTTTTACAGACAGGTTTCTAGTCCATCACAGGACAATAGACAAACCACATACACAACCAGTCACACACTCACTCTCATCGAGGGACATCCTAACATACATGTTTTTAGCCCTTGGGAGGACATTAAAGTATACTGGGAGAACATTCACACTCCATACAGAAAGCTCACTGCTGGGATTTGAACCTGCAACCTTCCTACTGCGAGGCAACGATGCCACCATCTCCATCACCATGCATGCAGCTACCACAGTCCTGCAATATGCAACCTTACGGGTATATATAATGTAATTCTTTTCAGAAAAGTTTTAACAATCACAACAAAAACATTGCTCAAAAGAGCATCAGGATTTCCTGCTGTGTGTAAAAAAACAGTGCTAATCTGCACCAACAGCTCTGAGATCAAGAATTACAATCCCATGCAGGTCATCTCATCCATCTGCCCCTATCTTTTAGATGTTTGGATATTGTTTTTTATTATTGCTGGTGACATTTGTATGTGATGTCTTCAGCATTGGGATCGGCATGCTGTAGTCGTATGGCCCCACCCACAGTCAACTCTATGTCCTGTTCTGGTTGTCACATGGTCATGTGGAGCACGTTAATTAGACTTATTTCATTTTTTTAAAACAAATTCTGGCTCTTTTCAGGAGTTTCTTCGACTAAAGATGATAAATGATGTGTGAGTTCTATTCCTCCTTCTCTTTTTCTGGTACCTTCTTATCCTTGTGTCCTTGAGCAAGACACTTATCCCACCTTGCCTGCAGGTGGTGGTCGGAGGGACCAGTGGCGCCTGTGCTCGGCAGCCTCACCTCTCTCAGTGCACCCCAGGGCAGCTGTTGCTACAATGTAGCTCATCACCTTCAGTGTGTGAATGGGTGAATGATACACTGCAGTGTAAAGCTCTTTGGAGTCCTCTGACTCTGAAGGTTGCTATACTAGTACAGGTCATTCATCATTTATCTTCCAAATCAAATGTTTTTTTCTGGAAAAGGAAAACAGCCTGTTCAGAGGTGGGAGGTGTAGCAGAACTGAGATCGCCTGCAGCACAATTAGAGACTCCAAAGTAAAAGTGTTATAAGGTTGTGTCTGAAAACGTTTGATTTTTAATCTTGGGTAGTGTAAGGATGTGTGTGTGTGTGTGTGTGTGTGTGTGTGTGTGTGTGTGTGTGTGTGTGTGTGTGTGTGTGTGTGTGTGTGTGTGTGTGTGTGTGTGTGTGTGTGTGTGTGTGTGTGTGTGTGTGTGTGTGTGTGCGTGTGCGTGTGCGTGTGCGTGTGCGTGTGAGAGAGAGAGAGAGAGAGAGAGAGAGAGAGAGAGAGAGAGAGAGAGAGAGACATTTTGGCTACAACAGGAAGGTGAATAATTTCACTGGGACTGAGCAACTATGTGGGAGCCTCGTGTTCTGCATTATGACACATTTAAAGCAAACCTAAATTGAGACCACTCATAACAAGCACTAGTGGACACTATGTTCCTGTTAAAAGCAGCAGGCTGTCTAGATGATAGGATAGCTGGTGCTGGTAAAACAGAAGGTGAGAATAAGTCTACAACCTAAAATCTGAATGAAAATTTACATAACTGGATCTGGAAAAGTCAATAAAATAGCAACAGTTATTTTCTAAAGCAAAAGTAGAAACAGGTGTTTTTAGCCCTCGAGTCTCAGAAATAAACATGGTTTTTAGGGCTGTTCTTTTCTATTTTTGTGATGTCTACAAGGGAATGGGTCAGAGACTATTTCCTCTGCCCTGCTGATACCTCTGGAGCTGGTGAAGTTATCCAGGGAGAGCAGGGGACAGACCAAAATGTGCTGTGTGCATTTCAGGTATGTAACTCATAACATGAGTCAGAGCGGTGATGTTGCCATTCCTTCTGAGAACTCCTATGTTCTGTTACCTGCAGAGTAGTGACATAGTGAAGTGTTTCAGGAGTCGTCAAGTCCGACTCACAACGTGTGGACTGTGGTCCAGACTTGGTATGGAACAACGATATGTAGAAAGGGTTTGTTAAAGGCAGAAATTATTTATTAAACTCAGTCTAGAGAAAAACAACATGAATTTGAAGAACAAAAGATGTACAAACTTGCTCGAATGAACAAAATTCTCATTTCAGCTTAAAAGCTTTGTAATTTACAATTTTCTGTTTGAATTAAAAAATATCCTTGGATGAAAGATGAAGTACAGTCCTGATCAATAGTGTAAGGCCAGAAGTCATATTTTGCATGAATGGATCTCAGCAACGAGACAGCAGTAGTTCAGCTGGTAGAGCGGGTTGCCTAGTAATCGGAAGATTGCAGGTTCGATCCCAGCTCCCACCATAGAATGCTGCTGTTGTGTCCTTGGGCAAGACAGCTGCCTTGGCTGCTAGGGGTGGTCGGAGGGACCGATGGCGCCAGTGTATAGCAGGCCTTTCCTCTGTTACATTGTAGCTCATCCCCACAGTGTGTGAATGACCATCTACAACACCTTGAGAGGCTGTAGACACTTAAGAAGGTGCTATGAAAATACGGCCATTTACCATTTAACAAGGGACCAGGTAGTGCTTCAACATGCAACAAGTGCTTCTTAGAAAAGAATGCCGCCAATCTGCCGCTACGCCGTGCTGGCATGAGGGCACTTAAGGTTATTTATAAGTGGTCAGAACGTGGCAGTAATGTGGCTCAATTGTGTCCTTTTTTACAAAAGATTAGGTGATGGAGGCATAAAGGGGGTATGGGGGCAGTCTCTGTGCTGCCACGGACTTCAGTATATCTTGAACATAACTTGCTTTTTTTGTGATCGAAGATGCGACCATTAAGGGTGTTTCTCAATGTCAAGGCGCCAGGCCTCGCAAGGAGATGTCTTGTGTAGCGGAAATCCACATTTCATATCTTCAGTTTAGCTTCGCCGGGTTCACACAAAGTTTTTCTCTCACACTTAACAGCAATGGGGAGAATTTGAAACTGGCTAGCTCCTACCTTCCCCCAGGGACATAAATTTTACCAAGTGATGAGTTTTTCTCTTCTGTACCAGTTGGAGACGCAAGACGGTATCAGAAACTGGTCTGTTCTGTGTCAACCTGCCAAGACTTGACTCTCACCCATGGCTTGGGTGCTCGTAAAACTTCTCAGGGCGTGTTCTGGAAGGTTCCAGAATTTAGTCTTTATCAAAACCCTGGTATTTCTTGTTTATCCACAGTCAAAAGGTGTTTCAGGTTTGTTCACCATTAGAAATCAAAGTGTTCCAAGTTAATGTTTAAAATCTCATCAGTTACAAACCTAACTGCTTGTTTTGTGTTTTTCTTTTATGTTAAACCTCTGCCAATTTTTGTTTCTCCAGTTAAAATTCATGCTAACAGTAGAACTGTTCAGTTTTAAGACATGAATTTAGTTCTTTCCTATTTAAAGTAATACTTTGACGCCTCATCTGGAATAACTTTGGTAAATTGTGATTACTGACCTTTCGTTGTAGGAAAGGTAGTTTATTTGAAAGAACCACAGTGCCATCCAGTGGTTAATGAGTGAAATACATCTGGGTGTGACCAAGAAAAGTTATAAAGGCCACAGTCCAATCCTTGTGTCGGCAGAAAAAAGAACAAAAGATGCCTTAAGCGAACCTCTGCTTGGCTTTTCCATCTTGGCCTACCAAAAACCACCGCTCTAAAAGTTGTTACGTCATTAGCTCTCAAAAGTTACGTTAAAACTCAGAGGCAACTCCTTGTTTTGTTTTGACTTTCTACGTAAAACCGGAAGTCGGCTGTGTCCGGTCGAGTTTTCACACTAAGAGGAAAAACGTACTTAGAGCAGATTCGATCCGGCCTCGCTTTTGAACCTGGACCCACACTCTGAATCCTACGTTTTGAGTGCAGCTGCAGGAACCGAAAGTCAAGCCACGGTAGAGGAATGCATCATCCTCCACCCCATAGACGCCGTTGACCTACTCTGGGTGCCAAAAGTCCTACAGCCCTAGAAGGCTTCACTCAAGCGAGGACACCGGCTGCTTCAACTCCTCAGTTCACCCTTTCAGCGACGGAAAACAGGTCTGTGAATCATTTGCATCTGGCTGACTTTTCTGCCAAGCCAATTCGTGAATTCAGATTATCCCATTTTTATGGTGTGTTTTATTTCGACCCAAATTCACCTTTAGCTCTCAAGATCTACCCTTCTTTTCCTGCCGCAACGAATCCTAATTTGCTTACACACACACACTCACACTTCACCACTCCCCATAAACTCACATGAAAATTCATGTGTTTCCCCTGAAGAAATTACTTCTCATTTTACTATAATCCTATGCTTCACCAAATTTCCACTTTATTACAGATCAGTTCTTTCATTTCACAGCTATAAAGCTCTGGGTAATCCATCCATCCACTTTCTGAACCCGCTTGTCCACATAGGGTCGCGGGGGGACTGGTGCCTATCTCAAGTGGTCAATGGGCAATCAGGTGGGGTACACCCTGGACAGAGAGCCAGTCCATCCCAGGGCAACACAGACACACAGGACAAACAATCATACACACACACACTCACACCCAAGTACAATTTAGACAGACCAATTAACCTAACAGTCATGTTTTTGGACTGTGGGAGGAAGCCGGAGTGCCCGGAGAGAACCCACGCATGCACAGGGAGAACATGCAAACTCCATGCAGAAAGTTCCCAGGCCGGGAAGCAAACCCAGGACCTTCTTGCTGCAAGGCAACCGCTCTAACCACTGCGCCACTGTGCAGCCCCACTCTGGGTAACCATTTTTCTTCATTCCATGCATGCAGCTATCAGATGTGTTTGATCCCTTTGTCAAATGTATTAACTGATGTTTGTAATAAACTCACAAATACATAAATAACGTCTGATCATTTCTAGCAATCTCGAGAATAGTCGGCGCATTCTGGCAAGAATTCAGCTTTCAGATTAATTTGTGGTGTTAAATTTGAGACTGATTACATTGAACAAATCTGAATTTCCATTCAAGTGTCCCAAGTTCACACTAGCAAAGACTTGGTGGTGCCCCGATTAATTAGTACAAGATTATAAACAACAAAAACAAGCGAAATCTACACCACATTTGATACATATAGGGCTAAATCTATATTTATTGCTACACTTGTGAGACCAGGCACCTTACTAACAAGGACACTGTCCTTCCTTGGTCAAAGAAAATGGTTAAATGAAACAGACTTACATGGCATAACCGCAGCTTCAACGAAGGCCATGTAACGTCACGTGACACAGGAGATAACGTTATATTTTATAAATTTCAATATAAATATATAACGTACCTTTTACTTTTTAAATTGTGTATATACTGGTTAAATTAAATGTGTAAATAAGTTACTACCTGCTAGTCACCGAAGCTGCAACTAAGCAACTAACCAACCATAGATAACTGTTTGGTTATAACAAAAAATTTCAGATATCAGCCCGATAGCTACAGTTAGTTGGGTTAAATTTAAACTTGAAATTTGGCCCCGAAGTAGCTGCCGGCTTCTGATCCTCCATCCTTTTGAAAATACAGCAGTGTTTTCTGGGAAATTTTTGACCAAGGCTAGGCTACAAGACACCTCCCGTGTCTCCTTGCTCAGCTAGCTAAACGGCTAACAAAGGGAGAACAGATGCCTCGGTAGAACATTGGAACACCCCTTGGCGGCTCCTGATGACCTATCTCCCGGGCAACCTGGAAGGAACCAAGACATCAAGGCAAGATATCAAGCTGTTCCTAAAGGTGTCTGTCCTCCACAGACCCTATGCAGTCTGGTAATCTGACCTCCAGCTCTAACGGAGAGAAGCTCCTAGAGCTGTGCATTGCTCCAGTTTAACATCTCAGCTGGTTCTGTTCAAAAAGCCAGACTTGCAGCCCGTTTTTACTTTCATTTTCAATATAGTTGCCAGCCGGAGCTCAGCAGTAACTCCCCACGTGATCATGACACCTCCCTGTGTTGCGCCAAGACGTAATATGCATTCACAAGTCTGGTGTTGCAGTTATAATACCAAGCGTTACGGCACGAATGCCACAAAACTCCCACTACGCCATGCCGCCCCAGCACCTTCATGAGACACATCGTTGCGGCAGTATTATATTGTCCAGCATTGTGTGTCTTCTAGCAAGGGCTGAGAAGAAATGGGAGGGAGACCAAACGTTTTCTGAGTAGCAATTTATTGAAAACAACACTAAAGTGAAACAGGCTGTTTTACAGCTGATCAAAAGTTTATGACCCCATCTCCAAAAAACAGAAGGAAAAAATAAGTCATCCTTCCCAAAACAAAAATCAGTTATTGAACTAATGAATGGCTTTATCACATTTTTATTCACTAACTGAAGATGGTTCTTCCGGCTCCTTCAGCTTTAGCCGGTCCACTACTTTTGTACCAAATCATGACTCCATCATCAGTAGATAAAAGCTGTTTCAGATAATATTTTACCTCATTACTATCTGAAGCAGATATTAATTAAACCCTTAGCTTACATAAAGCCTGACTCTGTTTCCCTGTTAGTTGCTATGACAGTGTGATGAATGAGAGTCATTGGAGGGTGGGGGAGTGGTTCAACCCAAGCATGATTCAGAGTTTTACCAGCTAATGCCATGTTATCAGCTCTCATTCAGGGATCCTGATGAGGTAAAAGCGGTAGCTTTTAACCCAGAGTCCGGCTTGACCTTTAATTTGGAACAGATTCTCAGAAGGCAGAGCTTCTAGAGGTTGGCTGAAGCCTTTCTGTCTCGTCACTTTGCCCCTATCGGCTCACTGCTATGATCAGCTCCATTATACAATATAAAAGGGATGAGGCAGAAAAATAAACTAAATTCAGTCTACTGTTGCACTTATCCCATGTTTACAGGTGAAGCGGTTGGTGAAAAGAGTCTGAACCAATGTGTGAAAGACACATGGGCACACATCTGCCACATTTGTGATTAAACTCTTCCATATTCATGAATCCAGTGTTTGCTGATGACTGATTTGCCTAATGGGCCCAGACAGGCCTGGAGGAGCAGCACGACAAACCCTGTGACGCTGCATTTGTTCACTGTATTGTTCCTGCAGCATCTTGGACTCACTCTGCTGCTCCAGTGACACTTTTGGCTGTGCCGTTCACTCTTCCGGGCTTACTGCCTCCTCTAATGGAGTGGAAATGAGCAGATGAGTAACTAGCACAATCCTCCCACATGCTGCTGATTATCAAAAAGAAGCTTGACAGGCTGTTCTGAAGTGCCACTTCCCACCACGGTATCTCTATCACAGATCAAGCAACATAATGTATAGGCTGCATGAACGGATCACTTTTTTGGTTCAGGAGTGATCACAGGATGCAACTAAAACTCACGTTTCACCCATCACTTATCCATTACTCGGCTTCATTAAGCCTCTGTTATATCCATAATGGGAAAAAATGGAAATCTCTCAAAAGAGGCTCAAGCGTGATAATAATAATAAGCTCTTTTGCAAAGCTTTTAATCAGGTGTTAACAAGCTATTCTGTTTGACAGGTGAACAGTTACAAGTTCCATATTCCAAACTCTAAAGTCTGGAATAAAAGAGGAAACCTGGAACAAGCAAACAAAGGCTGATGACTCATGCTGACCTTTGGGGTGTGTACTGAATCATTAGAATTGTCACACAGAGAAACTGGTAATCGCTAATTACTCTCACCGTCTTTGTATAGTATGGCGCGGTATGCGGGCCAAAATTAAGACTGCTGCCCAGCAGCAGGAGGCTATATAAATTCCGAAGCAAACTACTGATCTGATTAATGATAAGCTGGCGCCGGTAACTGAGAGGCTGGCGCTGCTTACTGAGGAATAGCACCTTTACTGGCATTATTACTAGATACGCTAGGGACTAGCAGCCCTCGGCTGGTCATTGACTGGATCAAATACTCCCTCTGCTGTCTATTAGCATGGACAGGCTAGCGTTTGCCTGGATGGGCTGGTGTTTGCATTGGAGAGGCTAGCCATTAGCGTGCCTAGGCTGGCCACTAGCTGAATTTCCTACCTCCTCGGCGGACCATTAGCATGGATAGGTTGGCGTTAGCATTGGAGAGGCTAGCCATTAGCGTGCCTAGGTATGCCACTAGCTGGATTTCCTACCCCCTTGACAGACCTTAAGCATGGATAGGCTGGCATTAGCATCGGAGAGGCTAGCCATTAGCATGTCTCGGAGAGTCACTTACTCTACTAGATGAGTTTTTTTTTTACTTTTATTAAACGGATGACATACTATGAGACCTGCAATCACAGTTGTTCCTTTGACAGAACGTGTTGTTATACACATTAACTTTAAGCATATTGTAAAGCCGACAGCATGTTAGCATTGATTAGGTGCTGCGTTAACTCCATTCTGCTCTTAATTACAGGTTGATGGTGTTCTCTTTTTATATAGTTTGGTTTTCTTGAACATATCAGAGAAAAAGCCAGAGCTAACTAGTTTGTACTTTTCATCTTTGGATTTTAAATCCTTTGTATACAGGTTAATAATTATTTAAACTGTGATGTTATCTTTATTAAAATTATATAATATGTTCAAAAAAATACCCCACATCTAATAGAGTAACTGACTCTCCGAGACATGCTAGAGGCTAGCCTCTCCGAAGCTAACGCCAGCCTATCCATGCTAAAGGTCCGTCGAGTAGGAAATCCAGCTAGTGGCCAGCCTAGGCACACTAATGGCTAGCATCTCCAATGCTAACACCAGCCTATCCATGCTAATGGTCTGTCAAGGGGGTAGGAAATCCAGCTAGTGGCCAGCCTAGGCACGCTAATGGCTAGCCTGTACAATGCTAACACCCGCCGTCCAGGCTAATGCTAGCCTTTCCATGCTAATAGACAGCAGAGGGAGTGTGTGAACCAGTCACTGACCAGCCAAGGGCTGCTAGTCCCTAGCGTATCTAGTAGTAACGTCCGTAAAGGTGCTATTTTTCAGTAACCAGCCTCTCAGTTACCGGCGCCAGCTTATCATTAATCAGGTCGGTAGTTTGCTTCAGAATTTATATAGCCTCCTGCTGCTGGGCAGTAGTCTTAATTTTGGCCCCCAAACCGCGCCATAGTATAGGTCTATAAGACGTTAAATGTAATTATGTTACTATTACATTAATTTTATTAGAATTTTTACCTTTAGATTATTATTACCTGAAAATTTATCATAATTCTCCCCTAGGAAATATCTTTTCTTTGGTGGTATGGACATGCAAGGGATAAATAGGCTTTCCTTGCTCAAAACCACTGCAATGTGAGCAAATTAAGACAATTATATAAACATATTATTTCAGTTTATTTTCAACATTCCTTTGTGTTCCCAAAACATATTGCTCCTCCTTTTTGTCTTTATCACCATTATTTTCTGCATAGCTCTATTAAAGCTGCTTTAGCAAATCTACAGAACAAGCTAGGTTTAGAATGCAAAACACGGTCACGATACACTCACCCCTCCACTCGGGTATCTTCCCTGAGAAGCTTCTGCCAGTACCAGAAATTTGCATTGCCAGAGAAAACAAGATAGCACTAAACAGCATTCACCGTTTTCTGCATCTGAACATCTCTTGTTGTCCGTGACTTCAAATGGTGTTTTTCTCTTTGGGACTCTGGTAGTTCTCCTAGTTTTAAAGTGGCAGCAGTCGGCTGTTTCTCTGTCTGATATTATTGAGTGGAAAACCTCCCACACCGGTGGTGTTCTGTTGTTAAACACGTGAGTGTGTAATGAGTGGAGGACCCAGGGAAGTGTGGAAGTATGGCTGTCAGGGACTTGCACAAACCAGCCAGAGAAGCACTGAAAACTCCATTTTATTTTGGAGCAGCTTCAAAGTTAACAGGAACTTTAACCTAATCACAACACAAGACACACTATCCAGAAAAACAAAAGACATTTCAGACACACAAGGTTCAACTTAAATAGTGGCTGATCAGACCACTCTACAAACAAGAGGGGAACAATTAACAGACACATCCTCACTCACACAAACTAACCAGTCTAATCAATTCAGGTAACTCAGATAACTAAATCACAATTACAAACTCCCTATCCATAACAGAAAATATCCACATTAAATTAAACATAAGCATAAACATGAATCTCCCCTCCCTTGGGAGTTGGTAGATCCCAGGAGTGCTGATTAGGCTTCCTGAGGAGATGAGCTGCAGGTGTGAGACTCCATGGGAAACTCCAAGTCACTGGTAACTCAAATAAAAGTACAACATTAACACATGCATTCATAAACAGAAGACTGATTGTGTGCACATCAACCAGTCAACCCTTTCGCTTTTTGGTACAGCATGTCCCAGGCAAGGCTAATATGACTGCTGATTATCTTTCCCGCTGGTGCGGTGTGGACTCTTAAGGAGGGGGTACTGTGACAGCAGTGTCTGTCACCTCAGGGAAAAGTCCACTTTTGTCACGTACAGTGCCATTACTGTTTATATGTGAGACTCGATTCATACTAATGGGGAGAAATTGCATAAAATGAAACCAGCCGTGCCAACTCCATCTCTCAGTCGTGGTGCAGCTGTCCATCCACCTGCAGCTAGTTGTGAGCCTTTAATCTCTACAATATTTTCATTTCTTATTTAAGTAATGATAGTGTTACATTATTGGCCAGTAAAAATTAATCATAAATGTTTTATTTTTTATTTTTATTTTAACATTTACAAAAGCAAAGCATGCTGGGAAATCTATTCATCAAATCAGTCTTATCCAATTAGTTTAATCAGAAACGTCATCACCAAGCCCCAACAATGCGGCTCAGAAATTGGTCTCAACCCGGAAGTACCAAAAATTGCAGTTCCACCCTCATCCACTGGGGGCTGGTGTCAGAAGCGAGCAAATCCTCATTGACTCCCATGTTAAAAATACCAATTTCACAGCAGAAATAAACATGTTTACAGCCTGGTACCAAAACTTGTTTTTTGTTTAAATGATCTAGTTTACACTCATGACAACTCTGAGGGGGGTGAATTTTTTTCTCACTCTTCTGTTTAAGTGTATTAAAAGCCTAAAATTCTGTATAATTAATGAGCATCAGACCCACGTGACCACAGAGCTAGCTCCGTGGAAAGGCCTCAGCAGAGCCTCGGTCTGGCTTGGAAACTGCTCCAGGATTTTGAGTCTTTGTGTGTGTGTATTCTTCTTTGGAAATTTTTTGTGCAATTGTTGGACAAATTGACTTGCTGTGGCATTAATTGCACTAATAGAGCGTCCAAGGAGTCTCCACTTCATTTTTTTCGGAGAGTAAAAGTATATTTATGTATTTTAGGTCACTGCCGAGCTGAGCTTAGATTTTAACATGTACTGTTTAACCATGAAATTTAAATGTAATAGGGTAAAACCCAGTGCATGTAACATAATGCTGCACTTTTTTAACATGTTGGTGGAGCTGGGTTCCGACTATCGGCTTGTGGAGCTCTCGGGAGACCGATGTTTTCCACCGGTTCTCGCCTCCCCGCAGCTCGGCGCATCTCTGTCTGATTGCGGCTTCTGTGTGCTGCGCGGGCTGTCGGCTGTTTCTTCCCCAGCTCGGCGCATCTCTGTCTGATCTCGGCTTCTGTGTACTGCGCGGGTTGATGGCTGGGTCTCACGGCAGCTCGGCGCATCTCTGTCTGATCTCGGCTTCTGTGTGCTGCGCGGGCTGACGGCTTGTGGAGCTCTGGGATGGAAACCTTTCTACCCGGTTCTCCCCAGCGGCAGCTCTGCGCATCTCAGATCGCAGCGGTGCTTGTCTGCTGTGCGGCTGCTGGCTTGTGGAGCTCTCGGGAGGCCTCTGTGTTCCACCCGGTTTTACCCAGCGGTCAGCCCGGTGTACCTCTGACTCAGAAGCTCTGGTGTTGTGCACAGTTAACTCTGGTTGTAGCTAGGTTGCTACCTCCGTTAGCTTAGCTCCCACCTCCGTGTTAGTTTTGGGTTAGCTTCAGGTTAGCTTGTAGCTAGTTCGACCGGGTGTCGTCAGTTGATCCCAGCCTTACAGCCCCACCCTCAGCTCCTCCTCTCTTCCCTTTTATGGAATTGTCTGGGCTTGACGGACACGGTCAAAATGGCGATGATGGCCACCTCCCATTTTAGTACAAAAACTTATTATTGGAGCCTATGGAAACCCATCGTCCATATATGTATGTCGATGGTCATCACCGATAAAACAACTTCTAGTTAAGCTAACTTTTTAGTGGAAAGAAGCTAACAAGCCTTTGGTTTAGCGCCAATGTTTGGAGTACAGCACAAGAAAATAAAAGGCAGAGGTGGCCATATTATCATTTTAAAACATTTGTTGTGCTTAAATCCAGTTACTGCAGCAGTTCCGGCTCAGTTTGTCTGTGCGCCGTCAGATGCATCTGAAAATTTCCCTGTGAGAACAGAACAAGGATTTCCCTTAAATCATTATGTTTGCTACGTAGAAGAAATGCTGTACAGCCTGCTGCTGCTGAGGGTGTGTGTGTGTGTGTGTGTGTGTGTGTGTGTGTGTGTGTGTGTGTGTGTGTGTGTGTGTGTGTGTGTGTGTGTGTGTGTGTGTGTGTGTGTGTGTGTGTGCTCTGTCCTCTCGATCCCCAGTGAGTCGTGGTGGATGGCTGCTTATACTGAGCCAGGATCCTCTGGAGGTTTCTTTCTGTTAAAAGGGAGTTTTCCTCTCCACTGTCACTAAATGCTTGCTTAGTATGAGGATTGCTTTAAAGTCACTGACACTAGTCAGTGACTTGATGCAATCTGCTGGGTTCCTTATGTAGGAAACATTTTTTCTGATTGGCTTAATGACCTGACCTGAATTGGAATGTTTATTATGTGAAGTGCCTTGAGATGACTCTTATCGTGATTTGGTGCTATATAAATAAAATTGAACTGAATTGAATTAAAAGCAAATTTGTTTTCTTATAAATTTTATATCTTGCTTTTTTTTTTACTCTTTTCTTCACTACTTAGCAGCTGGATATCAGCGGTTTTGCCTGGTCTGTTGATGTTTTTTTGCATTGTGTGTTGCATTAAGCTCAGTTTGTGTGCTGGAGCAGGGTAAAAACAAAAACATGATGGGTATGGAATGTTGAGGACCGTGGTTAGAGAGCTGGTGTAAAAAATTAGGCATCAATGTTTTTACTTCAATAGCTTGTGGGCCAGTGTGCTCAAAATGCCCGGGCTGATTTTTCATTCCAGTGCAGCCCTAATGAGAACTGAAAATAAACATCTTAGACACTTTAACTGTAAAACATTTTTCATTTTAAAGGTACATTTCCACAGCTAGAAACCATCTTGTAATACATTTTTACATTAGTAAAAACCTGTCAGGTAAGACTTCCACGAAGTACTAAAGGTCAGGAAGTAAAGCGTTAATAAATACGGATTGAAAAGTAATGAAGAGAGAGAGACGAGGAGGAGGGCCTCATGCCGGTACTGCAACTTGGGGCCAAAAACATCTGAATCCAATTCTGCATAGTAAATAGAATTAAAAAGTTAATAAAATCTTCAGTTGGCTCAAAGCAGGGGTTGCTTCTCCCTTCCCCAAGGGTGGGCATCCAACACGTAGTTGTTTCCCTGCTCCAGTGCACATGAATCACCTGTTTAGCAGCTCGCCAAGCTCTGCAGAAGCCTGTTAATCACATGCTGATGAAAAACCAGGTGTGTTGAAGCAGGGAAAACAGTAAAACATGCTGGATACTGGCCATCAGAGAAGGGAGTTATCAATCTCTGGCTTAAAGGTTATTTGTAAGTCGCTCTGGATAAAAGTGTTGGTCAATTAAACAGACATAAGAAGTTGCCATTAGTAAAAGTAAATAAACAGGAAAGGATATTTGGAAAAGGACACTTGTTAAAGTCCAATTAGTCATCACACACTGGTGAAATAACACCTCCGCATTTGACCCATCCCTGTGGGGAGCGGTGAGCTGGAGACACAGCCATGCTCTGGAACCTTTTGCTGGTTTATCCCCCCAATCCAACCTGTTAATGATGAGTGTCAAGCGGGGAGGCATCAGATCCCATTTTTAAAGTCTTTCGTATGATCTAACCATGCATTTGAACCCTGATCTTCCAGTCTCAGGGCAGACACTCATACCACTAGACCACTGAGAAGGTATTGTTGTATCAATAGTTTCCCATAGAATTTTTATTCAATCAGCATTTGATCCCTTTGGATTTCTCTCGTGTTTTATGGACTTATGGAAGATTAGCCAGAGAATAGCAGGAAGAGAATCATCAGGGTTTAATACCTGTTGTTTCAGGCTCAGATATTGATCCTTTTTTATGATGGTCGTTTCATGTGTGTCCCAGAAGGCTTTAAGAGCATCATTAAGTAACAGCAGTTGTGTCTCTCTCTGAGTTTCTGTTCTGTATTGGTTCCTTTAAAATGGCAGAGTTACATCACCATTCCATAAATGCTGCCAGGTTATACTGACACAATGGAACATCTACGTAAAGCAGGCCACTGTGATCAAAGATGTGTTTTGTAGCCTTCTTTTGTTACATTAGCATTTTTCACATCTATAGTTCTGTTTCTTTGGTCGAAAACAGCTCATAAAGTGTATTATTAGGTATTTTTTGTCCTATGCTTTGGTTTTCTTTTCACACAGGGAAAAGTGCAAATGAAAGAAAATGTATTCCTACAAACCACATGAGAAGTGACCGTCTGCTTATTTGTCAGAAACATCTGAAGGCTGAACTCCAGAAATACAAGAAGTTGTTTCTGACTTAGTTACCAACCTGGTCAACACCAAGGTCCAAGCCATTAACAAATATGTCCTGGCAGCCATCAGATACTACTCTTATCAAGATAAGAAAGCTACTCATAATGTGCAGAGGGTTTCACAATGTCCGCCACTCTGTTACGGTACACTAAAGCCTGGTTTATGCTTCTCCGTCAGCTCCGCAAGGGACAGACACGCACGGATTGACGGAAGCGTTTTGCTCTCATACTTCTCCGTCTCCTGGAGAGTGTTGCAAAGCAATTGCCCGGCAGGACAACAGAGGGCGTAGCGCTGTTCTGTGGTATCCTGTCATGTATCGGTCCAAGATCGTTTGTTTATATTGTGTTTTTTGTGTATATAAGAGACTTTTAAAACGGACAAATTTGTCTCTCATTCTCCCACCTCTTCATGCGCTCCCCACCTCTAAACCCACGTTTCCTGTCATTTCCGTCCACAAATAAAACGCTTGCTGCGCATCTTTTCACTCCTCCAGTCACGGAAGAATTAGACTTTCATATTTTTAGAGTTTTTTTGCGAGGCATTCTTCAAGCTTCTCTGTGTCTGCCGCTATCCTCGGCTCTCTGCAATGGCGGCGCTGTAAACAACAGCGGCGTCCTGACCAATCACAAGCTTGCATAATCCGTCTCGTTCGACGGATGTTTAAAAAAGTGGGCTCCACTCCGTACGTACTTGCGTGCCTGCCGGAGCCCTACGCAAGGACGGATAATGGCGTTGCGTGTCTCCGCACTGACGCAGACGGAGAAGCATAAATCAGGCTTAAGGCTGCATTCACACTGCAGGCCTTGATGCTCAATTACGAAATTTTTGTTGTTGTTGAGTAAATTCATTTTTTTGTGTGGTTGTTCACATTATGACCGAAATGCGACATCAATTCACTGAGAATGTTCCGATCTTCCAAACAGGTTGATTTGCAGAAATCCTACCAGTGACAAGAAAAGGCTGGACAGAGGTATTAATCACGGCAGTAAAAGAGCAATAAGTTCTACCACACCAAAAAGGACTCAATAAGGGACCATATAGAACCTAATATGAGGTCTACCACACTATATAGGATATAGACTCAAAATATGTCCCTGAGGCAGTTCAGCTCATATAGCAGGTTGTAAGATACAAGCAGGTGAAGTGTGCACAAATGACCCTAGTCCCTGGAGTTATGTCCAGGAAAAGCTGTGTTGAGTATGGACTAGAGGTTCCACCATCAAAGTGGAAGGATCCTCCAATGGTAATGAGGAACAACAGGGCAAAGATATTGTGAGACTTCCAGTTCCAGACTGACAAACATTTAACGACTAAACAAACAGATATTATGGTGGTCAACAAACAGTGACTCTAGTGGTCATCAGCGCACTCAAGGCTGTGACCTCCAAATTGTGAGAGCGGCTCCAACTGATCTCAGGAACAACCATAGACATGTCTGCTTGAAGTTCTAGGAACAGCTAAGACACTGAGGAAAACTATCAAGCTCCAATGCTGAAGAATCAGATTAAAGTGAAAAGTGCAACCACCCATGTAGAACAACGGGTGAGTTGGAAGTTTAGATGAATAGATAGGACTGAAGATACAACAGTCTCTTAAATAATACAATACTTTTAAATTTCAAAAGAAATGAAGACAACTTTAAAGATGATGCAATATGCAGCTGATCTGAGGCATGAACCGAGGAGTACAAGAACGCTACAGCAGTGGTCTGAGGATGTGTTTAATGAGGCTTGGGGAAAATGAAAAGAAAAGATCTTATGCATCAAAACATGTTAAGTAAAAGATCAAAGTTTTCTTCGCCCTTCCTCTGGCTTCCTGCTGATTCCTGCTGATGCAACTTCTAAAACAAGTCACGATGTGATACATTTTTACTTGGTAGGTGTGATGAAATATCTTTACATATATAAACATAAAAAAAGCTTTTTATAAACTGTAAGTTGTTTTATGATTTATTGAGTAGAAATTTCTGCCTTATTTTTCTGTATTTTTGGTTTATTAACTTGGGTCTAAATTTCCACTCAATGCAACTCAACGATAACAGGAAGTGACCAACTCAACCAAAGACAAAGAAATAAGACAAGACCCACAGTTCGCAGCTTATCAGCGTGGCTTTCAGGGAGGGAAGAAGAATCAGGGGAGGGTGGAGAACATTTAAACCATGGGGGGGGGGGGGGGGGGGGGGGGGGG
>SSNQ01034210.1:67460-85141 GCA_006942095.1 Nothobranchius kuhntae | reverse complement strand
GGGGGGGGGGGGGGGGGGGGGGGGGGGGGTCTGGGTGTGACTGTGACATGTCCAGCCAAAACGGAAGCCAACCAGGAAGTCACAACACTTGCAGTTCCCTTCTTATTCACAAGGAGCTGGCACCAGAAAAGAGCAAGTTACCATTCACTCCCATGTTAAACAAGCCAACTTCACAGCAGGAATGAAGATATTTACTGTCTGGTTCAAAACATTTTAGGTTTAATATGTCAAGTTTAAAGTCATGACAACTCTGAGGGTGATGAATTATTTTTGTAACTTTTCTGTTTAAATGTAATAAAATGTTTTTAATTAAGAAGAATTAGATTTGATTGACAGGTAGCATGAGCTGTCAGAGCTAGAGCTAGTGGCTAGCTTCGGGAAAGGCCTCCGCCTGGCCTCACATTAACAGAGCCATTTTGATGAAATGGGGCGACGGTGGCACAGGAGTTAAGTGCTCGCCTCGCAATCGGAAGGTCGCAGGTTCGAGACCCGCTCAGTCTGTCACTGTCGTTGTGTCCTTGGGCAAGACACTTAACCCACATTGCCTGCCTGGTGGTCGGAGGGACCGGTGGCGCCAGTGCTCGGCAGCCTCGCCTCCGTCAGTGCACCCCAGGGCAGCTGTGGCTACATTGTAGCTCATCCCCACCAGTGTGTGAATGTGTGTGTGAATGGGTGAATGACTGATTGTGTTGTAAAGCGCCTTGGGGGGTTCCAGGACTCTAGAAGGCGCTATATCAAATACAGGCCATTTACCATTTACCATTCTCATTGTGTCCTCAGCGTATTCATGTACAGATGTTAATCATGGAATTATTGGCCAAAAATGGAAAGCTGTGGTATTGATTGCATTAACAGACCATCCAAGAAATCTATGCTTCATTTTTATTAGTAAGTAAAATTATATTTCTGTACTTTATTTTGCTGGTTGAATGGGGTCAATTTTGTGCATTTAACATAACACTGTTTTGTCAAAACTGGCTGAAATATGACGTTGGTAGGGCTGGGTACCAAGACTTGAAGCCAGGGTTAGACCACCTCAACAAGGCCAGAGGACCTCTGACCACTGCAGAGGAGCGGGACATGGGCTCACGGCCCGGGCACCCAGCTTTGATTGCTGTGGTCTGAAGCTGCGCTTGTATTTCAAAGGTCAATAGTTGACTCCTAGCTCCGTTTTAGCATCAAGTTTGATCTGGTTTGGCTCAGTTAGCTTGTAGGTACCTCCCTTTGCTCCTAGCATCAGGTTAGCTTTGGGTTAGCTTGTAGCTACATCGGCTCAGAGTTTGATGGGTGTCAATCATTTGCTCCCACTCTTACAGCCCCACTCTCAGCTCATTTTTGTATTTGGCGGTAGTGATGACATGAGTTACTTGGCCAAGATGGCAGAGATGGAAACCACCCATTTGGCTTCAAGCAAGCCCTTCAGAAATCCATGGGTGATGTCACAAAGGGCTTGTCTAGTATTTTAACAGTCAATGATGTTGCATCAGTGATACGTGGGTCTGTGACCTTTCCCCCAGTTCAGTCAAAATGTCTCTCGTCTAGGATGTAATGATACGAATTCCTGGAAAACTGATCCAAGGAGTTCACAGGCCCATGTGAGGAATGGGGGAGGTAGGGGCAGTGCATACTTCTGTATCCACCTCCTTCGGAGTTTTGAAAATTTTCAGCCTTCAAGGTCGACATTGGGTAGCCAAATTCAGAAAACAGCAACTTGTTTTGGAACAGGCTAGATTCATTTTTTCTCTCCCTTCTGTCCTTTCCTGTTCTCAAGCCACCTGTAAACACCTGAATCAGGCGTCAGTTTCCACCAAGCCAAACTGAGAATTTCTCAAAGGTGTTTTCGATTCTGCGGACAAATTCTGAAACCACAGCCAGTTTGCAGCTCAGAAGATACAACTCGTACAATTCAGTTCATGAATCTGAAAGTTTACAGCACGACACATCCTTTCTTTGAGCTCGGGCAGCTTGCCAATTGCTCCCAATAGCTTCAGAATCTTCCAATATGCCAGTAACCCATCTGCATCCTCCAAGGACAGCAGCAACATAAATGTAAACTTTCACTTGTTCCAGGAATCGGAATCCAGCTAGGTGCGTTCCATCAAGGCAGGAAGGCGCTCCCTTTGCCATTTGTAAAGTGGAAAAAACAATTGCATTTAGAGACCAGCTGACCAGATCCATGGTTAAGAAAAATCCAATGCTAAATCTTTAAATGGGTTTGGGACACCTTGGAATTGTCCACATTAATGACAGAGAAAACCAATGGTTTTGCAAAGGAGTGAACAAAGATTTTCATGTTCTCATGTTGGGTTGTCCTTAAACTAATGAAGTAGTGAGGACTGAAAAATTATTGGTCAGCTATTTGAACAGAAAATTATTTTCTCTTTGCTTCATGGTTAGCCCAGGCGCGCAGATAGGGTGGGGGACGGGGGGGATCTGACCCCCCAGATTCAGATCGACCCCGATCCGTCCCCCCAACTAAGGCCAGAAAGAAATCAAAATCTGAGGTTTAGCGCTTGAAGCTCCTTTTTCCAATTACAGTGAATGCAGCATGATGTAAACAAACACCGACTCCAGAGGTGTCTAAGTGGTTGCTGCTAGGATGCAGGATGAAGCGAAAAAGGCAAGCAACGATTACTGCGTATTTTAAAAAGACCAACAGTGTAAGCAGGTGGGACCGATCTGTCTGTTTATGCATGTTGGTTCTAGTTTCAGTACGTTGTTGTCAGTGTTGGGACTTACTCGTTAAAAGTGCTAAAGCCTCATTGCTGACTTTAACAAGTCTCATCTACAAATATGATCCCTCATGAAGTACTACTTTACACCAGATGATAGTGGAGATGTGTAACCTTCAGGCTGAGCAAAGTTTGGGAGTTTTTAGAGTTTGAAAAACGCCTCCCGCCGAGAGGCACCCAGTCGGGGAGAGGAGGAGATGTGTGCAGCATGAAGAGCGCAAATATTAGATAAAACGTATAATTGCTGGCAGGTCTGGTCTTTTGTTGACTGATCAGTTTGTCTGGTCATGACTGACTCTGATTATGAAGCAGAATATTGACTCTGATGAAGAAATTCACTCATCCAGCCGGGACGATTGATGCTGCTGCAGCATCAGACAGCTGGTGCTGCACGAGAGGTGTGTGGAGTTTACAAGCTCCAAACGTTGGGTTTGATGTTGGTTTAACCTTCTCTGGGACGTGATGGATGTAGACACTATGGTAAAACACTGCAAACGTGACAGACGTAGCAACAATGTAAAAAAAAAAAGCCGTAAAAAAGAGGCCGATGCGTTATGTATGGAAGTCAAGTGTGCCACATAATCATAAAAAAAGTAAAATATAAAATTTAAAAAGAGATTTATATATTTAAATATAAATTAAAACTTTCCAAGTATGATGAAAATTTATAAATAACATAAAAATACGAAGGAACATCTGTTGGTCAGGCTGAAAAGTTTGGGAACTACTGCTCTAAGTGATAAGTGAATATTGTTATTTAAATGTATTTTATGTGCAGTTTTTTAGGGCTTTTATGTTTTCTGTAAAGATTGGTATGCTGAAAATCATTAAATGTTTTGCATAAAGCTTGAGGTTTTGGTTAGTACTTGATTGGGAGAATAACAAATGACTGAACTAAATAGTGGAGCGCCTCTGTCAGTGTGCCCCAGGGCAGCTGTAGCTACATCGTAGCTCATCACCATCAGTGTGTGAATGTGTGTGAATGGATGACTGATCCACTGTAGTGTAAAGCACTTTGGAGTCCTTACTCTGAGAGGTGCTATACAAGTGCAGATCATTTATCATTTATAGTGTTGATCAGGCAGAGCTTTGTTGCCAGCGTTCCACTGCATAATGGCTTCAAACACGTATATAAAAGTGTTAGTTTTTACGTAAACCATCGGAGGAAATTACACAAACTGACTGAGCTCTAGTTAAGGCTCTTGCAATAGTTTGTGTGTGTGTGTGTGTGTGTGTGTGTGTGTGTGTGTGTGTGTGTGTGTGTGTGTGTGTGTGCGTGCGTGCGTGCGTGCGTGCGTGCGTGCGTGTGTGTGTGTGTGTTTGGGGAGGGTACATCGAAACTTTGTCCCCCCCAGTTTGAAAATCTATCTGCGCCCCTGGGTTAGCCCATATGTAAAACCTGTCAAACACCAGTTTCACCATCTAACTTCTTTCCCTGTATTGTAAATTTCTGCAGCAGAGTTGTGAGATTAAGTCACCTTTGCTTCACCAACATGGTCACATTACCTATTACATAATCCTTCACACTTTATTCATTTTCTGTCAGTTTGATGTTCTGTTTTTAAGAAACTGTTACAAAAACTTCACCGGTTAAGTTTTGGCAACGCTACTACCACTATTACCAAGTAGAAAATGTTTTTCCCAGTACATCTGAGCATATAACTCCAAACAGAAACAGTCTGTGAGTTAATTACATCCATTTGTTTTTCCTCTTTGTGCTTCACTGAAGTCATCCGGAAGAATAGGGGCTGAAGATGATCAGCGGAGGAATGAACAGCAGGTGAGTTGTGAATCAAGTTAAATAGCAGCAGACTGACAATCAGCTTCAGAGGAAACACTTCATTTCCTTTCTCACAGCCGGGCGTTTATTTGCAGGTGATGAGTATCGGAGGAAGGAGAAGGTGGGATTCAGTCCAGAGCACAGAAAACAAGCACAAGGTCAAATAAGTAAAACATCAGGGTTTAGGCACAAGACAAGCAAAACAAATCTTAACTTAGAGATGAGGCAGAAGATCAAAAATTAGGCACAGAAAGTCTGGACTTCTGAGACATAAATGACAACAGGCAAGTCGGCAGGGAGCAAAAGAAACCGGCGTGGTAGCTAAACACAGTAGCACAGGTGCAGCTAATCAGTGTAATGAGCAGTGGAGAGTGGCACTTTTGGGAGTTGCTCTGAAACTTAAGCGTGACAATTTTATTCTCAAATAGACCCTGAAGCTCTCAGCTGAGTGAAAATAAGAACACACACACACACACACACACACACACACACACACACACACACACACACACACTTTAAAGACTATTTCCAGAAAATGTGTTTACCTCCCAGAAAAGTCAAATACAAGTCTGAGCAACAGGATGCTACGTAAATGAAACCTTCATTGAAGAAACAATGCAAAAAAACAAAACAAAAAAAAAAACACTAAAAATACAAGAACAGAGCTGCTCTGACCATGAAATTGCCTGAAATTGTAGATATTTCATCAAGGCTCTGAGCGGCAGATTGACCAGGGGGCAGAGTCACGGCCATCATGAATCACTACAGCATGAAGCTGGCCTCCACAGCAAACAAAAGGAAGAAGTGAGAGCTTTTCAGAATGCTTACATTGTCAAGAGTGAAAAATGGTAAATCCTTGTTAAAAACAAACACAATTTTGTTTATGTATGGGGTTTTATTCCCTTCGGATTCTATGAAGTCAGACACACGGAATTGCGCTCGAATGTTCATGTCATCATTTCACATATGATAAAAGGCAACCAGAGTATCCAAGTCAGCAAGTTGAACAGTGAAATAAAACTGTGGTGATGGAAAAAACTAAATGGAGCTGCTTAAATTTTAAATCATTTTAAAATGATGCTCTCTGAAGCACAACGAGGAAATGACTCACACCACTGGTTTCTCTCTTACAGATTAGATTGTGTTAGAAACCATGAAGCCCAATCAGTGTGTACCTCTGGTAATAATCACATTCGGTTTGTGCTGGAATACAAATTTAACTCTTGATTGTAGTAAACTATATTTGATGCTGACTGACATTTGATGAATTTGTTTAGTAATTTAAACTGTTTTCTGAAGACGTCAAAGGGCAAGTCAAAATCTGACAGCATGTTTATATTTAAATTAGTGGATGAAGAACCTTTATTTTGATGTTTCATATGTGGTCACTCTGACAGTAATAGAATGGTAATTCTTTGTCTTGATCTTCATCTTGTAGAAAGCAAACAGGCTGACTCATCGGGCATGGACAGCTAATCATTACACACTGTGGGAAAGCCTAGCACACAGCGATTACATCGACCTTGTCCTCTGACTGATGCAGCACAAAGCTGAATTGTGGAAGTTAAATCTCCTGCTAAGTACTGAATAAAGACCTTGTGACATAAAACTACTGTCATCAATACCCGTGGAGTGGCTGTGAACCATTCAACTATATCCTTTACCCAAAGCTGATTAAATGTGTAATGGAAAATCAAAAGCTCAGTAGGCCCCTAGATTGATGAAGTGAGAGGGGAGATAGGATGCAGCCGGAATCACACTGAGCTTGTGTGTACAAAATTTAATTCATCTCTGGGCCATATGGGGCATTTAGAGGATCTATGGATACACTGTGACAAATGTGTGATGGTCATACAAACTTACAGGTTTCAGTGTAGTCACAAGTGTCAATTTCATCATGTCTCACTTTGTTTGCATTTTGCCCTTCTTTTCTTATTTGCCTCCTTTTAAAGTGACCTATTGTTTTCCAAATGAGAACCAGTTCTGGGCCTGATAACTCTTATACAGGCTGCATCACGCTAAACTTTAAACCTCCCCGGTGCACGCAAGGTCACGACTTGATGCCAACAGAACCATGTCAGCTACAAAAATGTAAACGGGAGACCCAAAGGTTCCCAAACTAGACACCATTCTCTCCATGACTAGAGTTTAACATCCCACCAAAAACTCCACAAACAGGATCACAGACAAGACATATAGCATCGTTTTAGTCCAGGAATAAAGAATGTTGCAGCAAATGGGATTTATTCAGATCAACAAAGATCTATGGATGTAAGCTAACTTCTGACATCGTCAATAAAAAGGGTTACAAACAGCAATCTTAAACTCATCAAGAAAAATTTCTTAACAGTATGATTTTAAAATCGCTGGACGATTTTCGAGATAGAGCTCACACACATAAAATCACAGCTATACTAGTGTCACAATATGGTTTGGAGGAGGAGGAGTAGGGCCCAAAATGCAGAACGTGATGAATGAGGCAGAGGTGGAAGAAAAAATAAAAATTATTTATTTTGGAGCAATCCTCGAGGGCAGGGAGCCCAAACACCAAACATCCAAAACAAACGCTCAAGAACTACAAACACTCGAAACTAGAGAGGAGAACGAGACTACAAGTGCTGGCCAGTAAATTAGAATATCATCAAAAGGTTGAAAATATTTCAGTAATTCCATTCAAAACGTGAAACTTGTACATTATATTCATGCAATGCACACAGACCAATGTATTTCCGATGTTTATTACGTTTAATTTTGATATTTATAGGTGACAACCAATGAAAACATCAAATCTGGTATCTCAGAAAATTAGAATATTCTAAAGGCCAATGAAAAAATGTTTGTTTCTCTAATGTTGGCCAACTGAAAAGAATGAACATGAAAAGAATGTGCATGTATAGCACTCAATACTTAGTCGGGGCTCCTTTTGCCTCAATAACTGCAGTAATGCGGCGTGGCATGGACTCGATCAGTCTGTGGCACTGCTCAGGTGTTATGAGAGCCCAGGTTGCTCTGATAGTCGTCTTCAGCTCCTCTGCATTGTTGGGTCTAGCGTATTGCATCCTCCGCTTCACAATACCCCATAGATTTTCTATGGGGTTAAGGTCAGGCGAGTTTGCTGGCCAATCAAGGACAGGGAT
The DNA here is from genome assembly GCA_006942095.1 of Nothobranchius kuhntae. Lineage (NCBI taxonomy): Eukaryota > Metazoa > Chordata > Actinopteri > Cyprinodontiformes > Nothobranchiidae > Nothobranchius > Nothobranchius kuhntae. Next base: position 77,492 of record SSNQ01034210.1, on the reverse strand, counting down.
ACCATGGTCCTTGAACCAGGTGCTGGTGGTTTTGGCACTGTGTGCAGGTGCCAAGTCCCGTTGAAAGGTGAAGTCTGCATCCCCATAAAGTTGGTCAGCAGCAGGAAGCATGAAGTGCTCTAAAACTTCCTGGTAGACGGCTGCATTGACCCTGGACCTCAGGAAACAGAGTGGGCCAACACCGGCAGATGACATGGCACCCCACACCATCACTGACGGTGGAAACTTTACACTGGACCTCATGCAACGTGGATTCTGTGCTTCTCCGCTCTTCCTCCAGACTCTGGGTCCTTGATTTCCAAAGGAAATGCAGAACTTGCTTTCATCAGAAAACATAACTTTGGACCACTCAGCATCAGTCCAGTCCTTTTTGTCCTTGGCCCAGGCGAGACGCTTCTTGCGCTGTTTCTTGTTCAAGAGTGGCTTGACACACGGAATGCGACACCTGAATCCCATGTCTTTCATGAGTCTCCTCGTGGTGGTTCTTGAAGCGCTGACTCCAGCTGCAGTCCACTCTTTGTGGATCTCCCCCACATTTTTGAATGGGTTTGTCGTCACAATTCTCTGCAGGGTGCGGTTATCCCTAGAGCTTGTACACTTTTTTCTACCACATTTTTTCCGTCCCTTCGCCTGTCTGTTAATGTGCTTGGACACAGAGCTCTGCGAACAGCCAGCTTCTTTAGCAATCACCTTTTGTGTCTTGCCCTCCTTGTGCAAGGTGTCAATGATTGTCTTTTGGACAGCTGTTAAGTCAGAAGTCTTCCCCATGATTGTGGTGCCTTCAAAACAAGACTGAGGGACCTTTTAAAGGCCTTTGCAGGTGTTTTGAGTAAATCAGCTGATTAGAGTGGCAGCAGGTGTCTTCTATATTCAGCCTTTTCAGAATATTCTAATTTTTTGAGATACCAAATTTGGAGTTTTCATTAGTTGTCACTTATGAATATCAAATTTAAATGTAATGAACATTGGAAATACATTGGTCTGTGTGCATTGCATGAATATAATGTACAAGTTTCACGTTTTGAATGGAATTACTGAAATATTTTCAACCTTTTGATGATATTCTAATTTACTGGCCAGCACTTGTAGACTGTCAAGGAACAATGGACCAACACAACATAGAGACACAGACAGGGTTTTATACACTGGGGAAGACGAGAGGAAGATGAATTGCAGGTGTGTGGGGGAGAGAGAGACCAGGTGAACACAATTACTAATTAGGGAGGAAACAAACATGATCTAAGAATAAAAACTAAAGACAAGAAGGGCAGGAACATAACTAATAATCTAAGGAGGGGGAAAACCTCAAACACAGATGGGAAAAAAAACACACTTGAGAGACTAATAACATGAACAGCTGTAAGTAAGGAAAATGACCTAAGAATAAAACCTAAAGACCTGAAGGGCAGTGTTACGTCCCCGACAGGAGATGTTAAAATGTGAAGGAGGGGGTAACATAAGAAATACGACAGTGGCGTTTAAAATGGGTTTAATTGTGATAAAAGGTTCTAAAAACAAGAGCAAACAGATGGCGAGCATTATTAAAATAATGCAAAACGAAAAATTCACTATAAGGTTAACAGCTAAAAGACAAATTATCAACTATATAAAACACCTGGTTAAAACTTAATTAAAAGTTTTACCTAAACTGAAGGTGTTTTAAAACACAATGACGTTGATAAAAGTCTAAAAACTAAATCAGAGTTAACCTTAAAACACAGTCAACACTAGGTGACATGCACAAAAGATCCATGTGGATCACTCAGAGTTAAAACTATAAGTTAAAACTCATCACAACGAAGGGGTTAAAACAAAAGCGACCTGGAGAACAGCAGAACCCCTGCACTGCTGCCTCCCAGACTGCTGAAGGCACAGCCTTTTTATCCTAGGTGTGGCTCATCAGGAGGATTCAGTTCAGCTGTGCTCCTCAGCAGCCTGGAAGAGAGGAGGAGGAGGGGCAGTGTCAGGCTGATCACCAGAGCTGGGTGATCCTGGCTGCTTTTTCCCCCTCTTCAGGCTGGCAGCCGTGACAGGCAGCAAACATAACTAATATTCAAGGGGGAAAGCTGAAACTAGAGGAAAACACTACAGAAACAAAAACTACAGGGGCGTGACTAAAAGGGGGCCAAGGGAGCACAGGACCTGGGAGGGGGAAGCGTGTGGAGGGAAACCTAGAGGGCTGAAGATCTGGGGGCAAATGGGGAAACCCAGCAGACACAAGAGGAAGACACAGACACGGACACATGAGGGTGCTAGGAGACACAAAAGGAGAGCCTAGAGAGGGATGGAGAACATAAGGAGAGACATGAGGGGAGACGCAGACTCAGACCATGACAACTAGTTTTGGTTCTGCAGTGCGGGTGTGCAGCAACTCAGCAAATAGTACACACCAACCGATTCCACTCATGACCATTCTCTGGTCAGAAGGAAAATCTCTCAATGTGAAACGTGACTTCAGAGTAAACAAACATCGCAAAGGAGGAGCGTCCTGCGTGCCTGTGTTACCTCACTTTCTGATTGACTAATCAAACGCTCACATTCTACAGGTAGCATGTATGTTTGGTCTTGTCGAAAATCAGACAAGACAATCCAACATGTTTAATATTCCCGATTTATGATAGGAGTTGTATAAGCATGCTTTTTAGCTGACCAGAACACTCTTAGTACACCGCACGTGCAAAGAATTTCTGATAAGACTATTTTTAGAGTTGTGCACATCCTTTATATCATCAAACATTGGTTCAAAAATCTGAATAATTATTTAGCCCTGTGAACCAGACCTAAGGATGCCTGTGTTTCTGAGGGTACTCTCCCTGCGGACCAAACTGTCTCCAGATTTCTAAACAATCTGGCTGATATCAATGCTGAAGGATTTTGTAATGCCTTGTAGAGTATTTTTAGGCTTTGATTGGATGTTTGAGTTGCATGTTTTGCTGTCTTTTTGATTACTTGTTTTATCTTTAATAAACAAAATCCTCTTTTGAAAACTTCAGGGGAGACCTTAACCCTCTCAGGCTCAAAATAAGTTTTGATAAAAGGACAACCAACTAAGTACTTCAGGGGTACTTCTGAGTTAAAAAATGCTCATGAAACACGTATGTGGAGTAATCAGGTAGGTAGGTTTTAACGTTGCAAATCTGCAACGCCTGCCTCCAGGCGGAGGGTTAAGACCTATTCTTAGCAAAATTAGGATTCACCAAGTATGCATAAATTAAAAATGAGTTAAGATTAAGTGGCTTTAGATGATGACTGATGGCACAGATATGTAATTAGATGTCCATTCTCAGTAGAATCACATCCAATTATGCCCTTCATGAAGATAAATGAGGATAAGATTCCAATTAAAACAGAGCTGGATTATCTTTATGCCAAACAGTGAACAGCCAGACTGGCAAATTCAAGAAACATCTAAAAACTTTTAAAAACTTGATTAAAATTAATACAAATTTACTCCAAAAAACATTAAATCAAAAACGGGTGGAAGTGAGCGCATCTGTGGGTTTTACATATTATTTTTCTTATATTATTATTGTTTTTTTTTTAGAGCAAGAAAAGCCGACGCATTTCGGTCGCGTACAACCTTCTTCAGAGCATCTTTGACGAAGGTCGTACATGACCAAAACGTTGGCTTTTTCTTGCTCTAACCAGAGTACTTTGGATCACCTATTTTTCTTCCCCATCCACATCCTATAATAATTTTTTTCATTTTATTACGTTGAAATGACAGCATATTATCACCACCTTAAAGGTAGTGGCCAGACCCGGCCGGTAGAACCTCTGTGTCATCCTGGATTAGAAAACAACGATCCGAGCTAGCGAGTTAGCATCAGGAAGATTTATTCTGGTAAGCAATCAGTTAAATCTTTTCCAATGTTATATCATTAAATACACCCAGTGGTAAAGCTGGCAACACATTATTTTTCTCATCTGTAGATTACTGAATAATATTGGGACTATATGATGGAGCTAATCAACTGAGAACTTAACTGAAAGCTACCAGTGGAGCACAGACATGAAATATTTAACAGACTTTAACAAACTGTACCGATTTTGGTTCCGAAGATGAACAGAATCCTCCCTGGTGTCCCAATCGGGCCGCGGGTTTTCCGAGTGAAACGGTCCAAAGCATGTCTGCACCTCCGGTTCTGATATCCAGCTGCAGGGCATGGAGTTCGGTTGAACATCTCCAGTAATCCAATATCCGTTCTTGTTGCGGTATCCCAGAGAAAGAAAAAAAACCACATCTGACCGACTAGCAGAGACTTCAGAAGCCACAGCTGACTGATGACACATTGTTCTCTGCTATAACGCTAACGCAGAAACACCTGAGCCAGGCGTTGTTTACCATCGTTGTTTCAGCAGAGCACCTTGTGAAACGTCACCAGCTGCGCAGGGCTTAGACCGGAAGTTAGTGTCTGTTTTTCCCGCGCCAGTTAAAAAGCATCAGATTTTCTTTAAATTCCAGCCGTGAAAATCCAAAAACCTTTTTCATCTGAAGTTTTAATACTTCTTTACACATGCCATTCAAATGAATTTTGCCTCTGGCCAGTATCTTTAAAATAAAACTGTTGTGACTAAGCAAATGAGTGCTATTATTTTTAAACTCACTTCTCACAGCGACCACACTTACTGTCGCTCACGATTAAAGGAAGACTATTATTTCACTTACAACAAGAGTATGAGTACATTAAACCAGTACACAAATGGAAGGAATACAAAATTAAGCCATGCTACTTAAAACTTTCAAAGTTATTAATGTCCGAGAAGGCCTTTTGGCACCGATCGTGAAATGCTGACATCTGGGTAAAGTCCTGAAAGGGTCAAAGTTGTATGGAGACACAACACCTGAGACAACAGAGCCAACATGTATTCCCTCATTATTCCCTTTCAGAAAATTTCCAGAACTCCTACAGTGGAAGTGTTACCATAGAAACACCTTTTCACCCTGAAATCAGTGAAATTCCCATGGAAAGCAGAGCCTGCAGTAAAATCAAACAGGAGAAAATGTGTAGGTTTGTTACTGCCACATTAGTGTGATGAAAAGAAATCTCAGTTTCTTCATTCCTGAGCGGATGAGAATCAGATGCGGCTCCACAGCAGTTTGAGAGCACGACATTTAAAATACACCAAATTTACAATAAATATAACCCTTACCCAATGTTTAACTTTCAGAACCCTTTAGACTGGCCTGGATGTGTTACATGGACTAACAGATTTTATGTTTTAACAGGACTAAACCTGTATTAATTACTTGGAGGGCTTTTCTACAAAACCTGAAGGTCAGGTGAATACATTGTGAAGCAAAATGGAGACACTTGAGGGGATTAGGTATTGAATGATGAAACTAAAATGAAATATGAAACTGTTAAGCTGCATTTGTGAACCCAGTGTAGAAAAGTACAAAGAACACAAAGTCATATATGCCGTCAACAAGGCAGGGAGAGTGATGCAACTTTTATTATTGCAGGCCACAGGCTATAGCTGAACATTATAACCATGAAGTGTTTAAAGATGAACTCACTGGAGACTAAATTGTTGTGATAAAATTGTCTGAACAGCTGGAGATGGACTCAGACTCATGAACCTAGGCCAAAGTAATACAACATCAGCTAGATAACATTAGACAGTTAAGAAATGGCAGGCAACACTGCACCGTAGCAGGAGAGACTAAATTAATGATGATATTATGAAGCAGGAAAGTTCCAACGAAAAAGACCGAAGCAGAAAGTCCAAGTTAGAGAATCAACACATGAGAGCATGGCAGGTTTGGAAACAACAAAACACAAGCATGTATAAGGCTGTCTGTTGTTTCTGTCCTGGACCACCAATGTTTGAACTGTTTGTCAAAAGTAACAGGGACTGCAAACCTGTGATTGGCTAGGATGCCACTTCCTTTAAATTCACCAACAGCACCGTCATTCCCCCTTCAAAACAAATGAAACCAGATAGATAGATATCTAGTGGTGGATCAAAAAACGTCTTGCATAAAACTCTGACGTTATGAACATTTAACACACCTGTGACTGTACTGCAAGTACTGCTGCAGGCTGATGTGCTCATGTTTATGCTAAATGACCTTGAATTAAACCTCTGGAGGCAGGCGTTGCAGATTTTCAACAGTTAAAACCTACCTACCTGGTTACTCCACATACGTGTGTCATGAGCATTTTTTAACTCAGAAGTACCCCTGAAGTACTTAGTTGTTCGTCCTTTTATCAAAACTCATTTTGAGCCAGAGAGGGTTAATTAATTTAGACACTTTTTTTGCCGTAAATGAAAATACCGGGGACTCAAAGTTGAATATGAGTAAGACTGCAGCACTGCATGACATGTTCCTTTATTAACATCAATATGTAATGCTGCAGGTTATTTTGACTCAGACCCACATCATACTGCTGCTTGAAATACACACTAGAGCACCACATATGGTTTAATATGCTGCTGAAAATAGACCATAAACAAATGCAATGTTTCCTTCTGAGTCTGACAGCGAGCAGTTTTAGAAAACCAGAATGAAAATAACAAAATTAGAATGAATATCTTTACCCAAACAGACATGCTTCTTTCTGCCCTGCATGTGAAAGCTATGAAAAGACCCACGGGGATGTGAGACAGACAGAGAGCAGGATTTAAAACGGAGGTCTGTATGGAGTTTTATTGTGTGAAAATGTTACTGAGATATGAAGCGGCACAACGACGACATCTGACCCAATGTCAGTGTCTCAGTGGGCTGAGCTGTATCGGATGGGTTAAAACAGCACAGTGCTGCTGATCCTAATAAACATATTTATCCTTGGTATTAGGAATAATCCCATTCAGTCTTAAAAACATAATTACACAACCTTCACCATTAAACACTAAACACACCTATGGTTAGACAACCTCATAATCTCCATCTACAACAGAACCTGATTAAGAGATTGCTCCTCACAGAAAAAGAAAAAACCTAGAGGAAGTCACTTTGAACATTGAATATAATAAAGTCTAAACACACAGATTTAGTGTGAAGCTGCACTAATAAGGCTATCCATATTAATGGGGTGGGTCTTTTAGCTGAGAGGACAGTTTTTTATACAGGCAACTTGTTAACTGACTTGGTAACACTTTACTGTAAGGTTCCATTTATTAACGTTACTAAGTGAATTATTAAGCATTACTAAACTATTTAATAAAGCAACTGCTTAACCATATGATGTAATGCATTACTAAGCAGACTACCTGTTATTCCATGAGCTGAGATTCATGTTGCCGTTATCATTTCTCTTCAGGTGAAAACACACCAGTAATGCTGCAGGGTTCTGTCATTTTTACCTGCGCTGACTTTAAAACACCTCTGCAGGACACAGCGACGATCTATTAATGTTTAAACTTTGGCTTATGGCTCACTCGTTGAACCTTCATTACCTCTGCCTGGTAAAATTATATTAAAACCAAACACAAAACTTTACTACAGAAACGCATCAGATATTGATTCATCTGAAACTTCTCTCTGAATAGTACAATGCCTGTAATCCTGTGATTGCCTCTTTTATCCTCGTCATCACTCCTTCCAGCTTCTGCATCAGGCGGACGTCGTAAAGTGACAACAGCCTAAAAATATTTACAAACAACTCTACATTCCTTTACATATATCCATGCTGAATATGTCCTTCTCTCTTCCTGTGTCTCAGAAATTTGCATACATTTTTTGGCATGAAAGTTCAAGGGTTAAGTAGTTGGTACTATATTTACACCACTTTAGCTGCAGTAATGTAACAAAGTTTGAGAAAGCTGTAATTTGATTTCACTGTAATAAGGATTTACAACTCCTGTTGCTATGTTCAAAGTAAAAGAACACATCAAGGTAATGTGCAAGTTGCATTGACTGGCAAAGGATGTTTAATTGTCACTTCACAGTTGCACTCGCTTGCTCTGGCTCTTAACCAGGTAAAAAAAAAGAAAAAAAGAGCAACCTTGTTCTATATAGTTTTCAGAAACAAAGCTTTAACTTCTTCTAGCTGCAGTGCCCATATCATTAGCCTAGAAATCTGGACAGACCTTTGCAGAAGCAATGTTCTGCACGTCGGTCTAGCCAGACTCCATTGGAGCTTCAGCAGCTCTGACCAGCCTTATGTTTTGCCAAAAGCAGCGATCTATTGTTTTGGTGGGCCAATCACAGTGCTCTATCCATTTGGTGGGCCAATCACAGCACACAATCTGTTTGGTGGTTGGGATGTTACGGTGACTGAGCAAAACAACAAAGATGGTGGCGGCTCATTAAAAACAGCTCTGGCATCAACTTTGGACTATTGAGTCAAGAGCAGCTAGAGGTACTAGGTGTATGGCAGATTGTCACGTTGGCTGACATCTGTAGTGGTGAGTATGTCACGTTGTTCATTGCTCAAAATCATGCAGAGACAGCCTGAAAGACAACAGTAGATCCTGCCCACGACTGAGATTTGTCACTGGGTCATTGCCAGACTATATATTCACATATATTGGAAGGCTTGCCATGATACATATCTATCATAGTTGTGTATTAATCAGAAATAAATGCATTAAGACAGGTACAGCATTTTAGAACACAAATGTTGACGTCTGATTGGTGACCTTATTAACTTGATACAGTGCGAGTAGCGCCTTCTTCTTGCTAACTCATTGTAGCAATTATTACATATTAATTATGACCAATAAGATGTGATATTCCATTTAAATATGAAATGTCAATCTGATTGATCTTTGAATGTTTAATCAGAAGTGTTTAGGGTTCTTTGCTTATTCAGGGACCATAAACACACTTTGTATTAATCCAGACAGTCAGTAACCGTCAGCAAGGTAAAGGAAAATCTTATGTGTTTAAAAAAGAACCAAAAATGGAATTAGAAGACAAACACAGCAAGAACGTACAAAAGATGTTTAAAGAGTCAGTATATAGTTTATAAAATGAATTTAATTATTTCTCCTAAACTAACGATACATGACAAGATATGAATAATGATATGTGATGTGGTGGATGTGAGGTGTTATGATGGAAGCTAGATGTTGTAGCAACTGTTCTTTGTATCTGAGAGATACGGTGGTCTGGAGGGTTGCGGTCAGAGTGGTGAGGTCACCGAATGTCGAAACCACAATACTCAGATTAGTAGCTTCCTCAGAGTTCCTCTGTAAAAGCACGGCTTTGGACTGACAGTTTTAATGGTCACTCCTAGGGGGCGCTATTTCATAAAATAGGCCACACCCACCAACTTCTCCTATCCAGGGGTCAGACTAGGATCACTCACCCGAAATTTCGTGGCGCTATCATGATAACTGAGGAAATGAGAGGCAAACATATTCCCATTTTCCCTATGCCTTAAGAGTATATTGCAGAAGTTTGAAGGTGACCGGTGAGAAGGGCGACGTGGCATCATTCTCCAAACAATGTTTGCAAAAACCACTAAATTGAGTACTTGGACCAAAATGGCCGACCTCCTGTGCGACTTTGCGCTAGTCTCCAAGAGACTTTTTTGTGGGTCTTGAGACATTACATTAGTGTAACAAATTTCGTAATCCTCAGTCAAAGCAAGGTTTGGGGTTGACAGTTTTAATGGTCCTAGGGGACGCTATTTAAGGAAATAGGCCACGCTCACTGGATTTTCACATCAGATTCTTTGAGGGGCTGGACTAGAATCACTCACCAGAAGTTTCGTGGCGATATATTTAGAAATAATGAAATGGGAGGCAAACGTATGGCCATTGCGGTACGCCTGATTTTGCCGTGCCACCACAGCCCCGCCCTCTTTTGAAAACTCCCATGAAATGACGTCAAGCAACCCCCACTTGTCTTGAGTTACAAGCTACAAATTTGTGGTGATTACATGAAATGGGGCGATTTGGGACCTATCAAAGTAAAACTTGACCTTTTCGGTCCTTTTTTTGCGAGTAGTCGAACTTCGAGGCCTGGCCCCGCCCCCTCAGCATATATGAAAAGTAAGCTTTATTTTTTCTATTTGATCGCCCATCCCTTCTGAGCAATTTCCCACAAATTTCGAGACAATCGTGCGAAAAATGATT
>SSNQ01034210.1:43232-57098 GCA_006942095.1 Nothobranchius kuhntae | reverse complement strand
AACAGATCCATAAACACTTAAGAATGGTCATGGAAATAGAACTGTGCAAACTGACTGATAGCTATCAGGAAAAGACAGTGGAAGCAGGATTAATGAAGCCCCTTCAGTGGAAGCAAACAGTCTCCATGGAAACGACCCCTCACCGATAGAGGACACTCCACAGACAGACACCAGAAAATTTCTTTGTTGAGGCGTTTAAGAAGTTTGACTCCGGCGTGTCAACAGAGACACAAAAATAAGTTATGAGGAAATCATCTGACTATTGGAACGAGGTCAGTGAGGTCACAAGTTCACAGCTGTGACGTTTCTGCATGGTTTTAGCTCTAGGATTAGCATTAGCATGCTATCCAATTAGAATTCTGCTTCATGTGTGCACTAGGTGCTCCAGTTTCCCAGGAATCTATGCTTGGATTCCTTAGAAGTTTTAAATTGGCCCTGGATGTGTGTGATTGTACCCCCCAAAGCAAACACTCAAGGGAAAAAAAATGGGTCTGCATGATGTATGTGTGGGTTTACGCCATGTGTTTCATGCAGTCCTGACCTGTGGGACTCCAGAGGCAGATGATGGGTACTGGCAGTCCAAACGAAATGCAGCTCAGGTGGTCACAGAGGCAAAAATCAGGGCATGGGAGGAGTTCGGTGAGACCATAGAGCAAGACTTTCGTATGGCTTCAGTGAGATTCTGATCCACTATCTGGCATCTTAGGAGGGGAAAGCAGTGTGCCAGAACACTTTACAGCAGTGATGATATTCTGCCGACTTCTACTTGGGACATTGTGTATCAGTGGGCGGAGTACTGACAAGACCTCAATCTCACCGTCACGTCTTCCAGTGAGGAAGTAGAGTCTGGGGACATTGGGTTGGACTCTCAAATCTCTAGGGCCGAGGTCACTGAGGTGGTCAAATATCCCCTCGGTGGCAAGGCCCCGGGAGTAGATGAGATCCACCCAGAGTTTCTTGAGGCTCTGGATGTTGTGGGGCTGTGTTAGTTGACGTGGCTCTGCAATATCGTATGGACATCAAGGCAATTCCACTGGATTGACAGACAGGGGCGATGGTCCCGGTTACATCCCCTCTGTAGGCTCATCTAGGCAGGTAAGGAGGTGGTAACAAAGGATGAGTCTGGTGTTTCACAAGAAGTTTTAATTGCAGCTTTTACTTTACTCTAAAAGGGAGATAAGGCATACTAAGGGCAGGGACTTTCTACAAAAGCCTGAACTTAACCTAAATGTAGTAATACTCAACTGAAATTGACCCAAAAAGAGGAAAGGCTATATATTAAACAAAAATGCCAACCTATGTCCAAATGACAAAAGGGCAAATGCAAAACCAAATAAATTATCTTTAGCACAAGGGTTCTTACAAGCCAAACAACCCCAAAATAAACTCCCTCTGAAGCAGACATGTGGATTAACCCAAAAAGTTTCTGAATTGAAAAAATGCTTTTCTAAAAGGCAATTGAAACAAGGCTTCTCTAAAAGCCAAACTAAGTAAAATTACTAAACTCCCAGGAGTTATCACAAACTAATTATGGGCTACAAAACACTAAACTCATGATTTATACATTATGCAGAAGCTTTCACAGTCAGAGACCAAAGTCAAGAACCAAGGGGAAGAAGTACAAGTTTCTGCTGGAATAACCAAACAATTATCTTCTCCCCTGAAGATCTGCAGCTGGCCACCTTTAAAGAGGAAGAGGCTGGTCAGGGGAATGCAGCTCAGCTGTGAGTTACTCCACTCCTAAACTGAAACGTAACCCACACAAGAGACAAAAGGCTCCAACAAGTCTAAAGGACAATCCAAGGCCAACCATCAGCTAAAAGGCAATGTTAAAACTGTAACACAAATGATCCTTAACAATGGGAAGAACAACCCCAAACCAAAGCCAAGCTCCCTCTGGAATTTAGAAAGAACTAAACCAAAAACTACTCACTAAATCAGCTGTTTTAAACTAACAAACACCAGGCTTCTCTAAAAGCCAAAGCTAAAGGACACACAAAACTCATTAGAATTAACAAACAAATGTATAAAATGAGAGTACCAAAACTCACTCGAGTTATCAACAAACAAGTGCTTATTCAAAACACTAGACAAAGTCAGTTTACTGAGAGGAAGAAGAAGAAACCACATGTTTGCACACAACTCTCAAACAATTCTCTTCTTCCCCTGATGAACTGCAGCTGGCTGCTTTTAAAAAGGGAAGAGGCTCATCAGCCAATGTAGCACAGCTGTGTGGGACTTCTGCTCTGGCGCTGTCCAAGGTTCTGAACCAGAGCTGCAGAGCCTTCAGCTGTCCAAGGTGCTGCACGTGGAACTGGAGTTGTAATGTCTCCTCAGCCCCAAACAGAGTTGACGTAACATACACATTGTGAGTGAATCTTAGAGTCCTCACTGGAATAAAAATGTTTGTTTTCAGTAGTTTCTGTCTGGTGTGGTTCAAGATTGAACACATTTTCCATTTTGGTAAAGACAGCTCACACAATGAAGAAAATTGTAAATGTCAAATTGTTCAATTAATGACAAATAAAAAATAACTTCATTACTGTGGAAATGTTGAGATATTTTACCGTAGTCTCTATATGCATCACATAGTTTAGTTGTATTTCTATCCTGATGAGTTATATAAGATCACCTAAGTGCTGGATTCCCCTCAAGGGCTGACACACATGGAGCCACTGCGGGTAGGTTTTGGCCACATACCACTGTGAAGGTGTCTACAGAAATAAACACAGTTAATGGACAAGTGCAAATACCTATTGGGCTGCCACAGGGAAATCCGCAAGTGACCTGAATGTGATGAATTATGGTAGATCCATTGGTGGGTTGCCCTTAACTGAATCTAAAAGGGGCCAAGGTGGGTAAAAATAGCAGCCCAATTCATGAATCCATACTCAAGATCATTGTGTGTGTGTGTGTGTGAATTCTTGGGTTTGCCCTGCATACCCCAGACACAGCCCACTGAAGTCTATGGTGAGTCCAAATGGGCATGTCTGCTGAGATTGGCCCCTAAACTGTTAACTCCACAACTGATCAAATGGTGCACTGTGATCAAATACCCCACAGAACATCTTTTCTGCATCAGCAACCATTAAAAGATCATTAGACTTTTTGTAAAACTGTCCTGAAGGAGTGCCCCACTGAAAGGGGTCAGCGATTTTTGACAGATACCCAGGGTCTGAACCAACATTCAACAGCTTTTTTCTGATCATTTACCGAGAAAAGGAAGCTTGAAAATAGGCATTACATCGGTATTGGGGTTCTCTAAGAGAGGACTAACCTCGGCACTTTTGAAATAGGATGGGGCATAATCTTGTCTCAGTGAGTTGCTAATTATGGAAAAAAGAGATGAACCAGTGCAGGCAAGGCGTTAGCTTTGGGTTAGCTTGTAGCTGCATCGCTTCAGTTCGACAGGTGTCATTTGATCCCAGCCTTACAGCCCCACCCTCAGCTCCACCTCTTTTCCCTTTTTTTGGGAATTGTCTAGGTTTGACAGAACCTGTGACATGGTCAAAATGGCGGTGGTGGCCACCTCCCATTTTGGCTCAAAACATATAATTGGAGCCTATGGAAACACATAGTCCAGTAAATATGTTGATGGTTGTCATACACACACACTGATTTGTGTGCAACATTTGTTCTCCGCACTTGACCTATCCTCTGGGGGAGCGGTGAGCTGCATACACAGCTGCACTTGGGAAACATTTGGTGGTTTAACCCCCCTCCCCAATCCAACCCCTTAATGCTGAGTGTCAAGCAGGGAGGCATTGAGTCCTGTTTTTTCAAGGTCTTTGGTATGACCCGACCAGGATTTGAACTATGTCTGCTGCTAAATATCTTACTTTTGGGGGTGGTGGCGGTGCTGTTGTGGAAGCTAAAGGAAGCGGCATCCTGACCAATCACAAGCTTACGGTTTACAGTTTAACAGCTGGGTATGTCTTCGTCAGCTTCTGCGAGCCCTTCGGAGAGCCCTTAAGTTGCGTGTCTCCACACCCATGGAGACATGTAAATTAGGCTTAACACTCATCAGCTGAAGACAGCTGAGTGTACTCAGGTGAGGAGTCTCTAAAGTCTGAGAACCCAGGACTCATTTGCCTAATGGTAGGTTTGTTTCTAAACACAGGGCTTCATTAATCCTGCTCATTAAACAGTTTCAATCTTAGGATATAACTGTTCTTTCCCTATCTGTAAAGTTCAAACTCTTTAACCTGCTATATCCTCCGGTTTTAAATGTTCTCTGGTTACTCAAAAGAGATCGGTGAGAAATAGAAGATGTGGTATCAGTCTTTTATATTGCATGACTCTGGTCAAGGGCAGAGCTTGTCTTCTTTTACTCCCTGACTTGTCTGCTGGTCATAGATGTGTTGCTGTGTTCAAATGTATGACATCGGTTCAGACACTGCTTCAATGAAAAATTAATTCAGTCAGGTCAAACTAGATTTGAACCCCCTGCGGCTATGGCAGCATCAATGACTTCATCCAGAAATGTTTTCTGTCAGCCCACAGAAGGCTCATTGTTTTTTTTTTTTTGTTTTTTTTTTCAATCAAAGAGTTAAACAATATCTCCTACAGTGGTTCACCTTTTTGTGCTGAAATCCAAAAGGCCACATTTGAAGTCCACTAAAGACCTGGTGAGACATTAGATTAGGTGTGGTGGACGTCATGAAGCAGTGGCTGATTATGAGCTGTGTTAGAGGAGCCACAGACACTGAGGGTCTGAGAGGAGATGGCTGAACAGACAGCTGCAAAATATGTTTGTTGTTCTTGAAAGGACCATTAATGATTTGTTCATCTTTTTTCCCTTTCAACCACACCTTTCCTTCTCTTACCTTTCCTCCTCTTTAATCGTTTGCTCTCTTTTTCTTTTTCATATTTCCCTGATAGTTTACTTATTCGTCTATTGTACTTTTTTTTGCTATCAATCACATGGCTGCTATTCTTTAGCTTCTTCTATATATGTTTATCCATTTTTCTCTTCCCTTTTCTAATTTTCATCTCCTTATTCAGTTTTTAAATCCATTTCCTGCCTCCAATCACCAATTGCTTTCTTTCTGCTGTTTTTCAAGAAAGGTGTGGAACACTCGTTAAATAAGGCATTGGTTTCTAATAGAAATTAATGCCTTGCAAGTCATACTCAGAAGGGGAGAAAAAGCTCAGATGCAGCTGTTTCCAGCAGAATGTCACATCAGAGGAGAGCTAAAAGTTTGAATATGGAACAATTTAATGAAAATATATATTTTTATATAAATCACACCTCCCCGGAGCATTTAGAGGTGTGCAGAATGAAGGTACAGTATTTCCTTTAAAAGCTATATTTAGTTAAAAAAACTATGAAATATTTATTTTGACAGGCAAGGCACTGGGCTTATGTTTACATCTACCAGCCAATAGAGGGCACTATTGCGGGTTACCAAACTGTCTAGGCAGGCATTGTGGAAAATGGTGGAGTCGGCAAGCTAAGAAGTTGCTTCTGAGCCCAGAAGTTGTTGTTATATTTCTCAGAAGAGGAGCAACTATAAAATATCTAAAACCAGAGTGAGTTTAGGTGAAGCCAACAGATGGACCCAAATAAAAAAATTCACATATTGGCAATGAACCTGGTATCTGGCGGCTGGACACCTTGTTCTATTGTTGCAACTACAACCTACACTCACTAGATGTTGCTTTGGTGTTCGTGTTCCATATTCTACCTTATTCCCTGCTATTTGGACATCTCGCTTCAGAATGGATAAGAAAACTGTAGCTCACCTAGTTACATGTCAGACTCTCATGCAGGAGACCCGGGTTTGATTGTGTACATAGTCTATATAGAGTTTCTTTTTTACATTAATGGTATATTTTTTTTACAGTAAGATGTCCAAATTTTTATTTGAGACTCGCCGAACGGCATTGAATTCACAGATAAAAAAGATGTGGGTTCAACTTTCATTTTGGAACAGTTTGTCAAGCAAGGGAAGGGCATGATGTGAGGATGCAGGACTGACCCATCATCAACCTTTGTCAGCTGTGCTGAAGAGAAAGGTACAGAACCAAATTATTTAATTAATTAGCTGCATGTTCTCCTGGCCACACACACACACACACACACACACACACACACACACACACACACACACACACACACACACACACACACACAGTATTTTCGTTAAGGGGTGTGCACGTATAGCATGCACGCCTCGTGCACGAGCCGACTATTGACGGTGCCGTTACGCTTTTGGCCTGAGGGGGCAATCGCGAGCATAAAAATTCAAAACTCCGTAAAGTCCCTTTAAACATTTTCCATTGTCTTTCCTTTCTGCTTCCTTTTGATGTTTACATCAAAAAACGATGTCACTTTCAGAAGTGAAAATAAAAGCTTTTATGAAGCAAGCTGCTTCTTTCTCTTATTGGAGCCACTAGGATAACTCCATTTCATGCTTAATGTTTTGACTATCGCTTTGAGTTTGTTACGAACGCTCCCGCTGTCACGGTGAGAGCAAGAGGTTAGGACCCAAGATGCAGAATCCCCAGAACGACTCAAGGCAGGAGAGGTTTGAGAGAATGCTTCCTTTATTTTAAAGGCGGGTGCGCCAAAGTCCAGGGGCACAAAAACAAACCCGACTTAATATCAAACTCGCAGAACAAACAAACAGAAGCTCACTCAAGAGCATAAACTAGGGTAACTAGAGGAGGACAGAACACGCTGACAATTACAATGAACCAACCACGCTGAAAGACACAGACAGGGTTATATACACAGAGGGAAACAATGAGGGAAACAGGTGACAGGTGGGGGTAGTGAGAGCTGGAGGGAAGGCAGGTGCATACAATAATCTAAATAGGGGAAAGAAACAAGCAGGATGGCAGATAAACCTTAACCTATAAAACACGGATAAAACTAAACCTAAAGACTGAGGGCCAAAAATACACAACTAATAACTAGGGGGATGAGGAGGACTAAAATAAGATTGACTAGGAATAGGGAGTGATAGGAGGACACCTGAGGGAAGTCTAGAGAGGGCTGGGGATAATAATGGGACACAAGAGGAGAACCTGGAGTGAGAACAGGAGGAGGCTGGGGACAGAGGGACACAGAGCATGACACCCGCCTCTCTTCTTATTCTTATTTGTGGTCTTATGGCACTTGGCAAACAACAATTTGGTGCATTACCGCCACCAACTGGATTGGAAATGAATGACTTCCTGTTAATGCATTGCCGTCTTAATAACCCTCTTATGACCATAATTATAACAGGGCCGTCTGGTTTTTTTTTCTTCTTATGGCTGTAAATTTGTAATAAAAAGTGCAAAGTGTGTGTAACTCTTCTCCTTTTTTCAGAACAATGTCAGCTTTCAGTGTATGGTTTGTATTTAGAATTTATTTCTCTTAAAGCCTTAAAAAAATCAGCTTAAATGTGAAATAAGCAAAAAACGGATTTGAATTTATTACTGAACAGGAACTTCAAAATGACTTGGGCAAACAATTTGGAATGAACAATTTAAACTTTGAACTGTAATGCATCTATTCTTAAAACAGTTTGAACCTTGGTATCTTTTTTAGCAGTTTTTAAGACCATTTATTTTTGTAAACTTTCAGACGTTTTATTTGATGTGGTAGACCTTGAAGCAGTTTCTCTCCAGCTGCAGGCAGAGTCCCACTCTGCACACCTCACACCGCCATGGGGTGCTTCTCTTGCACACGTGCACTGCTATACCAAAAACTTTTATTTTAGCAAATATAATTATTTATTGTAAAAAGATTAATAATGCTGGAATGAAGCTGAATCTTACAATTAGCAAATAGTTGAGGGTTGTTCAAATTATTTTTTTAAATAAAGACTGAACAATCATACCCTGGTTCACTGGAGATCTGTCCTTCTTCGTGGTCACTGTCTTCAGATATAAGCCTTCTGGGACACCTAATAGATCGTGTTGATTTTCTTTGAGGCATTTCCATAATTTCATGCCGGCTTTTTATGCTAATTACATTCCTCGTTCCGTTATCCGCTTTCACCGCGGCGCTGCGCTCCGTTTCAATCAGGCTGTATAGCAGGATTTCCCCTCGTAGCGATATTTTCCATAACTCTGATTGCTTCATGCTATAGATCGTTGGAAAGCTGCTTTTATATACGTTTAGGAACCGTTGTAATTTTTGGATCTGATCAGCCATTCAAAAGTTATAAAACGAGCATTTTGGATGACAAACTCAGCACGTGTCTGAATCTGTGTTGTGATTTGTTGCGCTCAAGACAGGGAATCCCGGTGGCTACCATAATATATTGTATATGCACGAAAAGCCCCATTTTGAATCTTTTCAGCACTTTTGGAATTTTAATGATATCTTGAACGGTTCAGGAATTATGGTAATGAGAATTACTCATGTCCAATCCCGTCGGCGGCGACAGGTTGGTAATAAGAATATTGTGGCATTAACAGAGGGGCAAGTGCCAACCCAAGGGGGCCCCAGGCGGCCGCTGACCTATGCCTAATGGTAAAACCGCCACTGTTCCTTCTATCTGGCGCTGTTCTAAATGAATGTACTGTAACTAAATATACATTATGCAGAAGCTGTCAGGTCACATATCTGCTGACCTGACAGACGATGTGGACATTTACAGACAGTGCCGTCTTACATGCACAGGTGAACACACTGGCTCGCAGATTTGGATAGTGTTCTGAACCTGTGAAAACTGCACTGTTTAAAGCATATTGTACCCCTATGTACACTGCCCACCTATGGAAGTGTTATAAGCAAAGCAGCATGAGGAAACTCACTGTTGCGTATAATGATGGGTTAAGGACAATGCTTAGAAGGCCAAGATGGTGCAGTGCAAGCACAATGTTTGTTAGTGTGGGTGTACCTACAAGCCCTGCAGTGAGACGGAATTTCATGTACAGTTGTATGTGTAGATTAAGGGACTCTAAGAACAGCATAATCCTGTCCCTCACAAACCCCACACGGAGTTCTGTCATGTTGTATTCTAACGTGTGGATTTATTGGCGTTTTAAACTTTATGTGAGCCTAAAATAGCTTGTGCATATTTTTACCTATTTTACTTATTTCAGTTTTTTTTATCTGTTTTGGACCTTCTTGTGTCTTTAATAAAATGATTGATTGTTTGATTGATTGATATTTGTGTCTGGATTTTCAAATCCTAGCGTTTCACTGTCTATTTTCAGAAGGTATTGAGATAGGTGTAGGAGACTATTTTCATGTTCAGCCTGCATGAAAAACTCTGAGTGACCAATCATAATCAGAAATAACCATTAAAAAATGTATTTTCAGTGTTCCACATCTTTAACTCTTTTCTCTGTGTCTACTGGTATTAAATATCTCCAGAGATGGATAATTGTGGCATCAACAAGTTATCTCCATGCCGTGTTTTTCTCCAGTTCAGCAACTAAACCAGGTGATTTCAATTAGCAGTCACTGGTTCAGTTGTTGAGCAGAACAAAAACACGGCATGGGGATAACTTGTTCATGACACAATTCCCATCTCTGAATATCTCTTCCCTTCTGTTCTTATTTATCTCTTTTCACTGCCTGTTTTCTCTGCACTCTGTGTGATTGCAGCTGCTGAATGTGGAGGTCAACAGTTTCTGCTGTCCAAGCACGGTTATTGTGTTTTATTCTATGCAATGACTTTGTGTGTTCACACTGAATGCTTTTGTGTGTCATCAGCCTTGTGAAAAAATGTCTCTTGTTATCCCCATTTTATGTAAAAACAGCTATGTGACTCCAGTCTGCTTCATAAATGAGATGAACTGCATCAAAGGGTCAATGTTTGGTAAAATAAAGACACAAGTGGTGACTGATTCAAAGCAACTTGTTGTTTGCTAAGAAATCTCTAAATCTCAGCAGGACATGGCCAAAAAAGGAAAACACAAAAGAAAAAACACTGACAAAATATTTTTGATCCTTGAGGAAAACACAGGACAAAAACAAACCAGACAATAGATTGTAATCACAACAGAAAGATGTTCAATACTGCTGTAAAGCCACCAGCTTTTCTTCTACTAAAACTAATAGCAGCTGCTCTGTCAGTTTTGTCTCAAAGGAATTCAAAAAGACTAAAATTTGAATGAAAGGAAACTGTTTCCTTGAAGATATTTCACTTAAAAGTAAATGTCTTCCTCAGATCTGATCATAGTTTGAACATTAATGGAGTCCTTGAAGTTATTGTCATTTGTCAGATGTCTACCAGTGAGACCAGTGAATGGTCCTGTAGTCACATTTACATGGTAACCATCATCATCATCATCATCATCAAGCTTTATTCATATAGCGCTTTCCACCACCCTCAAAGGGGGCCCAAGGCGCTGGGCAAGAAAAGTAACAACGATAAAAGGTAGTAGCAAGTCATAAAAACATAAAAAACAAAAATAAGAACATAGAGATTAGTGAGAATAATAAAATACAAATGAGATAAAAGTTAGATTTAAAAAAAAAAAATTTAAGTACTTAAAAGAAAGTAAAAACAAAAAATAAAAACAAACTAAAAGCATTTGTGGATAGCCATCCTATAAAAATGAGTCCTCAACCTGCTCTTAAAGACTGCCAGTGATTGTGTGTGACTGTTTGACTGTGAGAGGGAGCTGGTTCCAGAGAGCGGGTGCAAGGACTTGAAAAGCCCAATCACCACGAGTCTTAAATCGGGTGCAGCGGACGATTAGCAATTTCTGGTCAGCCGACCGTAATGGCCTTGAGGGAACATGCTTTATTAAGAGCTCCGCTAAACAGGTGGGGGCACTACCTTTGAAAAACTTTAACACAAATAGCAGGTTTTTAAACTGTGGCCGGTATGAGACTGGGAGCCCATGAAGGGAGGTCAGCACGGGAGAAACATGGTCCCTTTTCCTAGTTCCAGTCAAAAACCAAGCAGCACTGTTCTGAACTAATTGCAGCCAGTGCACCATAGTCTGACCCAACCCAGTATATAGGGAGTTACAATAGTCAAGCCTAGATGTCACAAACGCATGGAGTACACGTTCCAAGTGAGTTCTGGAAAGAATAGGCTTGAGTTTAGTAAGGCGACGTAACTGACAAAAGCAAGACTGAACTACTGAGTTGACATGAGAGTCCAATCTAAGAGCAGAGTCAAGTCTCACCCTAGGCTAGTGACAACCAGCTTCTGGAGGGATGAGAAGGTGCACAAATCAACAGTAGAACCTAAATTTGAGCTGCAGCTTGGGTGAAACATTATAAATTCCATTTTATGTTCATTAACATACAGGAAATTAGCTGCAAGCCATGCTTGGACCTCATTTACACAGGTCTCAAGGAACAAAAACATGCCCCGTTCCCCAGAGACAGTGGAGAATAGATCTGACAGAGCTTGCTGATAATGTTATCAACATAATCAATAAAATTATATTCTAAATGTTAGTACTTTATCATCTCTAGATTTTGGGAGGTGTTTATTTAGGAGAGGGTTGTGTCAGAAACCTCGTGTATCTCACTGGTTTCAATGGGGATGTCACAGCCAATGAGCATTCAGGCTCATTAGTTTGGATTTCTGGGAATTGGTGAAAGGGAAAAGAGATTTAATTGGAACATGTCAGTACTGTTCTGCAAATGTTTAAGATTTTCTTAAAGAGTCTGTATTCTGTTGTGAATTGTTCATTTTGTATTAGATAAAACATTTGTTGGTCTCTAACAGTGTATTTGTCTAATGTAGTGTTTCCATTAGTCTTCTCCATCTTTGTCTATTGTTCTCATCTCCTAACTTTAGTGAGAAAAGTGTTTTCTTGTTGATCTAATAACAGTCTTCTCGCAGCTCATAAACCAAGGTGGGATATATTTCTTTCACACTTTACTGCTCTGCAATCTTGTCTTAAGCTCTTTGTTTCAAGGACCTGAGCCCTTATTGTCTTTGCTCAGGATGGAAAAGAGTGATTGTGATGAACCCTAGATGTTTAAAATCTAATTTGGGACAATGGAGTTTTTAGTGACTTGCCAGTTTGTCAAAATTTGGCAAATATTTCAGAATGCACAAATGTTTTTCTTTTTGTGCCCATTTAAACACTTGACGAATAACTGTGACTTACATCATATATGTACATTTATAAAAAGGTCTTCGTTAATTATGATTTGATGATTTAAGACTGTCCAAATATGTTCTTTTTGTTCCAAAAACATTAAATCCCTCAAAGCTTTTATCCTTGAGTCATCTTTAATTACGGTAACCAACAAAGTCAGTTCCATCCATCTATCCATTCATCCATCCGTCGCTTCGTCCATCCATTTTCCTCCACTTATCTGAGGTTTGGTCGCGGGGGCAGTAGCCTAAACAGAGAGGCCCAGACTTTCTCCAGCCACTTGGGCCAGCTCTTCCTTGGAAAATCCCAAAGCATTCCCTGGACAGCTGAGTGACATAGTCCTTCCAGCATGTCGTGGTTCTCCCATTACGTCTACTCCTGGTTGGATGTGCCCAGTAAACCTCACCAGGGAGGCATCCAGGAGGCATCCTAACCAGCCACATGAACTGGCTCGATGTGGAGGAGCAGCAGATCTACTCCAAGGCACTTCAGGATAACCGAGCATCTCACCCTATCTCTAACGGAGAGCCCAGACACCCTGCAGAGAAAACTCATTTAGGCCGCTTGTATCCGCGATCTCATTCTTACTACCCAAAGCTCGTGACCACAGGTGCGAGTAGGAACTTAGATCAACCAGCAAATCGAGAGCTGAGCTTTTCCAGCTTATTTCTCACTTCACCACGACAGATCGGTACAACACCAGCTTCACTGCAGACGCAGCACCAATGCGCCTGTCGATGTCATGCTCCATCTTTCCCTCACTCGCAAACAAGGCCCCGAGATTCTTAAACTCCTCCATTGTAGTTCAGGAGCAAATAGATTATTCCAAATACAAGAATACATCATACCTATTGGGCTACTACTTGCCATTAATTAACGCAATGATAGAAGCAATGAAAACAAAACCAAGAAAATAATGCAGCTGAAAAGGGAACATTACTGAAACTCAGAGTAAAGTAACAACAGAGCAACAAACAAAACTGAATGAAAAAGGTTGAAAATTTATGTTTATTTCTTGCATTTCTGTTAAAGGAGACATAACATGAAAAACCCACTTTTTTATCCATTAACACAGTGTGTTTCACATTTTAAGTGTCTAAGTGAGCAAAAAGGCTTATATTATTCACTGGAGTTGCTATTTAGATATTTAATAATTAAGTTTTGGGCATATTTGTCCACCCGTTCAGTTTTTACATTATCCATTACGTCAGTAATTAATTTAGTCAGGATAACTACCAAATATGGTAATGGCCCTCGCTAAACACAGAGCCAATCCGCCATTTTTTCTTCTCGCTAAGATTTTTTGTAGTCCTATTGGAAAAATGCAGAATGTCTGGTTATTTTAGCCACACACAGCTCAAAACTGTTCCTCGTTTTAAGGAAGGGTGGTGTGGCAGTATTTAAACCCAGGAGCTGATGACACTACTGCTAAAAAAACACAGAAGAAAAAGTAGTGTGTTTGTGTTTGTGTGTGTGTGTGTGTGTGCGCGCGCGCGCGTGCGCGTGGTTCGTTCGTTCCTGTCTCCAGGCTAGTAAGTACTGAGGGCTTCATCTATCTAAAAGGAGTCATTTGCATCTGAATGTGGCAGCACCGGGACACAGCAGCAGAGCGGTAAGCTTCATATCACTCTAAAATGTCGACAAACTTTACTTTAGATTTACGGGCATTAGCAGCACTAAAGCGTTAGCATCCGGCTTGCTATCGCTAGCACAGTATGCTAGTAAAGTTAGCACCCAGATCAATGTGGATTTGGCTGATTTTCGTGGAATAAAACGTGATTTCTGATCAACGCCTTCTTTTACACCAGATGATAACCTCCCACTGATTGTAGCAGCAGAGAGCCTGCT
>SSNQ01034210.1:7500-27726 GCA_006942095.1 Nothobranchius kuhntae | reverse complement strand
CTCGGGAGACTTCTGTGTTCCACCCGGTTTTGCCCAGCGGTCAGCCCGGCGTATCTCAGACTCAGAAGCTCTGGTGTTGTGCACAGTTAACTCCGGTTGTAGCTAGGTTGCTACCTCCGTTAGCTTAGCTCCCACCTCCGCGTTAGCTTTGGGTTAGCTTCAGGTTAGCTTGTAGCTAGTTCGACCGGGTATCATCAGTTGATCCCGGCCTTACAGCCCCACCCTCAGCTCCACCTCTCTTCCCTTTTGTGGAATTGTCTGGGCTTGATGGAACCTGTGACATGGTCAAAATGGTGGTTGTGGCCACCTCCCATTTCCTCTCAAAAATGTGGTATTGGAGCCTATAAAAATGAATTGTCCAGTATATATGTCGATGGTCTAGAACAGTTCCAGAGACACCCACTGAGTCACCAAGTCTGTTAATTAAGGTGATGTGATCAACAGTGTCAAACCCTGCAGTAAGATCCAACAAAACTAACACTGTGAATTCCCCATTGTCTGCAGCCATCATGATGTCACTGGAAACTTTAAGCAAAGCTTTTTCTGTTGAATGTTTTTTCCAAAAACTAGACTGGAATTCATCAAAACCGTTGTGTAGTTCCAGAAAAGTAATCAGTTGATCTGCAACAACCTTTTCCAGTATTTTAGAGATAAAGGGTAATTTAGAAATGGGTCTGTAATTTTTAGGCTGAGATGAGTCCAAACTTGGTTTTTAAGCATAGGTACAATAACTGCATGTTTTAATACAGATGGTACAGAGCCAGATTGTAGAGATAAATTAATAAAATCTACAATGGATGGGCCAGTTTGGTCAAACATCCTGATTAACAAGGTAGTAGGAATGAAATCAGCAGGGCATGAGGTTGGTTTCATGTGTTTCTGAATGAGGCAAATTTATTGACACCATAGTTTTAATCTTCAGTTAAAAAAAGCAGTTTGTCATTAGCTGCTTAGAGTGCTGCACGAATGACATGTCCCTGTCGAAGATGACTCCTAAGTTTCTAAGGCTGGACTTCACAGACTGGCCTAAATCCTCCAGGTACTCTTTAATACCTGGGATAGTATCAACAGGGGAAACAACCAGAGTTTCTGTTTTGTTAACATTTAGCTGCAGGGAATTTCCATTAAGCCATTTCTTTATCTCCTTTATTTCGCAAAATTTTTAACTTGTTCAGCTCAGACTGCTTAAAGGAGCAAGCAAGAAGCAAGAAGCAAGAAAGCAAGAAAGAAGCAAGAAGCAAGAAAGAAGCAAGAAGAAAGAAGCAAAAAGCAAGGAGCAAGAAGCAAAAATAAGGAGCAAGAAGCAAGAAAGTAAGAAGCAAAAAAGGAGCAAGAAGCAAGAAAGAATCAAGAAAGAAGCAAGAAAGAAGCAAAAAGCAAGCAAAAAGCAAGCAAGAAGCAAGAAAGAAGCAAGAAGAAAGACGCAAGAAGCAAAAAATGAGCAAGAAGCAAGAAAGCAGCAAGAAGCAAGAAAGCAAGAAAGCAGCAAGAAGCAAGAAAGCAAGAAAGCAGCAAGAAGCAAGAAGCAAGAAAGCAAGAAAGCAAGAAGCAAGAAAGCAGCAAGCAAGAAGCAAGAAGCAAGAAAGCAAGAAAGAAGCAAGAAAGCAGCAAGAAGCAAGAAAGCAGCAAGAAGCAAGAAAGAAGCAAGAAGCAAGGAAGAAGCAAAAAGCAAGCAAGAAGCAAGAAAGACGCAAGAAGCAAAAAATGAGCAAGAAGCAAGAAAGAAGCAAAAAGCAAGCAAGAAGCAAGAAAGAAGCAAGAAGAAAGACGCAAGAAGCAAAAAATGAGCAAGAAGCAAGAAAGCAGCAAGAAGCAAGAAAGCAAGAAAGCAGCAAGAAGCAAGAAAGCAGCAAGGAGCAAGAAAGCAGCAAGAAAGCAGCAAGGAGCAAGAAAGCAGCAAGAAGCAAGAAAGCAGCAAGAAGCAAGAAAGCAGCAAGAAGCAAGAAAGCAGCAAGAAGCAAGAAAGAAGCAAGAAGCAAGAAAGCAAGAAAGCAGCAAGAAGCAAGGAAGAAGCAAGACGCAAGAAAGAAGCAAGAAGCAAGAAAGCAGCAAGAAGCAAGAAAGCAAGAAAGCAGCAAGAAGCAAGAAGCAAGAAAGAAGCAAGAAGAAAGAAGCAAGAAAGCAAGAAGCAAGACAGCAAGAAAGCAAGAAGCAAGAAAGCAAGAAGCAAGAAAGCAGCAAGCAAGCAGCAAGAAGCAAGAAAGCAAGAAAGCAAGAAAGAAGCAAGAAGCAAGGAAGCAAGAAGGAGGAAAGCAAGCAAGAAAGGAAGCAAGAAGCAAGAATGCAAGCTATAAGCAAGAAGCAAGAAAGCAGCAAGAAAGAAGCAAGGAAGCAAGAAGGAAGAAAGCAAGCAAGAAAGGAAGCAAGAAGCAAGAAAGCAAGCTATAAGCAAGAAGCAAGAAGCAAGAAAGAAGCAAAAAGCAAGAAAGCAAGAAGCTAGAAAGAAGCAAGAAGCAAGAAAAAAGCATGAAGCAAGAAAGAAGCAAGAAGCAAAAAGCAAGAAAGAAGCAAGAAGCAAAAAGAAAGAAGCAAGAAAGAAGCAAGAAGCAAGAAACAAAAAGCAAGAAAAAAGAAGCAAGAAGCAAAAAGCAAGAATGAAGCAAGAAAGAAGCTAGAAGCAAGAGAGAAGAAAGAAGCAAGAAAGAAGCGAAGAGCAAGAAGCAAAAAGCTAGAAGAAAGAAGCAAGAAGCAAGAAAGAAGCAAGAAGCAAAAAAGCAAGAAAGAAGCAAGAAAGCAAGAAAGAGGCAAAAAGCAAGAAAGAAGCGAGAAGAAAGCAAGAAGCAAGAAAGAAGCAAGAAGAAAGAAAGAAGCAAGAAAGAAGCAAGAAGCAAGAAGAAAGAAAGAAGCAAGAAAGAAGCAAAAAGCAAGAAAGAAGCAAGAAGAAAGAAAGGAGCAAGAAGCAAGAAAGAAGCAAAAAGCAAGAAAGAAGCAAGAAGCAAGAAAGAAGCAAGAAGAAAGAAGAAAGAAAGAAGCAAGAAAGAAGCAAAAATCAAGAAAGAAGCAAGAAGCAAGAAAGAAGCAAAAAGCAAGAAGCAAGAATGAAGCAAGCAAGAAGCAAACAAGAAGCAAGAAGAAAGAAGCAAGAAAGCAAGAAGCAAGAAAGAAGCAAGAAAGAAGCAAGAAGCAAGAAAGAAGCAAGAAAGAAAGAATCAAGAAAGCAAGAAGTAAGAAGAAAGAAAGAAGCAAAAAGCAAGAAGCAAGAAAGAAGCAAGAAGCAAGAAACAAGAAAGAAGCAAGAAGCAAGAATGAAGCAAGCAAGAAGCAAGAAGCAAGAAAGAAGCAAACCTCCACCTAAACTTTGTGTGTGCTTCAGGTCGATGGGTGTTCCACAGAGTTAGCTCTGGTTGAAGCTTGGTAGCTACATTTGTTAGCTCAGCTCCCACCTCCGCGTTAGCTTTGGGTTAGCCAGGGTTAGCTTCAGGTTAGCTTGTAGCTAGTTCGACCGGGTGTCGTCATTTGATCCCGGCCTTACAGCCCCACCCTCAGCTCCTCCTCTCTTCCCTTTTGTGGAATTGTCTGGGCTTGACGGAACCTGTGACACGGTCAAAATGGCGGTGGTGGCCACCTCCCATTTTGCCTCAAAAACATGTTATTGGAGCCTATGGAAATTAATTGTCCAGTATATATGTCGATGGTCTCACCAGACGCCAATAAACGTGGCGTGTGCCCGGAAGTAACTCAAGACGGGTTTGATCGGAACCGCGGCTTTTCCTACCAGCTTGGTTCCAGAGAGGGTTCACTGGGCCTCGATATTCCTGATCTACAGAGGACTTCCACTGAAGGCAAGGTAGACCGACATGATGGTGTCTCATATGTTTCTGAAGCTAACCAAAGCTTAATGCGAAAACAACATCTTCAATTCCTGTCAGAACAATCGCTTCTTCGGATTTGCTGGTTCTGATTTAACATCACGGGTCATCCAACCACCATCTCATCCATTTTTAGTTACACTGTACATTTAGTTTTAAAGTCAGTCTAGTTTAATTTGTTAGTAATCTTTCATCATGAAGTGAATGGTATCTCAAGTTTTATTCATTTTAGATTTTGCACTTCTGACTTGGAGAACATCTATCGAGCTAAACCTACCACCACTAATGCTCCTTACCTCATGACCATGCTTCAGAAATATTCATCTGTGTACCTGTCAGAGTAAACAGAGGTGACTGCTCCTCTGTGGCTCACTCTACTCTGATGCTTTGCATTAATGTGCTGTATTGACCCAGGTTTGATGGCATGCTTTGCATTTACTGTATAGGTCCTAACATCATGTGTTTTACCAAGTAAGTAGAATGAAAAATTGCTTCTATGTTTGGAAGCAGTGCTCATGAACTGTATAGGTCCGCCTGTGCTTTTCCCATCTCGATAAATAAATTTTCATTGCTTGATTGGTTACCATCACTGTAGCATTTCACCAGAAATAAAAGATTATATTAATATTTATGTACTGGTCTTCCCCAAAGAATTAAACTTGTTAACGTTGTGTCTTAATAACTTATTTCCTTCAATGAGCACCAAACAGAAACAAAAATGGAAGTCACCAGCTGGAGTAAATGATTGACAGTTCAATTTTCACTCCTCACTTTGACCTTCTGCAGCTTTCTGCTCAGCCACTTCTGACTATCCCAGTACTTATCCCATCCATCAGCTGATCCACAGTCATTAAGGTGGACAGATTGATTTACTTCCTTAAATGCATTTTGACACAGCTAAAGATGAAGATGGAGGAAGCTTCAGTAACAGAAAAGAGATGAGAGTAAATTCTGGGAAGATAAGAGAGAAATGAGAAGAGCAGGCAAAAGGTTTCTAAAGGAAACAAACGACCAGAGAAAGAAAGAGATTGAAAAAAGCAAAGTGTGAAACAAGAAGAGAGAAGACAAAAAGAAGATGAGAAAATAAAATATTTTGTGAATGTTTATTATGTCAAAGTGAAATTTGTGATGAAGGGAGATGAAGATATAAAATAAAATCTAAAAACATCACACAGGAGGGGAATGTGTCTGAAAAATCAAAAAAGCAAAAGTTATAAATCATATTTACAGCCTCAAAACGTTTTGGTTGTTCCAGACACAATCATATATTCATAATATTTTATTTACTGATATAAGTAAAGTGGTGACAGTTCATCACAACCTTACACTCAGGAATTTTTCCTTTAGGGGTCTATACTTTCAATCACCTCCACATTCTGACAGCAACCTGCAGCTACATGCACACTGAGACCAACGCATCATCACCATTACTGAAAAACTGTCACAGCCAATCAATGGCAGCTTTTGGTGTTTTACTAAAAAACCAGAATACTTCACACCCTCACACACAGATTGGTGTGGCATGTCGCCACACTGATGAATGACTCTGTCTCTTCATGTTCCAATAACAAAGCTTTGCTCTTTCCCTGTGCCTCACAGCATGATAGCAAATTGAAAGTCTGAGATTAAAGGCACAAAAGTGGTACAAAAAAGGGCCTTTTTTGATAATGTCAGACAATTTGAAAAGGTCCATATGTGATAATGTCACAGCTGTCACAGGTAAAAGCCCCCAGTGAGAGACAATAATGAGCCTGAGAGTGGGGGACGATGGCAGAGTAACTGCTGTGGTTTAATTGTCTGTTGACCCAAATAGAACACTCTGCAAATGCACCACGCTCTGAAAACTGCCTTTGGATATTCCGAAGGAATTTTAACATTAAACCAAAACTCTGTTTTAGACATTTATTTTTGACTTATCGGCTTTTCAATTAAGAAGTGATGAGCAGGAAATGATTTAATCAAATCTGATCTTTGTTAGACTTGTTCAGAAGAAATTCGCTCTTGGACAAAACGGAACCTGTTAACATTTAAAGGTCTGCCTTTCTCCCTTTTAAACCCAGTGTGAGATGAACATTCAACATGACAAAGAAACAAGGTCTGATTTATTTTTTAAAAATCAAACAAAGCAGTAATTTGCATTGAAAATGTCATGTCACATAGCTCTTAAAGCATACAAAAGATCTTATTACCTATGATTTAAAAATTAAATGTAACAAATTATTTGTTTATGCTTATGTTTATGTATTTAGCAGACACTTTTGTCCAAAGCAACTTACAGGTGATAATCAAGCCATCAGGTTTCCCTTGAGGCTAACAACAAATTGTTTTTAAATAACTTGTAATAAATTTGATCCAGGAAAAGGAACCCACAAATCTGCAAGACGTGAGAGACGTTAGCATTTCACTTTCCTTTATGATGCTATCTCATAGCAGGATTGCAGCCAAGGTTGAACATGAAGCATATGGCCCCTCCACTAGACATGCTCCACCGAACCTCTGCAGCCCTGGCCAGTCTGGTGGCATGCCAGTCACAGCGCTCTGTCAGTTTGGTGGACCATTCATAGCACTCTGTTAGGTTGGTGGGCAGGATGTTACTGCAACAGCGAAATGAAGCTGGTGACAGCTTGTTTGACACAGCTTGGGCATCAAATTTGGACTATTTATACTTGGGCATTCCCTTGAGTCAAAGGCAGAGTTTATTTAGAAAAATTATACTCTTTGACAATGTATGACAGACTTCCCCATTGACTGACGTTCTTACGTGGGAATACGTCACGTTATTTGTTATCCGACCGCATGCAGAGACTGTAGACCATATATCCCATCCCACCACTAAGATTCATCAATGGGTCGTGGCCAGGCTTTATATTCACATTAGGATGGCTTGCCAGGCTAGCATTTCCACATTTTAGAAACCAATGTAATCCCTAAATAAATAATAATTGTTGGTGCATGACATCTTGCTTGCAAAATCACTGAACCATTTTGGTGTAAAGTTGCACCAATATATCACAAAAGGTCTTATATAAATATACTTGAGATTTCCTAAATGTATTTGTATTTATTGATACTTGCTCATTCCACAATGCTAAAAACTAGCAAGTAAATAAAGGAAGTGAAAAAGAGACTCTTAGGTCGCACCCTGGTGTAAACATTTTGATTAATATCACAAAGCTGTAGTGACCTGCTTTCAGGAAGCACCATTCACTCACCACTCTGTGCCTCTAATGACACCCTCATCTCTCTTGGCAAATGGCAGTGACTCACTCTAAACTTTTAAGAGTGATTCCTTACTCTCAATAAATTGGTCATTTACAAGAGACCAGCAGTGCAGTGTGTCTGAACACAGAGACTCAGAAAACAACTAGAGTCTCAGAGAGCCAATTTCAGAGGGAACTGGACAGTAACACTGAATGTCAAACATTCAGCCTACAAAAAAGCCTTAAAAAACATCTTTCAGGGGTAGACACGATTTTCAAGTGTTACGATAAACCTAAACTATTAGTTATTATATAAACATTGAATATGTGGTGTGGTTATGACTGTTAATGTCAGTCTGAAAAGAAACATTCCAATAGAAGGTAGATGGCTCAAAGTGGGCATGTAAACAAATGGAAAATTACACAAAAAATAAACAGATGAAAGAAAGAGTGGAAAGATTAGGTACCTTATTTAAATAAAGCTTGTGCAAGCTTGGTTTACTTTCTTGTGATGTAGAAGCATCCAATCATTTCTAGTAGCTCCCTGCAGCTATGAGTGCTCCTTTTCTTTTTTATTTATTAATTTTTTTTTGCAAAGTTTGACTTCAATCACTTCTTGCATTAGAAAAATTTTCCATTCTGGCATGCAACTACTGTATTATTGCTTTGCCTGTGGGTTTCATTACTGGCTGGAATAATAAATGACAGTAAAGTAGATGGAATAGACAGATAGCAAAGCCAGATATTAAAAATGAAATGAGATATGCAATCTCTACATAAATGTGCAGTAAAACACCACACAGGGCAAAGGTCTGAGCAGAAAAGCCTGGTCTCAGACATACCTAACCTGATTGAAAGTTGTGGACATCCCAGTGCACACTGGTTCAAACAGTGAAGTGAACCATCAGCTTCTTAATTGTGTTCAAACTCAAGAGGTCAAACTCGTTAAATAAACAGGGGCTTCGTGTTACTTTATAATTTAACAACGAACTTAGAAAATAGGAGATTGTAACTGAATGACCACTTTAGTTTAACTTGGTTTGCACTGGATGAGACCTGGATCTTAATCTGTGTGAGAAGCATTTTAATATTTCATAGTTATATATCTAGAACAAGCAAACCTTTTTTCTTAATGCCAGTAGAGACTCTGAACTATCAGAGTTTCTCAAAGACTGATTTTGAATGACAAAAATTGATAAACATGATGTTAGGTCAGACTGGGACTCAGCAGACAAGACATGCAGTTCAGCTGTATTGTGTAAGCGTGGAGTGACTAGCGTTGGGCGGGACAGACACAAGGTGCATATAGGAATTGTAGTGTGCAACTCAAAAGGAAATGAGAGCGTACCGCAATTCCAGAAAAAGAAAGAGAAAACTGGTTGCTCTGGAAACTCTGGACAAGGTTCTAGTGGAACGATCACTGTTCGGTGAGAGGAAGTAAGGCACTTCCATAGGCTAGAGTGGTCATGTGAGCATTGATGTCCGGTGAGTGACCTGCTGGGTAATGAAGTCTTAGGGGTTGGTGTGGTGGGAGGTAAGGTGCTGGGGAGAGGGAATTTTGACATTAACCACCCCCTCAGGGGCGGCTCCAGAAGGCCCAGGGAGGTGTGACCAGTAGTCGGTGATGAGTGATGGATTCAAGATGGAGCAGGCAGGCTCACTGGAGTGCTCCTCCCAGCCGTACCACACCCAGTCCACCAGGTATTGCCAGCCACAACCACTGTGATGGGTGTCCAAGATGCAACAAATTGTATAAACATGATTGCCATTCATGTAGCAAGGAAGATATTCCAGAGTGGCTGGAGGAGCCAGGGGAGATAAGACTAAGGGCTTGAATTAGGAGACGTCGAATATGGGATGGATTCATATAGCGGCGTGCCGGTGAAGGCAGTAAGCCATTGGATTAGCAATCCTTTATACAGGGTAGGAGCCCAGGAAGGGGGCTTGGTCCTCAAATGCCTTGAATCAGCCCTGGGTGTGGGACTGAGCTTTGAAGATGATCTGAATTGTATCAAATTTATAAATATGACATGCTTATAAATAATTGCTTTAGAAAGTTTAAACGTGTAGTGGGATAGTTCGACCGACATTTAAAGGGACTTTACGGAGTTTTGAATTTTTATGCTCGCGATTGTCCCCTCAGGCCAAAAGCGTAACGGCAGCTTCAATGGTAGGCTCGTGCACAAGGCGCGCACGTGCACACTCCTTAACGAAAATACCGTGTGTGTGTGTGTGTGTGTGTGTGTGTGTGTGTGGCCCGGAGGACAGAGGACAGGTTCTGTACCTTTCTCTTCAGTACAGCTGACAAAGGTTTAAGATGGGTCAGTCCTGCATGCTCAGATAATTCCCTTCCCTTGCTTGAAAAATTGTTCCAAAATGAAAGTTGAACCCACATCTTTTTTATCTGTGAATTCAATGCCATTCGGCGAGTCTCAAAAAAAAAATTGCGCATCTTACTGTAAAAAAAATACCATTAATGTAAAAAAGAAACTTTAAATAATCTTTGTTCACACCCAGAATCAAACCCAGGTGTCCTGCATGAGAGCCCGACGTTTAACTAGGTGAGCTACAGTACCAATAACTTCTCTGGCATCTGTAATTTTTATATCCTTGATTACAACTAAAACAACGTTCAAAGAATGGTTCGGAGTGAAAATGGCTATTTTGTTGCTAATTTGCAGTAAATATCTAGAAGAAAGTAGCTAAGGGTCCTCAGAAATGTAGCTAGGTTCATCACTAGGCGTTAGGAACAGCGACAAAGTCGCTGAGTTGGCACTACCTCTCTCTCTGCTGCTAAAGCTACTGATAGCAAATGCTACGGCGATGCCTGAACGTGAACGCGCATGAAGCAGCCTGCTCGACCCGAGCAGCTCTCTTTTTCTGTGATTTTACAGAAAAACAGGCAATCACAGTAAAAACGCCAGGGCTCATTCTACAGGACCAGGGCATTGCAGGAGAATGTATGAAGAAGACATTTATTATGTCTATACATGTTTTGGCTGTCAAATTTCCATAATGCCCCTTTAACGATCATGTGTTAATTTTATATTTTTTGGGGTGGCGACACTTTCAGGTGAGCCGGGCTCCCCTCAGCTCCCCCATAATTTGAACCCTGAATATCTTTCTTTTGCAGCCAAACAACCGTTTAAAATATCCTAATTTGACATGGTTACAGTCAAGCAGCTCTGATAAAATAAATCATCACCCAGGAATCTGAGGGTGGTAATATGTCAGAGATATAACTTGTTGACATTTATTCAATGTGAATAAACAAGGAAAAACACCCTTTTGTTCTTCACAGAACAGCACCTCTGATTGTGTTTCTTACACCTCCTACATGTTCATACTAAACTGTGAGGAGGGGGTGACTAAGAACAGGCTGAGCCTCAGCTTAAATCATCTTTGTTTCAGCTGTTGTTTCTCACTGCTCCAGAAATTCAAAACAGCATTTGTTTTCAGACTTTAGTTCCACATTCATAAATCCCAAGCAGGAAATTTAAAATCATTATGCATCCTCCTCCATTTCACTTTCAGTATTTTGACCATAAAACTGATTCTTTTGTGCCAACAAACCTAA
The DNA here is from genome assembly GCA_006942095.1 of Nothobranchius kuhntae. Classification (NCBI taxonomy): domain Eukaryota; kingdom Metazoa; phylum Chordata; class Actinopteri; order Cyprinodontiformes; family Nothobranchiidae; genus Nothobranchius; species Nothobranchius kuhntae. The sequence goes on along the minus strand of SSNQ01034210.1, from coordinate 17,140 downwards.
CGGGAATGTGCCAGAAACGGAGTTTGACACAAGACATGTAGATAGAAATTGTTCCCATCGTCTCCAAGAACAAACATAATGTTAAACTAGGCTGTCTCTAAAACGCAGGTTGGTCTGCTACTGCACATGGTTTCCATAGCAACAGCTCGCTCCACCACAAACATCTCACCCCCGACAGGTCCCAACTTTGATGCTGTGATGATTGAGGCAACCTCATCTCAGCAACTAATGAGCCTCCAGCTGAAGTTTTAAAGTTTTTGTGTGGGGGGTGGGGGGACTGGGTGATGGGGGATGATTGAAGGTGAAATAGAGTAGGGAGGTGCAGATTTACAGCTAGCAACAACGTTTCTCTCTGCTTTTACTCTCAATTGCTCAACCACAGATGGAAAAGGATTTTAAAAAATCACCTGACTGCTGATTAAACGGTATCAACAGAAAAGGTCTCAGGAAAAATGCAATCAGACAAAACCTTACCAGATAGAGGTGGCTTAGAGAGACGACCTGCAGGTGGCGCTGTTGTCAGGTTATGGCCATTATCCGAGAATGTCATAAACAATGGCAGGGGCAGAACTAGAGCCCTGCACGGGCCTAAAATCTGAGCCCGTGTCCGGCCCGGCCCGAGGGGGTGGAGCCCCAGCCCGACCCGGTGCAAAAAGGTTTTCAGGATTCTCTGGCCCGACCCGAGCCCAACTTTTTCTTAACCAACTAAATGAAAACAAAGTGCGTCAATCCTGACCAATGTGTTAAAAGATGTGCAGGATCCGATCAATTTGTTTTTCCCTCATTGACCGTCACGGGGAAGACGGCGCAGTGCTCTGGTGGTAATCAAGTTAAATTTGATCTCTTTCCAACAATTTTCACAAGAAAACAAAACAGTTAAAAGCAGGGCTTGTGTTGACCGGCTAGTTCTCGTATTTGACCGTTAATTTTGACGGAGAAAGAATAGAAAGAATTACCCCGACGCATGCAGACGAACTGACATTTTATTCCACGCACATTACAGATGTAGCTAAATCACCCAAGAAAAGATTCCCATCTGAACATCTGAGCTGGACACTGCTCAGCGCAGCTCGCTGTCAGCGCATATGTGCACAGCGAGCTGAAGTTGTGGAGATTGACTTGGAGCGCGTCCAAACCCTGACTCTCAGAGAGACTTGTCACTTAGAAAATGTTCCCTGATTATGAAACTTTGGCTGAATAGTGCTTGTTCCTGTCTCCAATGTGGCGACGCATCCAGGAGCCGTCTGAGGAGAATCCCAGAATCTCACATCCTCTTCAGCTCAGGAAGCGCCTATGATTACACACAAGCGTGACCCGTCAACCCGGTCTCACAGTAAGACTGGGTTGGGCCTGTTCAGGTTTACACAGACAATCTTTTCATAGAATTGACTTACAGATATAAAATTAATTCAGTAAAATATAAAGCTTTTTATTTAAATATCCATTCAATATTTTACAAGCACAGAGAGCCGCATCAGATGGATGGAAGAGCCGCGGGTTGCCGACCCCTGGTATAGCCTATAAAATGACATGTTTTCTCCAGGACCAGAGAGGACGCAAACTCAATACATCTCTTTTATTGTGAGGTAATAATTTCTCCGAGTTTTGCGGTTGCGGGCGGGAGTGTAACACACACGTTGCGGTGTCGGGCGGTAATGGTCAGAAATTCAGCGGGAGCGGGCAGGAGCGGGATGAAGAAAACAGTCCCGCGCAGGGCTCTACTGCTGCGTTTAAGTGTTTCAATTTTTTAATGATTTCGATTAAAAATAAAGGCGCCCGGCCCGGCCCGTGTCCGAGGTAATTACACAGTCGTTGGCCTGAAGCCCGGCCCTCGGGCCGTCGGGCCGCGCCGACCCAAGGGCCTAGGGCTTCAGTGCAGGGCTCTAGGCAGAACGTAAGATTCACACTACTAACAACACACGTTTAATTAGTTTTCCCTGTTTGCTGTCTTTTGTTGCAGTTACTGTATATTATTTTAAGTTGCAGTTAGGTTGTGAAACGTACATGTAGCGATATGAATGGCCTCATTTGCGACCCAAAGGTCACACTTCCTCAGCTGGATCAAGCTGTCCTGGCTGCACTTCATTTTTCATATAAAGGCACCAGAATGCATTACCTGCACTTCTAATATTTACCTCTCAACGTAGGACTCTTTCAGAAGGGTACAGTACATGCACACCAGTAGTTTTTACGGTTATTCATGGGGCAAAATCTCCAACATTTTTGAATGTGCATCACAGCCCCTAGGCACGCCATCAGCTACGTCAGCCCAGACAAGAGCAGAGCAAATAGAGAAAGAATAGAGGATAATTCTGTCTGGATGTGGATGGAGATTACATTTTACAGCAGTCTGATCATCATTTAAATATGTAAACCATCACCTGTCTTCTAGTCCACGCCATCAGCATTACTTTAATGTATGTGTGTGTGTGTGTGTGTGCGTGCGTGCGTGTGTGTGTGTGTGTGTGTGTGTGTGTGTGTGTGTGTTTTCCACTTCAAACACTGGTCTAACCAACCAGACCAGCATGTCCAGTAACATATTAATGTTACAATTAAACAGTTTCACTTCATGTAGGCTAGGAATATTTCACCTGCCGTGGCCCGGCCGCTTCTGCTCCACATAAACTTTGTGCGTGATCAAATGTCTCTACAGGTGCTTTCTGAGCTGTAGAGGCTATTCTGCCTCAGACTGGATGCGTCATGTGTCTCCACATTAGAGACGGGAACAAGCGCTGTTCAGCCAAAGTTTCATAATCAGCGAACATTTTTCCAGGTGACACATCCCTCAGAGAGACCGGGTTTCCAGACCGTTTCAGTGGGAGGAAATCTTACCGCATCACTGTGGTTCTGCACTGTGGTCCAAACCCCTAAACAGATCTTCAGCTCACTGTCCATCATGTGCGCTGCAAGCTGTGCTGAGCACAGTGTCCAGTATAAAGCTCTGATGTTCTGATGGGAATCATTTCTTGATTGATTTAGTTACGTCCGCGATGTGCATAACGATTAAAATGTCAGCTCATCCATGCGCATCAGTGTGCGTCGGGGTAATTCTTTCAAAACAACCAACATCCTTGAGTTTATCTGCCAAAATAAACAGTCAGATGTACATATCTGTAACCTGCCATTTAACTGTTTGCCTTCTTGTGGAGATTGTTGCAAAGAGAAACAATTAAACTTGATTAACCCCAGAGCCATGCGCACTGCACTGTACTCCATGACTGTAAATGAGGGGGATACGATTTAATCTGATCCTTTTCTTTTCAACACGGTTTAATGTAAAGTTTCATTCAGTACAAACTTTAGTTACACCAATCTAATGAGACAGAGCCTGGATTTGTATTCTGAACAGTTTAAACATATTTTAAACAGAGACAAGCATGACGCGTCTAAAATCTGCACCTGCTCCACCATTATGGAAATTAAACTAACAAGATGAATAACATTAAATTATTTTAGGCACAGACAACATCCCCCACACTTTTGAAAATCTTGCAACGCGCCTGCTCCGCTCAACAATATCACAGATGGAGAAACAGTTGGCTGCTGCCACTTCAACTTTAGAACAAATTACCAGAGTGCCAAAAAGAAAAACACCATTTGAAGTCACAGACAACAAGACATTTAGACGTACAAAACAATGACTGGTGTTAAGCGCTCCCTCGTTTCCTCTCGCATAGCGGGTGTCCAGTTCTGGTGGACGCAGATGCGGGGAAGATACCTGAGGGGAGCGGTAAGTGTTCCTTGACTGCATTGTGTTCAAAACGTAGATTGTTTTATTTTGATTTGTTTAAAGCAAAACTGTCAAAACAACAGAAGGTTGTGTAAAACCCTGATCCTGAATGTAAATCAAAGGCAACACACACATAGGTATACCTCCATCCATCCGCCGCTTATCCGTGCGGGGGGGGGGGCTATCTCCAGCTGTCTTCGGGCAAACAGACAGGGTACGCCCTGCAAAGATTGCCAGTCCATTGCAGAGCCACACATGTACCTATGTATGCAAAATGTTTTCTGAATAATGTTTCACATCCCAGAGATCCTTCTTTCAAACTGTGACTCTGAGCTGCAGTGTGAATTTACTTTCTATAATGACACATGACAAGAGACTAAAGCCTCTTTAATTACTTCATTGTATCTGGAGACAATTAATTAGGCAGCTGAAAAACAGCAATGGCATTCAACACAAAACAAATGTCTTCGCTTGGTTAGTGACAAAGAAACCAATTAAAGCTTTAAAGTCAGATTTTATCAGTGATTTAAATAGATGAAAGGAGAACAAATAAAGAAAATGTGCAAGAACATTAACAAAATTCTTTCAAAGCATAGCTATCACTGAAACTCTACAAGTTGTACTAAAATGTCAAGTTTCTTGCTCTTTTTCTGCTTCTGCCCCCCCATCCCCACCCCAAACCCCCTAGAAAAATTCAATAAATAAGAATTCTAAATGAATAAGTCCTTGCATTTATTTTCTGAACAACTGAGCAGGGTTGCAAGGATCTCTGACCATGGCCACGCAGGTCTGATCGCTTTGGTGCAACTCTGTAGCTGAGCTGGCTTTCTGTGTAGCTGTCTCAGGAGCTTTCTGAAGAAAGCCACAGAAACACGCTTAGTTGATTCATGCTTCATGTTAGACAGGGGCAGCGTAAAGGTTGGTTTATGCTTGACGCGTCCGCGAGGTCTGCACGGCTCCGCGCGGAGAAATTGCGTCATTTTAACAACCACGCCCCTCCACCGCGTCTCCGCACGGCTCAAAATTTCCGCAACGCACGCCTCGGAAAATTTCTAACCACACGGACGGACGGACGCGGAAAAACATGGCGGACCGGCAAGAACTAGTATGGCAGAGGTTCGTAAATACAGACATTTGTATGATTCAGCTCTCAAAGATCACCGTGATCAACATGTTGTTAATAATTCTTGGAGAGAAATAGCTCGCACTGTCGGAAAAGACGAGGACGCTGTTAAAAATGCTGAAATGCCATGTTGTAAACAGTAATTTCTACTTCTACTATGGTGTAGTGTTGAGCCCCCTTCAGACAGGCCATGAAAAACGGAAATGTTCCAGACTCTGTCCGTAAGACCTTTGTGTCTGAATACAAACATCCAGATAACGTGTTCCGGAATTTAACCGGACGAAGCCCCTAGTAACAGGTCCGGACTTGTTACGGACAGGGTGGCTGCTTCAGACTGGTGAGGTAGAGTTCTGGACAAGGGGGAGGGGGAGGAGGAGGGGACCGGGGGATGCTGTGCGCACCTAGATAGCTCGCTGCTGTAGCATGCGGCGAACCACGGCGGCTCGCCTCCTACGGTACCGCCTAGACACGTGACGGAGCGCTTCACACCGCTTCAGTGATTCCTTTAACCATTGAGCTTCATCATCCAGGTCTCTTATGAGTCTTCGTGTGCGCAGAATTATGCTTAAGCGCCTCGTGATTTTTATCTTGAGAGGCGCTATAGAAATTATATTTTCTTCTTCTTCTTCTTAGCATAAGTCCGATTCTCCCTCCCACCCCCCACACCCGCCGCCGTCAGACATCTGGAACTTTTCCCTGCTGTGTGAACGCAGCCGAAAGGACAAGTTCCGGTACAAAAGTGGTGTGTCTGAAAACACAGTACCAGTTAAAACCCGGATTGAATTGTCCGCAAATGTTCCAGAATGTCTATCTGAAAAGGGCTTTGGATGCATGCCGTAGAGCTCCATGCTGCCCCGTTCAGTTTGGGAGAATATTGGCGCACCGCAGAGACGAGCCGCACGAACCATAAACGCTGCGAGTTGTGAAGCGCGTTCCAGCCGCGAGCCGCATCACCGCGCGGAAAGTGAATGCGTCAAGCATAAACCAAGCTTTAGGCCCGGCTACTTGGGCTCAAGCCCCGAATGTTTTATGAAAAGCCCCGGATCTAAAACGTGGTAGTAACATGCAGTACCAAAGTCCAACAGAGAGGGAGCAGCTGGCAGTAGTTTGTATACAGCCTGCCTGAGCCTCCACCACTGAAGAAGAAGCCCTTCAGCAGCCGGCTTCTTCTACACTCTGCCTGAAACGCATGAGTGAAGATGGACATAAGGACGTTTTTTAGACAAAAAGTACAATGACAGAAACCCAGCTTTGATGAGACTGGTGTTGACTCAGGTTTGTGAGTCTTATTTGAAAATATGTGTTGTGCTGCTGGTTTGTCTAAAGTTAGCTTACTATCAGGTAAAGTTGTTGGAGAAAGAAAGGGAAAATTTACTATCATCTCACACTAAACACTAACAGGAACAACATTCTGCCCTGAATATCCTTAATATGTAGCTTCAGATTAAAAATTATGTGGTACAAGACAAATATATATGATGTTGACTAGTGCGTGTCACGTGTGTGCGTGTGTGTGTGTGTGTGTGTGTGTGTGCGTGTGCATGTGTATGTGTGTGTGTGTGGGAGTACCTTAGAGAATGCTCCATGCTCAAGGAAGTATAAAGATAGTGGAACGCTATATTTATAATTCATAGCCAAAGTTGTGAAGAGAGAGAGGACAAGCGAATGACAGGCGCACTTGGTTCTCGCCTGCTCTTCGGGAATTCAGAAAAGGCCCCTCTCTATGTTTTGAAACCCCAAAAAATTATAAATTCACAAAGCAAAGGAAGTGTCAACAAGTCAGTATGCAAAGAAAAGGAAAAACGGTGCACCTCAAGGTCGAGGGATACACACCGATGACAAAGAAGCACAACTATTAAATCTAAACTCTGCCAGAGTTTTGGCTATACGTTGGGGCCACTGACAGACCGAGTCCTTTAAAAGGAGGACAGGCAGAGTAGCAGCAGGTAAAAATGGCTGCCAGATATTAAAAACACAGAGTGAGAAAGGTGTTTTAAAGAAAAAATTTCAAACCAAAGCTCAATAAAGACGGAAGACAGAAAATACTGTGGTCTTTGGTTGGGGGAGCATGCATGGAGGAGTGACACTAGAAGTAAAGACGTTAGATGAAAGGCCTCATAAAACAAAAAAAAGGTGAAAATATAAAAGAGGAGATGCATTATTGGAAGTGAAATGACATCAGACTTTTTGTCGTCGCCATCCCTCCCCCAACAGGGTCTCAGAGCCGAGAGAGGAGACGAGGGAAGAGGTCACCAGCTTTCATGCCAATTTGGCTTTATTAGTTGGGTAAAAGAGGGAGCGGAAGGAGGGTACATGGAAAGAAAACAAGGAAATGGGAGAAAGAGAGAGTTCTCAGAATTAAAAGGAAGCTATTGATGTCTCTAGCTCCAAGGCCCTCCTTCTACCCAACTTCTAATTCAGCGTTTCACACACAGCACACACAGAGGAAATTAATTAGAGGGAAAGGAAGGAGGGAAAACTGGAAAGTGAGACAATACATCCGTGCTGTATACACAGAGAAACAGGTAAAAAAAGGGAAGAAGTGGGAAATAAAAATGATGTTGCAGATAAAACGTGGAAAAGCACTGAAGAATAAAGAAGAGAATCATCTTTTGTGAAGGCGTCTTTATCGGTGAAAGGATTACGAAACAACCCAATTAAATCAGCTTCTTCACTAAAGGGAATTTGTCAACCGGAGGACTAACACACACACACACACACACACACACACACACACACACACACACACACACACACACACACACACACACACACACAGCCAGGTCTCGGGGGAATTAAGCAAACAGGTCTACAGAGATGAGGAGGAACCATGTGACCTGCCTCACAAAGGCAACCCGACAACGACGAACGTGTCTGTGTGAGAAGAGTTCATCATGAAGTCTGACCCTCATCATGACAAAGATTATCCAGCTTTGATGTCTTCATTCACTTTTAAGCTGCAGATTTTTCCGCTGCCTTATTATTTTAGTCGTGAAGGCTTTCTGTTCCAGGGTAAGAGTGGAACTGTGTCCAGAAGTGGCCTGCGGCTAGAATCACACTAAAATATATGTGTTGACCCACATGAACTATGTTTTTAAGCCTCCAGAGATATCAAAAACATTTTAATAAAGTTTTGATGGCAGGTTTGTCAATGATAGTGTCTTGACGTGTTCAGCGTGAAATAAGTCAGAGTATAAGTCTGTTTTCTACTTTAGAGCTAATGCAAAACGTGTTTTTGAAAAGCAACTTTCACTCCATTTATCTGGAGTCATGAACACCTATGTATGCTGAAATAGTGGAAGTTACATGGAGACCCACCAGCCTTTAGTCCCTTCACATTAAGAGCCCTGGATAAATGCGCCGAATGCCTCCCTCACCAGTACTCACCAAACAGTTCTCTCTCTCTGTCCATGCAAAGACAACAGGCCTGCATTTCATTTTTTTTTCTATCAGTAGCTCAATATCTCTGATGGAAAGCAAACTTTTTTATCTTAAGTTTATTATTATTTACAGTTTGTAACTTGCAACTTAAACATTTACACTAAAAAAGAACAAACTGCCAATGAAGGAACCATCTACTAATCTCTGAAAATAAACGGAATGTGGGTTCTGCTCTTTAATGGTGCAGTGGGGGGAAAAAAATGAATGCTGCAAATATTCCTAAAGTACGTAGAAGGCATGCAGAGCTTCAAGGTGTGAATAGCAGAGCCTTCAGTGTGGTGATGCTAAATCTACACCTATGGACGAGTTTGTGTCATGAGGTGGCCAGACTCAGAGAAAAAACCCAACATCAGCAGTTACATTGAATTAACGTTGAAACAAACTCATGTGTTTTATTTTATTTTTTATTTTTTGTGTGTTTTATTCCATAAAGAAACCACCCCAAAAAAAATACAGATAAGAGGGAAAACCTTGTGCAAGGGGTCCTGTGGGAAACAGCCTCATGCTGCCAAAGTGAAAAGGATCTCTGCAGGTGCAAATATGACCATATTTAGAGACGTCATAAAATGAGATAAATGTTTATTCTATTACACAATGTGAACGAGAAAAATGGTTCAAACAGAAGAAAGTAGAGGCAGGTGCATAGAGCGAAGGTGACTGGTTCCACCCAGTAGTGGTGGAGTTTACAATAGGAGAGGGTCTCAATCCCTTTGCAAGTCTTGGGTGAGTGTCAAACATTTTAAAAATGAGAAAAAGCTGTTAAATATGAGAGGGCATCCAGAATCCAAAATCTGATCAATGAAAAAGAAATGAGCACATTTTAATCACATACACATCATCTCCAGATGATTGAAGCATCCCCTATTTTAGCATGAATCCGTTCTCCTTATCTACTCTCGCTCACACTTTTGGGCCTAATTACTTAAGACTGTTGGTAGTGATTAGCTAAAGAAACTCTGTTACTGCAGGAGGTGACCACTCACTAACCTCCACCTGTGTGTGGAGAGACGAAGACTTGTAATGAAAGCAATCAGCAGCGACCGGTATTTGTCAGCACCTTTAATGGAACACGCGCCTGGATCAGCTGCAGGATTAGCAACATGCATCCTCGGCTGTCTTTGGTGCTAGCTAAGAGCAGCAACACTTCCAAACCCCTCCTGCACTCCAGCGTGAGTTATGAAGGGTCATTCTTCACCAAATGTATTTTCTCCATGGTTGTTTTATCTGAACAGCAAGAGCTAAACATAAACACGCTGCTGTGCCCAGTTTCACACACCGTGCTTCTACATATATGCACACACTCAGATTTATGGCCACGGCGAATCCTCACACCTACCGGCCAGATT
>SSNQ01034210.1:0-5000 GCA_006942095.1 Nothobranchius kuhntae | reverse complement strand
TTTTGCTCAGGTATATAGTACTACACCGTTTGATGATCTTAAGCTACTTCTTGGAGAAAGAACGGTATGTAGCTAGATATCTCAGAGACAGACTAAATTATTGCTATTGCTGAGCTATGGTCACTCAGTGTCAGATATGTTTAATGAGGTTGACTCCAAAAGGTAATCATTTGCAGACGTGCATCCAGTCAAGTTTTGAGTTATTTATAAATATATATTTATATATTTATTTATTTGATGTTCTTTGCCAACAAACACACCATCAGCCTTTCAGTGGTGAATCACAAACCAAATTTATGCCCATCGCATCGTAATAATGACTTTCGTAAGGCACGCTTTTCGTCCTCCTACCACGTGGTTTAACGTGTTCTTCAACACTGCAAAACACAAAATCACTCGACACGCTCAAAGTCCGTTAAATGACCTCATTAAAAAGAAGACATGAACTTAAGGATGATTTTAGTCCTCTGGAGGTAGCAGAGTGAAGAATAGAGGAGACAGAACAGCTGGCCTGTGTGTTTGAGTGTCTTCATGTCTGAATGTTTCTGACGTAAACACCTTCACAGACTGACCCATTTCCTGTTTATTCATAATTGTCTGACCTCCTGTAGTAAGACCTGTCTTTACTCACTCATGTGTGTGTTAGCAGATAGGAGAAATAGGAGCTAGTTACAGTTCTGTGGTTTGTTAAATATTATCTTAAGTGATGAGTTTTAGGACCCCATATATCTGGGATCAGAAGACTGGTTTTCTCCTGCTCAAGCCACAAGCTTCATCCCCCGCGCCTGACCCACCCACGGCCGGCTGGAAGCCCAGGAGATACAGTTGTGGTCAGAAGTTTACATACACTTGTAAAAAATATAATATAATGGCTCTACTGAGTGTCCCGTTATTTCTAAAACTCTGATTTTTCTCTGATAGAGTGATTGGAACAGATACTTCTTTGTCACAAAAAACATTCATGAAGTTTGGTTCTTTAATGTCTTTATTATGGGTTAACAGAGAAAAGTGATCACATTTGCTGGGTCACAAATATACATACAGCAGTGCTAATATTTGGTTACATGTCCCTTAGCCATTTTCACTTCAATTAGGCGCTTTTGGTAGCCATCCACAAGCTTCTGGCAAGCTTCTGGTTGAATCTTTGACCACTCCTCTTGACAGAATTGGTGAAGTTCAGTTAAATTTGATGGCTTTCTGACATGGACTTGTTTCTTCAGCACTGTCCACATGTTTTCAATGGGGTTTAAGTCAGGACTTTGGGAAGGCCATTCTAAAACCCTTATTCTAGCCTGATTTAGCCATTCCTTTACCACTTTTGATGTGTGTTTGGGGTCATTGTCCTGTTGGAACACCCAACTGCGCCCAAGACCCAACCTTCGTGCTGATGATTTTAGGTTATGTTGAAGAATGTGAAGGTAATCCTCCTTCTTCATTATCCCATTTACTCTCTGTAAAGCACCAGTTCCATTGGCAGCAAAACAGCCCCACAGCATAATATTCCCACCACCATGCTTGACTGTAGGCATGGTGTTCTTGGGGTTAAAGGCCTCACCTTTTCTCCTCCAAACATATTGCTGGGCATTGTGGCCAAAAAGCTCGATTTTNCAGCAGCGACCGGTATTTGTCAGCACCTTTAATGGAACACGCGCCTGGATCAGCTGCAGGATTAGCAACACGCATCCTCGGCTGTCTTTGGTGCTAGCTAAGAGCAGCAACACTTCCAAACCCCTCCTGCACTCCAGCGTGAGTTATGAAGGGTCATTCTTCACCAAATGTATTTTCTCCATGGTTGTTTTATCTGAACAGCAAGAGCTAAACATAAACACGCTGCTGTGCCCAGTTTCACACACCGTGCTTCTACATATATGCACACACTCAGATTTATGGCCACGGCGAATCCTCACACCTACCGGCCAGATTAGACTGACCACGGAAAACACAGAAGAGTAATTTCATCCACTGCTGGGTGAGTAAATGCTGATAAGGCTTGTCAGGTCTTAGAGTTGAAGAGGGTGCACATGTCACATCACAACCTCCTGTTTCCTATGGGCTGTGACGCTTCTCTTCACTACTACTAAACACACACACACACACACACAAGCACACACATACATGAAAACACATGCAGTTAAAAGTATACAAAATCCATTTGCTACACTAATGCTCTCCCCCCAGCTGTGACATTAATAGCAACGTTAACGCCCCATAAATGTCTTCGTTACGAAACGCCTAAATGCACATGTACACACCCACACGCACACTCTCTCACACACACACACACACACACACACACACACACACACACACACACACACACACACACATGCTCATCTACCTTCCAAGCACCCTGGAGTCAATTAAAATCTTACACAGCTTTAGCTTGCCCTCAGGATTAGTTGTAACATGGACATGGACACACACACACACACACACACACACACACACACACACACACAGGACTTCTGCAGATTATAAAACACCTTCACCTAGAGATTTAGCTTCCTGGTTAAAACTCTTAGGTGCACAATCTTAGAAAAAAACATGCTAAATTCGTTGGTTTCCATGACAGTGCCTTTTGTGTTTGCCATCACGACTCTCAACATCGTGTTTTTAGTGTTTCAGCCAGTGTCGTGTAAACCAAGTGTAGGTGTCAAGAACACTACAGGTCAATCAGCATGTTGACCACTTGCCCTACATGTACTTCTTCAACATGCTGATAACTGTGCGGTTCACCCTTGCGACTTGTCCAGAAGACTGGGGACGGTGGCTAATGTGGAACTTAGCCTTGACACCCAACAGTTTCCACAGATGTCTCATCACTTCAGAGGTGAAATGGGTACCCCTGTCCGAGTCGACCCGCGTGGGCAGACCGAAGCGGGCAAAGACGTGGTTCATCAAGAGGATCGCTGTCGTCTTCGTCGTGTCATCAGGCGCTGGCAGACATTCAACCCATTTGGTGAACGCACAGGTGACAGTCAACATATATCTATTTCCCCTGGTGGTTTTGGTCAGGGGCCCCACCCAATCGAATTGCAAGTCCGACCATGGAGTGGTCGGCCCTCTTTCCTGTAGGGGAGCTCTGTGCGTAGGGTTGGGTGGCTGAAACTGACAACAAACCAAGCAACGCTCGACATGGTCCGAGATGTCACGACGCATCCCCGGCCAATAAGCAACCTGGCTCAGGGCACCGAACGTGGCCTTGACACCTTTGTGACCGGCGGATGGAGAGTCATGAGCCTGCGTGATCATGGCCCTCCGTAGCGGCTGTGCTGTGACAAGGACGGGCGGCAAAGGAGGCTTGGCGGCGTGCATCAGCAGACCCTCGACCATCCTCAGCGTGGAACGCACGCGAAAGAGAGAGCGAAGCTCAGGAACGGAGTCAAGCTCGATGGAAGTTGGTAGCTGGGTTTTAGGATCAGAAATGTATTTGATCATCCTGCTGATAGCAGGGTCCCGGGATTGAAGACTGACAAGCTCGGTATCCGAGCAGGCAGGTCCAACGGACACCGCACCTTTGGTTGGGTCCGAGGTGGGCGCCTTAGCGACCTGAGCTCGAGTAACAACACACACCTGGCGTTGATCAGGGAAAGACCACACCCGTGTACATCGATGAGAACATGCCCTTTCCCATGCTCATTGGGTTGGACTGTCTCCAGCGCCTGGACGCTAAAATCAGCTACAAGTCCGGGGAACTGTTTGCGCATGTGAAAAAGCCTAAGCCGCACAATCCGCCGCCTGACACGGACTTCCACTACTCTGAGGCAAGCCTTTCGGGTGAGGCCGTGGTTACGGGCTCACCACCACGCTCAAAGCCGCCCGGTAAGCCACCTGAAGTTTTGTCCCAGATTGAGAATGTCATAGACCAAGCCGATGCTCTCACCAATGAGGTCGAGCGAGACAAACTACGACAGCTTTTGCTAAAGTACTCGGATTTTCTTTCACTTGACTCCTTGGACTGTGGTCTGACCACTATCCATGAAGTCCGGATTCCTACTAGGCCAGATGCACCGCTGACCTTCGTGCGGCAATACAAGATTCCCCTGGCATCCCAAGGACCAGTCCAGGAAATCATTGACAGCCTCTTGGCTAAAGGGATCATTCGACCCTGCAACAGCACCTACTCGGCTCCGTTGTGGCCGGTACTGAAGCCTAATGGTAAGTGGCGACTAACCATTGACTACCGGCAACTCAACAAACAGGTTCCATTGTCTAGGTGGCCTATGGCATGTCTGGAGCAGGAGCTTCCATGAGTGAAAGATGCTAAGTACTTTTCCACACTTGACATTGCGTCCGGGTTTTGGACGATTCCCGTCCACGAATCGGACCAACACAAACTTGCCTTCTCCTTTGCCAACCAGCAGTACACCTTCACCCGGTGTCCTTTTGGTTATTCCAACTCACCTGCTGAGTTCAACATCTTCTTGAACAAAGCCTGCCCCAATGCTCGAGAGCGAGGGACCCTCATCTATGTCGACGACATTCTTGTTCGTCAGCGTACATTAGATGACCACCTGTTCGAACTGGACCATGTCATGGGTCAGCTCGCGACGGCAGGTGCAAAGATCTCTCTCGCCAAAGGACAGTGGTGCAGGTTGCAAGTTCAGTACGTTGGCCTCCTGGTGGGACCACAGGGAGTGCAGCCTCAACTTGGCAGAATTCAGGGCATTGCCACCATCACCCCTCCGACAAACGCCTCCGAACTTCGGAGCTTCTTGGGGGTCTGCAACTACTCGCGTCAGTTCGTGGAACATTATGCGGACATAGCACGACCTCTGACTAATCTGTTGAAGAAGGATGTGACATTCGAGTGGGCAGAGCAGCACCAGCAGGCCATGGATGACCTGAAGGCCGCGATGTGCTCGGCTCCGTGCTTGGCGCTCCCCGACTGTGACAAGGTGTTCCACCTTGAGGTTGGTTTCTCAGCTCACTGTTTGAGTGCTGGTCTCTACCAAATTCACGACTGCGACAGGCGTGTGGTAGCCTATGCTAGTAAGCTC
>SSNQ01034209.1:364519-378312 GCA_006942095.1 Nothobranchius kuhntae | reverse complement strand
AAATACATTAAAATAAACATATCATGATATATCGTAGCATCTCCCCTGTATTATGATGCATATTGTATCACCAGAATTTGTTGATGAAAAAAAAAGTCCTACCTAGGTACTAATATCATAGTAGTCTGGTTGCAACATATTCATCAATTCTACGAACAGTCAATAAAGATCAAAGTTCACATTATGAGTTGTCAGATTAGTAACAGTGAGAATATACATTTAATATCATGTAAATCAATATCGTGCAAACATATTCAACAAACATGCTTGAAATAATAGTTTTTATTTGTATTTGTACTATCTGTTACTACCTGTTTTTAAGGAAAACTGGAGCAGTAGAAATGATGATTAATATAATTATAATTGTTGTTGTTTCAGTTGTTTGTGTTGTGTCTTGTGTTTCTTTCTGTCTGTTTGAAAGCAAATTGTGGCTGTAATGCTTTTCTAGATTCTTGTCAGACCACACGAGGGCGGTAGACTTGTGAACACCAGCAATAGAAACCACAGAAGAAGAAGCGGAAGCTGGAGGGAGACACCCTGGCCTGAAGCGCACTGCGGCCTGTCTCATCGCCTCGTTATCCACTGAATTATGACATGTAGAAGATTTTGTGGTAAGTTGTGAATAAGCTACCTGTTCGGGTGATTTGTCTGTAACTTTTTCATCCGATTATAATAATAAATATGTTTTCTTTTCTACCAAGATAGATGAAACGTTAATCACTATGATAAGCTAACTTTAGCTCTCCTGGTAGCTCACAAAGAAAAGGAAAGCTTCACGTAAACCCATTCAAGCTGCCCGTCATTTATGCATATGCTATTTTAAAATGTGATTATTCCTTATCGTAGATTTATGTTAAGATCAATATTTAAGTTATTAATGTGATCATCGATTTGACATGCTACAGTTACTTTTTGTTAATTTGACCACTAAGCTGGAAGCACTCGTTTATATTAACAGAATGTAGTATGTGTATAAAATGTTCCCGTTTGTTTCGTTCATATACTGTTAAAAAAAGGGGGTTTCTTTGTTTACATCAAAGGAGAGCAAAATCAAGATTTTCTTTTGTGTACTAAATACGTTACTTGTTTTAATCTGTGGAAATGAGGGGCTGAGTTTGAAAACCTCGATAATCTTAAACGGGTTACAAACTGTTTAAGTCCAGTCAAGCTTGAAGAGATGATTGTGGTGTGAGCACAATTGATTAATCTGAGAAAAGATTCAATCTGACCACGAATTAATCGTTGTAACAACTTATTTGTTAATTTTTTTTATTTTGCTTTATAAATGAGCAACAACTACATTCTTAAATGATTTTGTTTTTTTTATCTATCTTTAGATATTTCAGATTGAACTTTTTTTCCTTATGATAGCAGTATCAATTAAGAAAATAATTCAGGATGATGTGACTTTGTTTAACTTTGGTTGAAGTCCAGCTCAATTAAGAGCAATTTGACACTGACTTGGTCCTGTTGATACCGCGGTGAAGTTAGCTTGAAGTTGGACGTTGGATATTTGACAGACATTGGTTTACACGGTCAGCGATGGGTCTTCATGCCGTGCACAGCGGCACAGACAGCGGTATGTGGTTCGCTTAGGGACTACCAACACATTTGTAGTCCTTTGTAAACGAGTACAAAAAAATTAAAAGCTTCCAGAATAATTTGCTAAATGGCTCAAAATTACTTCTGACTTGTGTTACTAAACTGCATTTACAAGACACAACAGTTTTAACACATTTCACACAATCTGATCTTTTTTAATTGGGATTTTATTCCAAAATTAAGGTTTTTTTTTCAATAGCTCCTAGGTAAATTAGTCATAATACCCAATACCATTTCTCAATGATATTACTAAGCCAGACCAATGAGACACAGCAGTTATCACGTTAATCGCTTCTGATTATTTTTATTACAATTTTTATTAATAAAGTGATTTCTTTCAGTAGCTCCTAGGTTAATTGATGTTACTACGCAAAACCATTTCTCAATTATGTTACTAAGCTACACCAATGAGACACAGCAGTTTTTATTATATTTCACAAGATTCAACATATTTTATTAGGATTTTTATCAAAAATTAAGTGATTTCTTTCAATAGGTCCTGTGTTAATTGCTCTAAACACCCTAAACCATTTTTAAATGATGTTACTTAGCCAGCCATGAAACACAGCAGTTTTTAATCACATTTCACAAGATCTGATCTTTTTAATTAGGATTTTCATGAAGAATTCTGTGATTTCTTTCAATACCTCTTAGGTTAATTGATTTTAATACCCCAAACCATTTCTCAATGGTGTTACTACGCCAGACCAATGATACACAGCAGTTTTTTATAACATTTCACAAGATCCAATCCAAGTAATTTTTGTCAATAACTCCTAGGTAAATCAGTCAAAAACTAAACCATTTCTCAATGGTGTTACTACGCCAGACCAATGATACACAGCAGTTGTTTTCACATTTCAAAAGCTCTGATCCTTTTTATTAGAATTTTTATTAAAAAATAAGTGATTCATTTCAATAGCTCTTAAGCTAATTGCTGTAATTACTCAAAACCATTTCTCAATGCTCAGCTTAGTAACAACATTGAGAAATAGTTTTGGGTATTTTGACTAATTTACCTAGGAGCTATTGGGAAAAAAAATCCTGTAATTTTGTATAAAAATCCTAATTGAAAAGATCAGATTGTATAAAAGTTGTTATAAACTGCTGTGTCTCATTGGTGTGGCTTATTAACATAATTGAGAAATGGTTTTGGGGTTTTGACTGATTTACCTAGGAGCTATTGAAAAAAGTCCCTTAATTTTAGATTCATATTCTAATAAAAAAGATCAGATTGCATGAAAGTTGTTATAAACCGCTATGTCTCATTGGTCTGGCTTAGTAACACAATTGAGAAATGGTTTTGTGTATTTAGACTGATTTAGCTAGGAGCTATTGAAAAAAGTCCCTTAATTTTGGAATAAAATCCTAATAAAAAAGATCAGATTGTGTGAAATGTTAAAACTGTTGTTTCTTGTAAATGTAGTTTAGTAACACAAGTCAGAAGTAATTTGGAGTCATTTTGGAAATAATTTTGGAAGTTTTAAATTTTTTTGTACTCGTTTACAAAGGACTACAAATTCGTTGATAGTCCCTAAGCGAACCACCATTAGCGAGTCCTCGGAACTCAGGTTACCTCTGTCTGTGCCGCAGTGCACGGCATGAAGACTTATCGCTGACCATGTAAACCAATGTCTGTCAAATATCCAGCGTCCAACTTCAAGCTAACTTTACCGCGGTTCTGTTGATGCTAAAAAAGATGCTAATGCTCCACAAAGTACTTTACACTACAGTCTGTCACAGGGGCGGTTCTAGACCAAATTTTCCAGGGGGGCCACAGTGGGGCCAGTATTTTTTCATGGGGGCGCAAGACAAAAAAAAAAAAGGGAAAAATTAGGGCAATATCAAAATTATTTTTTGTCTCTGCCATATGACTAATTTTGTGCTTGTGCACAATTTTGCCAAAGGAAATTCCTAGTACTGTGAAACTAATCACTTTTTTGTTCTCTTCTTTTTCATATCTATCTTTACTATATTTTGGGGATTAAATTTATCAAATATTTTCCTTTACTTTTTTCATCTATCATCTTTTACAGCTGTATTTTACTAAAATAAGATTCAAATAAATTCATAAGTAAAGACAATGACTAAACTATTACAGCGAATGCAGTAATGGTTTACTTGTGGAAGTAAAACTGGCATGTTTTTATGGTACTCAGATAACAATTCTGAATGCTTCACTGCAACATGAGACTGGAGTAAAAAAAATTCTAGTTGATTATTATAGTTTGTGACTTTATTTGAAGATTACATGTACTGTACATTAGGGCCCGACCGATATGCTTTTTTTGGGGCCGATACCGATACCGATATAAAACTTTTAACAAAGGCCGATAGCCGATATAATGGCCGATAAATCTCCCTCACAAAAAATAAATACAAATGTTCTTAAGATTAAACCCTTCATTCTCTGCCTTTTTGATGCAAACTTATTTCTCTATTACACACCAAAGAACTGTCTCAATAACTCACTAGGGTTTCCAAGTAATGCAAATAAGATTTATTTTGCAATCTCAAAAACAACAAAACACACAAACTACTACTGAAGATGAGCAGATGCTGCAGATGACATCACCAGATGGATCTTTAGTGAAGTAGGCCCACACCTTACTACGACCCTCTTTTTCCATCTGTAATAAAATAATCAGCATAAAAGTACAGTTATATATCTGTTGATACTAAGACAAAGTAAAATACATTAAATGTGGCATTTTTATACTTAAAAGTTTAAAAATTATCATGTAAATAAATGATATCAGGCATTGTGGCTCAAAACCAATGGCTCTGTTTTTGTTTGGTTCCCCAGCTGTTAAGGTTTTCTCATTTAGTATTCGTCTTCCNTGTTCCCCTGCTGTCCTCTGCTCCCACTCACAGCTCCTCCTCATCCTCTGTCATCTCTCACTCCTCAGTGCATACGGTTCCGTTTCAGTCATACTCTGCTGGTTTCAGCATCCTAGCTACCTGATTTTTGGCATTAAAATACTTTTGAGTTTTACACTTTTGTGTTTTGATCCTTTCCAAAGCCGACAGTATTAGGAAAATAAAAATAAGATACGTTAGATTAGTATGTGGCAATGTATAAGCCTTATGTAAAATATAAGGCTGAAAAATACAATAGATTTATTCTATTGCAGAGGGATGTTTATGTTCTCGTATTACCGCCCCTACTCCTCTCCCAGCTAGGGAGAGGGGGGGGGGGCTCCCTGCACCGCGTTTCATTGCTTTGGCTGAAAGCTGCGTCTTCTGTCTCCTATTAATGTCACTGGAAATGTCCTCAAATGAGGCTGAGTAGGTGGGTCATCCTTGCACTTGCTGATATCTGAAAGAAAATAAATGTTAGTATGAGGATAAAAGTCATAATTAGTTAATTCAGAGTCTTATTTTATCTATTTATTAAATATAAACAACAGAAATTTTGGTCCAGAGTCAGCATGCCTCAAATGCATTTTACACACAATATGAGCTGCAATCACAGAGGGCTTGTTCAACACCCACAAACCTGACGGTAGTGCACACGGTGCACATGACAGAAGATGTCCCTCTTTTTGCTCCTCACTCTCTCCCTCACAGCCTACATCTTCCTCCTCACTCTCAGGGTGGACAGCCACTGACCTCTCTGGTTCCTCTCCAACCAACTCCTTCTCTCTTTCATCCTGCTTCTCAGCTCCCTCATCACTTTCATCCTCTCTCTGTCTACGCTGTTCTTTATTAACAGCGGAAAAAAAGGACAAAATGTCCCTTTTTCTTTGCATGGCCGCTGATGCTTCCAGTCAGTGCTGCGAAAAAGTCATAGATAAATGAATACTGTGATCTAATCTCAACGTGTCTAAGGCTTAAAATGCAGCAGCTTCATTTTTATTTTACAGTTAATGTTACAAAGGAAAAACAAATCAGTATTAACTGTGGATAGACTCAGTTAGGAACTTAAAAGTAAACGACAGAAACGCGCGACTACGATCAAAACACTGATGTCAGGAAAATAAACTGTATTGCCTACCTTCGTCTCTTAGCGTCTTTTCCGTTAGTCATCCTCAAGAACTTCTTCGGGTCCTATTTAAACTATTTTTAATCTTTTATTCAAAAATCCACCGGGTAAACAGTTCTGTCCACAGAGTGTGCTGCACTTTAAAGGCTCCGTGTGAAACGCTGCAGCGCATTAGTTCCCGTCTCCGAGGCAGCGCGGGGAAAAAAACTCTGATCTCTTCAGCACAGGGGCCATAACAGGGACCAGGGCCGGTTCTATAGGGGCCCAGGCCCCTGTTTAAAACCGCCAATGGTCTGTCATTCATTGAGTCATTCATACACATACACACTCTCTCTCTCTTTCTCTCTCTCTCTCTCTCTCTCTCTCTCTCTCTCTCTCTCTCTCTCTCTCTCTCTCTCTCTCTCTACCATCATTGACGTCAATTAATTTTTGTGACTGGATTGTGTCTGATCCTAACCTTAACTATAGCACAATTAAAATACACAATATTATTTAGATTTCAAAATGAAAAAAAGATAAAGTTAAAGGGCAAACAATTGCAGTGCAGAACATGCAGTATAAGAACAGTATCAAAGGGCTGATTTAAAAGTAAAAAAAAACATAGTTTTTTTGTTTTTTAGGTTTCTGACCACTTTTTAAAAAGTTTTTATTTATCTTTATTTGTTGATCGGTGTGTGGTGTAGACACAAAGCAATAAAACATTTTTTCGAGGTTATATGTTACGAGGCAGTGCCTGGATTTTCGTCTCAGTTGTCATGGTTAACCGTGACATGCCGTCAATGAGCTGACTTCTTTCAGCACCATGGATAGCAGCGTTGTCCGTCATGTCCTGTGTCAATGCAACTTGTGAAATTCCACACTGGTAATCAGTGGTGAATTTTGCATACCTCCTGCACGCCGGTTAGGGCGTGGCTATAGAAGCGTGAGAAGCCGCTGTCTGCGACAGTTGTGGAGGGATATGGCTGGAACACATCGGCAATCAGCGTCTGGAGGACATGAGGAAGTAACATTCTCATAGTCGTGATATGCGCTCAGGCTTCAGTTTTGTCCTGCTTTTCTGACTAAATGAATTCATTGTTATTTTTGGATAAACAAACGCTTTAGTCTATGTTTATTTACAACAGAAATCAATTATTATCTTAATATAGAAGAATGATGATCTTTACAGTGGGTTAACCGGGGTCAAACCAGTTAACCAGTTAATAGTCAAACCAGTTAATCCTTGCAACCCTACTACTAAAAACATAGAAATGGTCAGCTAGACCCACATCCTTAACAACGTTTACACATCTTCATCTTTAGTTAAAGAGACAATGTGTAGTTTGTCCTTGGGGTAGATGTCGACAAACAAAATAGTCGACTATTAATTTAATAGTTTACTATTTTGTTTGTCGACATCTTCGTGACGAGTTGACTAATCGTGGCAGCCCTAAAGACCACAGGCACAGTTCAAGATAAGGCTTGAAGTGGCGGACCAAGAAAAATCTCTGATAGACAGAAGTGGAGAATGGTGATAACGGTCCGTCTAGCACTAAAGACCTACATCATCTTGCTGCAGATGGAGTCACTGAGCATCATTTGACTATGCAATGCACTTTACACAAAGAGATGTTGTATGCAAGAGTGATGCAGAGGAAACCTTTTCTCCACTCACTGCACAGAGCTGCTTGAGGTATGCTAAAGCAAATTTGGACAAGCCAGCTTCATTTTGGAATAAGGTGCTGTGGACTGAAAACAAGGGGCATTATGCATGGAGGAGAACACAGCATTCCAAGAAAAACATCTGTTAACTGCAGTAAAATGTGGTTGTTCCATCATGCTGTGGGGGCTGTGTGGCCAGTGCAGAGACTGTGAATCTTGTTAAAGTTGAGGGACGCATGGATTCCACTAAATATCAGCAGATTCTGGAGACCAATGTCCAGGAATCAGTGACAAAACTGAAGCTGTGCTAGATCTTTCAACAAGACAGCAAACCTTCTGCTCAAAATCTAATGAGGCATTCATGTAGAGAAACCAGTACAACGTTCTGTAATGACTATCTTAGTCCCCAGACCTCAATATTGTTGAAAATCTGTGGTGTGAGTTAAAGAGAGCTGTATATACTTGAAAGCCATAAAACCCGAATGAGCTAGAGATGTTTTGTAAAGAAGAATGGTCCAAAATACTTTCAACCAGAATCCAGACTCCCATTGGAAGCTACAGGGAGCATTTAGAGGCAGTTATTTCTGTAAAAGGAGGCTCTATAAAATATAGAGAAAAATGTTTTTGTTGTGCACAAATGTATGCACCCGCCTAATTTTGTTTAAACAATTATTTTACACTTGCCATAAATCCAATGAACTTCTCAAACATCACTGTGTGTGTCTCCTATACCTATGTGATATGTTTAACTGAAAACTTTTATTGTAACAACCAACGATATATAAAGGAAAATCATGAAGATTAACCAGGCTTTCGCATCCCACTTAATCACACTCCCATAAGCATGGTTTGAACTGGCCCTTCTCCATCTGCTGGCATCTCATCTCACTTATAAACAACAACAAATTTTTGGCATTGTAATTTAATAATTATAAAAAGGTAATTCCTATAAGTTTATTCTCTGTTTGGCCAATATGTAACATTAAATCATAAGGCTTATTATTTTAACAAACACTTCATTGACCATAAAGTACTTCTCCAAGGTGAAAGTTGCATACATTTGAGTAACAGAGTGCAGATCCACTTGCTTCTCAAATGTTACCGTCAGACGTAGGTCCTCTTTGGCTTGTAATCCATACCAGATTCTACTTACCATTAGGGTTGTCACGGTAACCGGTGTAGTGGTAAGCCCCGGTAAAAAAAGGTGACAATAATAATAACTGTCTTGTTTTGTTTTTTTTAAATTATCTCGGTGGATTACCGTGGCTGCGGTGTAGGCACGGGGACCGTATCATCTGATGAAGTTGCCGGCAGCACATGCGCACTTTGTTGTTTACAACCAAAACTTTCTTGAAGCTAAAGCTGAAATAATGGCCAAAGGAGACGGCAGCTCTCAGGTCATTTATTATCCCTCAAAGAAGACAAAGTCGGAAGTACAAGCATTTTTTGGATATCTGAAGAATGCAGAGGGACAGTTGATTGAAGACGGCTATCCTGTTTGCAGCACATGCAGGAAAAAGTGTCTGTGAAAGGCAGCAACGCTTCAAATCTCATGACACATCTGCGTGACCATCACCCACAACTCTACAGTCAGCGCAAGGCAAGTTAACGTTAGCGTTTTAGATAAAATGCGTGATCCGAGTATTTGGGTTGAGGGAGAATGCAACGAGTCGCTATATAAAGCAGCCGCAGCGCCGCTACCTGCATATAAACCGTGTCGCGGACACCCCCGTGTTGAAATGACGCTATGCATTACGGGGCTCCCAGGGGCAGATAAGAGTTGGTCTCTCTCCGAGAATAATTATGAATTTAACAAGGATTACTGCCTGATGACATTTTCCCACATCTGCAAAGCTCACTGGAAGGACACAAACCGAGGACAATAATTTCCTGATATAGGGTTTATTACTCAAGTAAGGGTAAAAAAAAGTATCTGATTAGAAGGCTACTTGAGTACTGAGTATCATCTGATCTAATATTTTTTTAAATGATGACATCAAACAGACAAAAAATAAGAAGTTATGGGCAAATATTGGTATTTTAAAGACCAAAGGGGAAAAATGTTAAACAACTTAATTACAAAATAACAAATTTTTGGCAAAATTTAGACACAAACTGAGGACAATATTTTATGTTTATGTATTTAGCAGACGCTTTTGTCCAAAGCGACTTACAAGTGATAATCGGCATATTGCCCTTGACATCAGTCATGGAGAGGAGGGAACAAGGAGTGGACAGTAGAGAAGGGGGACGGGTGCAGGCAGGGTGCTAGTTAAGAAGATGCTCTCTGAAGAGCAGGGTCTTCAGGAGTTTCTTGAAAATTGAAAAGGAAGCCGCCATTCTGGTAGTGCTTGGAAGGTCATTCCACATTTGAGGAACAATGCATGAGAAAAGTCTGGATTGTCCTGAGCGTGGTGTAGGCACTGCTAGCCGACGATCCTGTGATGACCGGAGCGGCCGGGCCGAGACGTAAGCCTTTGCAAGAGGATTCAGGTAGATGGGAGCTGTAGCATCTCTGACTTTTTATGCTAGTGTTAGCAATTTGAATTTGACGCGTGTTGCAAGCGGTAGCCAGTGGAGCTCAATGAACAGAGGGGTGACGTGTGCTCTTTTTGGCTGATTGAAGACCAGACGCGCCGCTGCGTTCTGGACTATTTGAAGAGGTCTCACAGTACAGCCTGGAAGACCAGTTAGAAGGGCATTGCAGAAATCGAGGCGGGAGATAGTAGATTGCCCCAGGAGCTGGGTGGCATGTTGTGTTAGGTATGGTCTGATCTTTTGTATGTTATACAGCGCAAAGCGTCATGAACGAGCAACAGAGGCAACATGATCTTTAAAGCTCAGGTGTTCATCAATCACAACACCCAGATTTCGAACTGCCTTTGAAGGAGCCAGAGATAGGAAGTCATTTTGGATTGAGATATTGTGCTGTATGGATGGTTTTGCTGGGATAACGAGTAGTTCAGTTTTAGAGAGGTTGAGTTGGAGATGATTAGCCTAGTGAACTAGACCAAATTCTTGCTTTGCAAAGAATGGTCTAGGCATGCTCCATTAGAACCTCAGCAGCTCCTACCAGGACTCTGGCTAGCCAATCACAGCTCTCTAGTGGGGTTTCAAACACATAAAGAGCTGTGATTGGTCCATAATGGTGGGCCAATCATAGTGCTCTATCTGCTTAGTGAACAAATCACAGAGCTTTATCCGCTTTGTGGGCCATTCAGGGCACTCTATATGCCTGGTGGGTGGGATGATGCAACAGAGTGAAACAAGAGTATGTCGCATTCATTGTCCAGTGGAATGCGGAGATCATTTGAAAGACAACGGTAGAACCCGCCCCACAACCGAGAGCCGTCAATGGAGCATGGCCAGACTAAATAATACATTTATTTAATTTGGCTTGCCAGGCTAGGAGATGATGGGATTTCTTCAATTTTGATATGTCAGAGAAACAGTTTGATATTCGTGCAGAGACAGTGTGGTCGTCCGGTGGGAATGACAGATAGAGCTGGGTGTCTTCTGCATAGCAGTGGTAGGAGAAGCCATGTGATCGAATGATCTCACCCAGTGAGGTGGTGTATATGGCAAAAAGAAGAGGTCCTAGTACAGAGCCCTGGGGGACTCCCGTGGCAAGATGGTGCATGGTAGAGGATTGTCCAAGCCAAGATACACTGAAAGATCGTCCTGTGAGGTACGATTCAAACCAGGTGTGTGCTTTTTCTGTGATGCCCATGCAAATGCAGCCGATAAGTCGAGCTGGATAAGCATTGAGGATTTGCCTGTCGCTCTAGCTTCTTTTAAGGATTCAGTCACTGCTAACAGAGCAGTTTCAGTGGAGTGGCCCTTTTTGAACCCAGATTGGTAAGGGTCAAGCAGACAGTTTTGTGAGAGGTATTCTGCGATCTGCTTGAAAGCCACCCTTTCAATCATTTTGGACAGAAAAGTGAGGAGAGAGATAGGTTGGTAGTTCTCCACATGATTTGGAAGAAGAGATGTTTTTTTTTTTGCAGCGGTTTAACCTGAGCATGCTTGAGAGAGGTGGGAAATGTACCGGATGTCAGTGATGCATTGATCACATTTGTGACTGTTGCGGCTACTGTAGGAGCAATAGCTTGGAGCAGCTTAGTCGGAATGGGGTCAAGTGGGCATGTAGTAGGGCGGCTGCACGTGAGAAGCTTGGCCACAGTTCTCAGTGACGGGAAAAAGAAGAAAATGAAGCAGTAGGGCCTGAGATGGTTGGGCTAGAAGGAGTTTGTGGTAGCGAATGTTCAGGAGTGGCCAGTTGAGTAAACTGTTTGCTTATAGCTTCCACTTTGTCAGTAAAAAATATTTTCCTGATATGCAGGGTTTATTTAGTTGTCTGAAAATGTAAAACGTTTAAAAAAATACCGT
Organism: Nothobranchius kuhntae; assembly: GCA_006942095.1. Taxonomy (NCBI): domain Eukaryota; kingdom Metazoa; phylum Chordata; class Actinopteri; order Cyprinodontiformes; family Nothobranchiidae; genus Nothobranchius; species Nothobranchius kuhntae. The sequence goes on along the minus strand of SSNQ01034209.1, from coordinate 366,695 downwards.
GATAGTACCGAAAACCGTGATAATTTTGGTCACAATAACCGTGAGGTTAAATTTTCACACCGTGACAACCCTACTTGTTAATAATGTTTTTAATGTTAAACAAATGTCCTTTTGGCATATATGCTTTTATTCTGAAAGTGTGTGGTTGCTTCCGGAGGAACAGCCTTTTTGTGCGGGAGTTTGATGGTGTCATGGTGGAATAAAGGAGAAGTTCTGAACCAAGTATCAGTCTAGTTTATTGAGTAACATTGGTAGCAGAGGATGGTTAACAACTACAGAGTCCCACCAGCCTTCGATGAAAAGAAGTCCTATGAAAGCTGGTAAAAGGAAGTTGCCATTTGGATTCGGGTTACGGACTTGGAAAAAAATAAACAAGTGCTCGCGGTGGCTTTGGCGCTATGTGGAAGAGCAAGAGAAGTCGCGATGGAAATATTGGTGGATGATTTAAATGAAGATGACGGAATGCAGACGTTACTTCGAAAACTGGATGATTTATTTCTTAAAGAAGAAAAGGATCGTGTTTATGAAGCATACACTAACCGACCGAATCATGAGAGATGGCAACGTGTCCATGGAGGACTATATCATTGACTTTGAACAGAGATACTTGCAGATGCGGAAATACAAGATGGAGCTTCTGGATGCGGTGTTGGCTCTCGAGCTGGTGGATACTGCCTGTTTGGATGCAAAAGATCGACAGCTGGCCCTAACTGCATGCACAGATTTAACGTTTGCTTCGATTAAATCAGCATTAAAAAGTATCTTCGGAGGGAAGTCTGCTCACGCTATGGGAATTAATCAAGAAACTGCCTACGTAACAAGACAGAAAAGCAAACCACGCTACTCTTGGAATCAGCGCGACAAACAAAAGGCGTCACTCCCTGGAACTAATCCACTGGACAGGTATGGACGCAGATCAAGATGTGCAGTCTGTCAGAGCACATTTCACTGGGCAAAAGACTGTCCAAACAAAGGTGAGCAAGCTAAACCTACCTATGCTGGTGAGTCAGAGAAGGTGGAGGAGTGCAACATTCCTCTATATACAAAAGAGGCACCCTCAGATGCGGAAATATTTATGACTGAGTGTAGGGCTGCTCAATTAATCGAATTTTAATCACGATTACGATCTGAGTTTTGAACGATTATAAAAAACAAAACAAGCCGATTATTTGCTCCTCCCGCTTGCGCTGCCCTGAGTTGCAAATGATGCGCTCCTCCACAGTGTTGCCAACTTAGCGACTTTGACGCTATTTCTAGCAGCTTTTCAGACCCCCTTCCTGACTTTTTAATCCTAAAAGTACCTAGCGAACATCTCAGAAACATCTCTGGTAACCCATAGCTACTTTCTGGATAACTGTCGTCGACATTTCCTGCAGGTTAGCTAAACACTCCGCCTGTGCTCCGGACCGTTCTTCACAACATTAGGAAAGGGAATGATGCAGTGATGTGTCGGTCGCTAAAGACAGCTCTCGGAGCCGGCTCCCTGTTGGAGTAACCAGAGTGAGTGACACACACACCGCACCTGCGGACTCCTGAGCAGCTAAAAACAGCTAAATGTGCGCGTGCAGCGAGCTAGACACACGTGCAGCTTGCCCGATTGCTGTGAGACCGGGTTGGGGGGTGGGGGGTGCAGCTGTGGTTGGGACAATTATTACATTAACTGATGGACTTGTAAATAAATAGTTTATAAATAAGGTAGAAATAAGTTCCTCACGCTGATAAATAATAACTAATCTCTGAGGACACTGTGCTAGTGCACTCTCCTACAGCACCTTGACACGGCTACATAAATGTTATGCAACATTTTGTGAACATCAATTTATTTGCATTTATTTGTTATAAATGCCACTGTATAATTATTGCTGTCAGTATTTGCAAGATATTGGTATTTGGTTCTGTAATGGTTAGACTTAAATGAGTTAAACCAAGGTCTATAGCCCTTGGGTCATAGACTATGAGCTATAAGTATATTGGTCTTTTTATCCTGGGAATCAGGAGTTCTTTTAGTGATCATCTTGTTTCTTATTTTTGTCCTGATTGTGCCCTGAGCAGTTTTATGACTGAATAGAAACAAATAAAATCAACATAAATTGAAAAATCGTCTTAAATAATCGTGATCTCAATTTCAGTCACCATAATCGTGATTATTATTTTTGCCATAATCGAGCAGCCCTAA
>SSNQ01034209.1:348655-364377 GCA_006942095.1 Nothobranchius kuhntae | reverse complement strand
AGAGATACTTGCAGATGCGGAAATACAAGATGGAGCTTCTGGATGCGGTGTTGGCTCTCTAGCTGGTGGATACTGCCTGTTTGGATGCAAAAGATCAACAGCTGGCCCTAACTGCATGCACAGGTTTAACGTTTGCTTCGATTAAATCAGCATTAAAAAGTATCTTCGGAGGGAAGTCTGCTCACGCTATGGGAATTAATCAAGAAACTGCCTACGTAACAAGACAGAAAAGCAAACCACGCTACTCTTGGAATCAGCGCGACAAACAAAAGGCGTCACTCCCTGGAACTAATCCACTGGACAGGTATGGACGCAGATCAAGATGTGCAGTCTGTCAGAGCACATTTCACTGGGCAAAAGACTGTCCAAACAAAGGTGAGCAAGCTAAACCTACCTATGCTGGTGAGTCAGAGAAGGTGGAGGAGTGCAACATTGCTCTATATACAAAAGAGGCACCCTCAGATGCGGAAATATTTATGACTGAGTGCTTTGGTTCGGCAGTAATAGACACAGCATGCACCAAAACAGTATGTGGACAAGAATGGCTGGACTGCTATATTATTAAGCTAACTCCAGTTGAAGAAAAAAAATATTAAAGATGTCAGAAGTACACAGCAGTAGACCCTTCAAGTTTGGAGATGGAAAAATAGTAAAATCCATCAAAAGGGTAAAGATACCAGCAAATATTGGACAGACTAAGTGTCAGATCGAAACAGAAGTTGTCCCAACAAAAATACCTCTGCTTTTAAGTAAAGAATCAATGAAAAAGGCAGGAACAGTGCTTAACATGGAAAATGACAGCGCAGTGATGTTCAACAAACCTGTGAAGCTTGACTTTACCAGCTCCGGTCACAACTGTGTGAACATAATGGATAACAATATGCCGTCTAATCATCATGACAATGTCATAACGGGTAATGTAAAGAAGGGTGAAGAACAGATACTGGCACTCACAGAAACAATGACTTATGCAGAGAAGACAAAAATGCTGATTAAACTTCACAAGCAGTTTGGGCACGCATCTGCTGAAAAACTTAACAGACTGCTGATAAGTTAAGGCAATAAAGACAAAGAGTATGGATCTATTCTGCAAAAGGTGGTAGAACAATGTGAAACATGTCAGAGATACGGCAGAACCAGACCAAAGCCAGTTGTTGGTCTTCCACTGGCATCTCAGTACAATGAAACTGTGACAATTGATCTACATGAACTTAAGCGGGGGCTGTGGTACTTCCATGTCATTGATCAGTTCACAAGATTTAGTGCAGGAAGCATACCCAGCTCAGTGGCCTAGTGGTAGAGTGTCCGCCCTGAGACTGGGAGATCAGGGTTCAATTCCTGGTCGGGTCATACCAGAGACTTAGAAAAAAAATGGGACCAAATGCCTCCCTGCTGGACACTCAGCAATAAGGGGTTGGATTGGGGGTTAAACCACCAAATGGTTCCCGAGCGCGGCTGTGTCTGCAGCTCACCGCTCCCCCAGGGGATGGGTCAAATGCAGAGAACAAATTTCGCACACAAATCAGTGTGTGTGACAATTAATGGGACTTTAACTTAACTTTTAACTTTAAGAAGTCATCTGAAATAGTTAAACACTTCATTCATGTATGGATAAGTGTGCATGGTCCACCTAAAAAGCTGTTCAGTGACAATGGGGGAGAGTTTAACAATGATGAGGTCCGGGACATGGCAGAGAACTTCAACATAGAAGTAAAGACGACAGCGGCATACAGCCCATGGAGCAATGGGCTATTTGAAAGACCTAATCAGATGCTCACGGAGATCATAATCAAAGTGAAAACAGACACAAGCTGTGACTGGGATACTGCATTGGACTGAGCAATAATGGCTAAAAACACTCTGCAGAGCGTGCATGGTTATAGTCCATATCAGCTGGTGTTCGGACAGAATCCCAACCTGCCATCTGTGCTGACTGACAAACCACCTGCATTGGAAGGCACAACAAAAAGCGAATGGGTGGCAAATCACATCTGGTCTCTGCATGCATCAAGAAAAGCATTTACAGAAGCAGAATGTTCAGAAAGAATAAGACGAGCTCTGCGTGAACAGATTCAACATGGAGATGACAAGTATGAAGTTGGTGACAAAGTCTATTATAAGAGTGGACTCCCCAGAGTGGAAAGGACCAGGAGTCGTCATTGGACAGGATGGTGCAGTGGTGTTTCGGACATGGTGGAATGTGTATCAGAGTCCATCAACTCAGACTGAAAAAGGTGGACAACGAGAAAGATGATTTACAACTGGAAAACTATGCAGAAATTTAAAAAAAAAATGCTGTGCTAAGTCAGGAGAGGACAAGAGACTTTGTTGATGACATGGAGGCTGCAGAGCACACAAACACACTGGGACAACCAGAAGTAACAGCTGGTGAGGATGCTGGAGAAACTACTGCAGAACCTGCAACAACAAGAGGAGAATATGAAAGCAACACACAGAGGGATGTGCAGCCAGAGATTGTTTGTTTGAAACCTGGACAGGTGATAAAATACAAAGATCGTGAAACTGGAGGCCTTCATACAGCTAAAGTGCAGGGCCGTGCAGGAAAAGCTACAGGCAAATATAAAAACTGGTACAGTGTGGTTCTTGTGGAACCTAACTCTTTGGCAGGAAACACCAGTTCAGTTGGCATCAAACAACTGGAAGATTTCCAGGTACAAGTTGACATGGAAGTGGATGTAACAGATACAAGTTAGGAGGTGTTTGTGATGGGAGATTTTGCATTTGATGATGCAAAACAAGACGAGATAAAAAGTTGGAAGGACAGTGATGTTTTTGTAGAGGTTAGAGATGAAGGGCAAAAGTCAATCTCCACAAGATGGGTCTGCACTGTGAAGGAGACGTCTGATGGATTAAAACCTAAAGCACGTTTGGTGGCCAGAGGGTTTGAAGAATTACAAGTGTCAGAACTACAAAAGGACTCACCAACATGTGCTTCAGAGTCCCTTCGCATGCTTGCTGCAGTTATCTGCCAGAGAACATGGACGCTTAACTTGATGGATATTAAATCTGCATTCCTACAAGGAATTGAACTGTCACGTGATCTTTATATCAGACCTCCACCAGAAGCACACTCCGACGGCATACTGTGGAAACTTAAAAAATGTGTGTATGGATTAGCAGATGCATCACTGTATTGGTACAGTCGTGTAAAGGAGATTGTACAAAGACTTGGAGGAAAAATATCAAAGGATGACCCTGCTGTTTTCTTTTGAACGGATCAAGAAGGCTATGTTGTTGTAGTACTTGCTTGTCATGTGGATGACAATTTAGGGAGGAACAGAGAGCTTCTCTTCAACAGTGATGCCCAAGCTAAGAGCTGCATTTCAAGTTGGCCGTGAAGAGCAGAACAACTTCAGTTATGTGGGACTGTTGACAAAAAGGTACACATACACCAGGAAACCTACATCCAACAACTGCAGCCCATACACGTGGACCCCAACACACTGTACAACAAGAGTTACTTCTCTTACCAGGAGAAAAGGATCAACTCTGATCCAAAGTGGGCCAGCTTCTTTAGGTGGCAAGACAAACCAGGCCAGATATAATGTTTGATGTAAGCATGTTGGCGTCAAGCATGAAGGATGCAACTGTGAACACAATTCATGAAACTAACAGAGTAGTGTGCAAACTGAAGACAAAGAGTGTAACTTTGAACTTTGGACAACTGGGCAGAGACAGTGATCTTAAGATTGCTGTCTTCAGTGACGCTTCTTTTGGAAATCTTCTCGACGGAGGAACACAAGGAGGACATCTAATTGTCCTCATGGGGAAGGATGGAAAGTTTTCACCACTCTCCCAGCAGTCACAAAGAGATAAGAGAGTTGTACGGAGCACACTAGCGGGCGAAACACTGGCAATGTCTGATGGAATTGATAATGCACTTTTCCCGTCTACATTGTTTTCAGAGTTGACAACTGGAGACTTAAAGCATGCTGTCCCCATAATCTGTATTACAGACAACCATTCTCTTGTCGATGCACTCAAGTCAACAAAGTCTGTCTCTGAAAAAAGACTTTGCCTAGAAATGAGCTGCATGGTGGCGCAGTTGTTAGCACTGTTGCCTCGCAGCACGAAGGTTGCAGGTTCGAAACTCGGCTGCGGCCTTTCTGCGTGGAGTTGCGTGTTCTCCCCATGCATGCGTGGGTTTCCTCCGGGTACTCTGGTTACCCCACAGATCACAACATGCCCTATAGGTTATAAATTGTAAGTCGCTTTGGATAAAAGCGTCTGCCAAATAAATAAACAAACATAAGGGAGCTCATTCAAACACAAAAGGTTGAGTAAGTGTTGTGGCACAGCGCCAAAGCTCAACTTGCAGACTGTCTCGCAAAAAAGGGGGCATCCTGCTTTCAGCTACTGAAAACGCTGAGTGAGGGACAATGGACTGTTGAATAAAAAAATAAATAAATGTATTAAACCGATCCGGTTGCACATATCACAATCAGTTGGTTTTGTTTTTGAAAGAGCACATCTTTATAGGTGTAAGTGATAAATACAATTTCTTTTAACAGGATAGGTGAGATTGTTAATAGTGCTTTTATGTTAAACAAATGTCCTGTTGGCATATATGCTTTTATTCTGAAAGTGTGTGGTTGCTTCCGGAGGAACGGCCTTTTTGTGTGGGAGTTCGATGATGTCATGGCGGAATAAAGGAGAAGTTCTGAACCAAGTATCAGTCTAGTTTATTGAGTAACATACCATTTATACTGGCATATTTTGTGAACCAGCTGATATTACATTTGGAGTGCCACAGGGTATCGTTTTGGGATCCATCTTGTTTCTATTATACATTCTTCCCCTAGGACAGATAATCTACAAATTCAGCAATATATCACCTGCATACATCTGTATACAGGTGATATATTATAATAGCTTTACTGCTCCTTCAGTGTGAAGGAGTTTCATGAGGAGCTAAATGGCCTATTGGTATGAGTGTCCACCATGAGACAGGGAGATCAAGGTTCAAATCCTGGTCAAGTCATACCAAAGACTTAGAAAAAATGTGACCCAACGCCTCCCTGTTTGACACTCAGCACCAAGGGTTGGGTTGGGGGGTTAAACCTCCAAATGGTTCCCGAGAGGAGCCCACGGCAGGACCGGTCCTCATTTAGTATGTAGGAAGCTATGTACTTCACATCAGTCTCCAAAAGCAACACTGCTCATGGCCGCATTTTAATAAAGTTGTTTATATAGCGCCTCTCTGGATAAAAATCACGAGGTACTTCACAAAATCTAAAATTTTAAATATAAAAAAGATTTCAAAAAATGAGAGTAGAATAAGGAATGGGTGATGACAAAGGTCACGCACAAAGGGAATACATTACAGACTTCTCCACATGTCTTTTGCCTCGCCCATGTGCTCTGAGATATGTGTTCCCGAAAAGGCTGTGTGAACAAAACCTGGTGGCACTGGGCTGGGCCGACCAAACCAAGACCGGGCTGGGCCACCCTAGATGTGAATGTGCCATTAGTTTTCAAAATGCATCAAGCTCAGCAATTCAGATTGAAACAGACTGGAAGCCAATCACAAGTATAGTGTCTGGCAATTTAAAAAATAAGACATGTACAGATTTCCAGTTGCTTAGCTAGTAAAAAAAAATAAAAATAAAACATAATTACCTGAAAACTCTACAGAAAATAAAACCACAGACCTTGTGGATATAAGCTGCTGTCTTTATCCTTGCTCGTTATCGGGTGCAGTGCTGAAATCACCCGTGATTTTGCAATTTTTTGGTGATTTCAGGAACAGCTACGTGGAATGCTTTCGCTGTTTGTGTTAGGGATGCACCGATACTGGTATCGGTATTGATGCCGATACGATACCAATATCGTATCGATAAAAGTTAATCGATACCAGGAACCGATACCAATGCAGTTGCTTGAAAATGGCTTCACTGTAACTTGTCATTTCTGTTCACTTAATATTTTAGTTTTGTTATGATTTTTATTCATATATTTTACTTTTTATCTACCTCGCAGTCTTTTCCTGTTGAAAGCAGAGAGGAAAATAAAATCTGTATTCCAAATAATTGCATATTTTTTGTATGTGTGTGTGTGGTAGAAGTATCGGTATCGGCGAGTACTCAGATCCAAGTATCTGTATCGTATCGGTTTGGGAAAAGGGGTATCGTTGCATCCCTAGTTTGTGTCTGGAATGCTCCTGGTAGGAAGGGAGGCACCAGGAGCATCTATTATGTTACACAGCGCTTACACATCCGGTGCAGAGCTGTGTTATTTTTTCTGCCTAAACGGGCATCAAAATCAACCTTTTTATAGAACATCGTAGGCCTGATTAATACTTTTCTGTTTGCATCAGACTGGAGACACTAGGGCTTTTGCAGCTTACCCTCAGAGAACCTTCTTTGATAAGAGATACCATGGCGGCAATTCAGAGTATTATTGTCACCACAATGAAAGCACCATGGCGGCATGATGACACAGGATTTTTGCGGCATTCTTGCCACCATGCTCTTTAGTAATATTACCACAACGCTGGACATGAATATCATGCCTTTGCACAACTGATGGTGATGTCAGGATAACATGTGGAATTTCTGCCGAGCCCTGGCTGGCAACAATGTTGAAAAAGAAAGTAAACACAGCTAGGGATGGGTATTAATTCCCTCTGGGATTAATAAAGTATTTTTGAATTGAATTGAATTGTACCGAATTCGGTACTTTTTAAGGTACCGACCGAATTCCATAGTACCGACCGAGCACCGATTCACGTCATTTCAAACGGTGCCTCGTTTTGGTACTCGTCCATCATAACGAGAACTTGCCAAGACAGCTGCGCATGCGCAAGAGCGTTTTGTCGTCGCTTGCTGTGAACCAGTTGTAATCAGAGCAGTATGGTAGAGAGAACGCACGCTAAAGCTTGGGTCCACTTCACTAAATGTGATGGGTAACTGGATGATGAAACCAGCGACAACTATCTAAGTGAGACATCCTCATCTTAATCTGCTCCGGTAGGTAAATACAATTAGCTTGATATGTTAGCTTCCGTTTCGCTAATGGTGCGTTTGCTTTCTCCTCGGAACTCCGCATTTCCGACTAGAACAACATGAACGCGCTCTAAAGTTTGGCTTCACTTTACTAAATGTGACGGGTGAAGACGAAACCAGTGGCGATCTAAGTGTGAGGCATGGTTTTAATCTGCTCCAGCAGCTAAATAAACTGTTTAAGATATCGTTAGCTTGATATGTTAGCTTCCATTACTACCATTGTTATCAGCTAATGGTGCGTTCGCTTTCTCCTCGGAAATTCTAACTTCCCAGTAGGAAAAATCAAATGAAAAAAGACAAAAGGAATGAAGATACACAGTAAATTTAGTTCACAGTAAAGATGTTTGCTTCAGTTCAATTATCAGCTTATAAAACTACAAGGACAATGTTAAAATACAAACAGTTGTATGTTATTTATGGTGATATTTATCAAATATTGTTATATATTGAGAAAAATATATATTTAATTATAAAAGAGAATTAAAATAATAAACACTCAAAAGTATCGAAAATTGGTACCGTTAAGTACCGGTATCGATTCGTAGGTACCGGGAATTAGTACCGGATCGATTCAAATGTCAAAGGTACCCATCCCTAAACACAGCCAGTCAGTTTCGCTTGTGTAAACCATATCAACTTAGATGGCAAACTAGAGAGATGCAGAGATGCAGGAGGTTCTGGCTGTTAGAGCTGAAGCACAGATCACCAGACAGTTCACGACTGTGAGGAACAGCCACTTTTTGGAGCGGTTTTAAAAGTGCTTAAGGAGTGTGGCTTCAATCAGTATAAAAAACAAGTTACATCTAAAGCCAGGCATACAATGTGCAACTTTTAAACGTCTCTGAAACACACATATAAATACACTACTGTGGACCAAAGACATGACTGCAGTGGTGGCAAGAAACTTCCAGAAAAGTGTTAAGACCTCGGTTGTTCTGGCAAGGAATTGCCTTGCAACATTCCCCAGGCAACAGAGACATTCAAAGGGAAAACGTCACCTTCAATGCGTGTGTGCAAGTCAAGCAAACTCGAGCTGACGTAAGGAGAAGTATAATTGGTATTTTTTTCACACAAATGACTACAAAGTAAATGGCAAAATTGTTATTGACCTGTATTTACATATAGCCTTTTTGAGTTCTACAAACCCCCAAGGCTTTTTACAACACAACCAGTCATTCACCCATGCACACAAACGTTCCCACATTGGTGGTGATGAGCAACAATGTCGCCACTGCTGCCCTAAGGTGCACTGACGGAAGCGATTTTGCTGAATACAGATACCTTCAGTTCGTCTGACCACCACCAACAAGCAAGGAGGATGAAGTGCTTTGCTCTTACAACCGCAACACACTGAGCAGGGCATAAACCTGCAACCCTCAGGGTACAAGGCAGGCACTTGATCCCTCTGGTACCCGCCACCCCAAGTCTTAAAACTTTTCTCACTTCTGCTGATGTGTAAGGTTCCTCATGTGTGTTCCTGCAGATAGCCCTGTAGCGTAACAAATGGCCAATTATTTCATCAAAATGACCAGAAGTTAACTTTTTACTTACAGGCCAAACTTCTTCATACAGGCCAGTCTGACACCGTGGTGCCGATATGAGGTCTATGAACTTGAGCCGATATTGTTAACCTATCCTGTGGTATGCCAGAACATCATCAAGGCTGCAAGAGATGTCGAAGTTACATCTTATCTATTTTCTTTGAATAAAGTCCATCTTCCCAGGCTCATAAAATGGCTTTATAACTTCATGAGTTTATATAATTCTATTTTGTTGAATGAACTATTTGTTTAAATCCAAAGTGTTTTAATAATGTGTCTTAAACATTGCATTAATTGATGGGTTTACATGAATATTTTTCCTGTAATGATTCATTTTAGATCTTAAATTATACCAGATCTGTAATTGTTGGATTTAATGTTAATCTATTTCTGCGTCACATAACTGTTTAACATTTTTACTTCACACTAAGATTTAACCTCTTAAGTGTCTGAGGGAAGGAATGATCCAGAGGTAACGCCTTTAAACTTGCCAAATTCTGATTTGTGTAAATTTGTAAACAGTAAATAAAAATAGAGTTCACTTGCTGAATTAACCAGTTCTTAGACAGCTTACTTGGTTAGGCCGACCGGGTGATCAAAGCACTTGGAACCATCCTCTCTTTTGACCCCAAGGTTAAAGCCTCTCTGCAATGCTATTTAGTGCTATCAGACGCTGCAGCTCCTCAGATGTGGAACGTCTTCCCTGCAGACCCTGGTAGCAACTTATGGCTGGTGAAATCTGAATTCACAGGGAGCTGTGACTCTTTGAGATTTCAGGAGCCACTGCATCAGGTGACGTCACCAATTTAGCTGCCTCTTCTCCAGACCGCCGAGAGTGACCATCAACACAAGTGTGTTGTAGACCTGCACACTGGTGGGGATGAGCTACGATGTAGCCACAGCTGTTCTGGGGCGCACTGACAGAGGCGAGGCTGCCGAGCACTGGCGCCACTGGTCCCTCCGACCACCGCACTGGCGCCACTGGTCCCTCCGACCACCGCACTGGCGCCACTGGTCCCTCCGACCACCACCAAGCAGGCAAAGGGGGTTAAGTGTCTTGCCCAAGGACACAACGACGGCAACAGACTGAGCAGGGCTCGAACCTGCAACCTTCCAATTACGGGGCGAGCACTTAACTCCTGTACTGATATTCACTGCAAACCGACTTCATGTGTGCAATGAGCAAAGGCTCCGTATTCACTTCGAGTGTGATTTCCCTCCTCTCCTTTAGGGGTCAGTTCTCCTGCTGGTAACTTCTCTCTGCTCATTGGGAACAAAGCACAAAAGCTTAGAGGAGCCTTCTATGGCTGCCTGGTGGCCATTTTGCAATCTGATTTATACTGGTGATAGGGGTGTGCTGTATTCCCCCTGAGTCCTGCAGATGTTTGTGTTTTTTCAGCTGTTGTGGGAGGCTGGTAGAGTTCTGGTTGTTACTCCTGCTAAAATCATAGATTTCTCTGGGTTGTGTACTTTAGAGCTTTGGATCTTTTTACCTGAATATCATTGGTCAACTAACCTTGCTTTATTTTTTTCCAGCTTTAGCAATTTGTTATAATTTAACTAAAAACAATTATTATTTAGCGCCAAATCTGCAATGGTCTGTTTATATTTTGACATTGCTTTATTTTATGTCCCTGTGCTGATGCTGGATATTATTTTCTCTATTTTCACCTGCTGCTTTCTGTCTGTCAAAAAATGTGATCCACTCTCAGGTGGAGGCTGGAACAGAAAGCTGGGATAATTTGGACTGGAGGACCACTGGAAGAATGGAGTTGAACGTTAAGCTGATGGCCACAGACAGGATCCTGGCATACATCCCTGGGATTTTGTGACACGCAGATTGCAGAGGTCAGAATTTTTCTTGGGGAGGAGAAGCAGCTGCAAGGAAGCACACAGCTGACAGATGAATAGACAGTTGCACCGTTCAAAATCCTCACTCACTTGGCCTAATGGGCTCTCCTGTGTTTTTATTAGAAGAGCTGCTGTGCCCTTGATCAAAAGTTTGGGGACAGCGATTGAATCCATAAGAAGATGTCCAATAGAACATTTTTTGCTCAAGATATCCTATGAAAGGAAAACTGAACATGTGTAAATAAGCTGCCCCAAATACACAAAAAAAAAAAAAAAACTAGAAAAGTACAGGAGGGCAAAACACTGTCTTGGATCTTTTAGATTACATATTTTTTTTGCATTTACAGGTGCTGGTCATAAAATTTGAATGTAATGACAATGTATATTTATTTCAGTATTTCCATTCAAATAGTGAAACTTGTATATTAGATTAATTCATTACACACAGACTGATATATTTCAAATGTTTATTTCTTCAATTGTGATTATTATAACTGACAGCTAATGAAAATCCCAAATTCTGTATCTCAGAATATTAGAATATTGTGAAAAGGTTTAATTTTGTAGACCCCTGGGGCAGAGTGCACCAGCTGGTCCTAATTTATGCCGGTCTTAACTCCTACATCTGACTTGGCTAAGCCAGACATAAGGACTGGAGTTACAGCCGAGTGCACCAACTCAACCTAGGACCAGTCGCAACTGCACCTGGTCGTACGATGCATGTTCACGAGGATACAAGTGTTGCTGTGCTCGTTGCCAAGCAACGAATGGGCCCAAGCACAGCAAGGATGGAAGACGAAGGCAAATTTTAACTAAAATTTAAATAACAAACACAAACCTAGAAAAAGGCGCTGTTTGGTAGATGATCACAGCTTCCATCAGTAATGAGTGTGACAGCTGAGTGCATAGTTGAAGAAGTGAGGGAAAATGGAAAGCTCTCCTGTCAAAAGCAAAAAAGATCAGTCAAAATTCTTAGACTGGGGGTCTTCCTCCAAAATCTTCACCATACAGCTCTATGATTATCCGTGTTTTTGGAGCAGATTCAGCTGCTTTTGTCAGCCTTTGTGGGATTGCCCAACGTGTCACCCGATAAAAAGATCTGGGAGGATGGGCGCTGCGCTAAGGAAGGGACAGGCCTGACGGCAAGGTAATTCATCAAGAATGCCTAATTAATCCTTACATCTATGTTTTATTAGCAATATTAAACATTGTAGATGCAAATGAGAGACCAGAGAAGGGAAGCCCCACATCAGTGTCACATGAGGGAATCCCACAAAGACTGTGTTCTTCTCAGAAACAAAGAGATCAGGATGAGCTTCACAAAAATTGGAATAAGAGATCTACAGAATGGAGGTGGAAACACCAAAGTTAAAGACTCAACAGGCAAAACTGGAGTTTGAAAATGAAAAATTAGAAATTAAACTCCCAGTGCGAGATGGACAGCAGCTTGTCGGAGGACAGACTCGTCGTCGTCGTCTTCTTCCGCTTATCCGGGTCCGGGTCACGGGGGCAGCATCCCAACTAGGGAGCTTCAGACCGTCCTCTCCCCAGCCTTCTCCACCAGCTCCTCCGGCAGGACCCCAAGGCGTTCCCGGACCAGATTGGAGATGTAACCTCTCCAACGTGTCCTGGGTCGACCCGGGGGCCTCCTGCCGGCAGGACATGCCCGAAACACCTCCCCAGGGAGGCGTCCAGGAGGCATCCTGACCAGATGCCCAAACCACCTCAACTGACTCCTTTCGATCCGGAGGAGCAGCTGTTCTACTCCCGAGTCCCTCCCGAATGTCCGAGCTCCTCACCCTATCTCTAAGGCTGAGCCCGGCCACCCTACGGAGGGAACTCATTTTGGCCGCTTGTATCCGCGATCTCGTTCTTTCGGTCATTACCCAAAGCTCATGACCATAGGTGAGGATTGGGACGTAGATCGACCGGTAATTCGAGAGCCTGGCTTTCTGGCTCAGCTCCCTCTTCACCACGACAGATCGGCTTAGCGTCCGCATCACTGCAGACGCCGAACCAATCCGCCTGTCGATCTCCCGATGCCTCCTACCCTCACTCGTGAACAAGACCCCGAGATACTTAAACTCCTCCACTTGAGGTAGGACCTCTCTCCCGACCCGGAGTTAGCAAGCCACCCTTTTCCGGTCGAGAACCATTGTCTCAGATTTGGAGGACTGACTCATTTACCATTAAGTAAATTGTGTTTATATTGGTATTCCAGCAGCATTACTGCTTCGTGCGCACACAGTACAAGTAACAACGAGATTTGGGTTTGTTTTATATTTTAATGACGGACACATTTGATCTGCATTAATAAAAGACTTAAACGTTACCAGTCTCCTCTGCATGGTCAGCGTCCCCCTCATTCTCCGGCACGATGCCATGCAACGCTTGCCGGCCCGAGTACTGCTGAGATCCTAACAGCGAGCAGTGGGAGATCAGAGGTGTCACACACTCTGGCGGTGGCAAAACATCTTTTTTTTTTGCCACCACCTTCAGATCGGACCGTTTTTTTAAATATCCAACACAGATCTCTGAAGAACTCATGACGGCTTCAATTGTGCCACTCCTTGGATTTTCTCTTATTTGTTTTTCAAAAGCACTTCCTTTATTTTTCCACCTCACCCACAAGTACCTCAATTTCTGCTTCGTGGAATTGCGCTTCCTTGATCTGCGCTCGCCATCGTTAATGGTGGAGCACTGCAACGAGCCGGCTTATGTATATGCATTAGATCCACGAGACACTTTGCATTGACCATGGGGATGTGATAAAAAAAACAGCTAAGAACCTTTCTAGGTGATTTATGAAGCGGAGATTGCATGAAGGTGTGCGTACTCCATGTTTTATAGATCACAAAGCTACTTGGCATAAGTACTTTTTTTTTTTTTTTTTTTTTTTTTGCTGAGCTTAAGTATGGTTTCAGTAAGGATTCTACGCAGTGATTTATAAATGAGACCCCTGAAATAACTGGTCACGTGCTTGTGCTTAAACAGATATCTTTCTGAACTGAAGAGAATATGAGATTCTGGACTTTTGCCTCAGACAGGCTCATGGATGCATCGCCACATTGGAGATAGGAACAAGCACTATTCAGCCAAAGTTTCATAATCAGGGAACATTTTCTAAGTGACAAATCTCTCTGAGAGGCAGGGTTTGGAAAACACTGCTTCAGTGAGAGGACTCTTCCCGCATGCGCTCTGGTTCAGTTGCTGCTGGTGACCGAAGCGCTCCAAACTTCTTCAGCTCTTCCAACTTATTTGTGCACTGACAGCGAGCTGCGCTGAGCACAGTGTCTAATAATGCTCAGATGTTCTGATGGGAATCTTTTCTTGATTGATGTAGCTACCTCTGTGATGTACATAACGATTAAAATGTCAGCGCATCTGGAGGCTTGAGGTTTCTCCATCAAAATAAACGGTCAAATAGGGGAAATATCCGGTCAGTGCAAACCCTGTCATTTAACTGTTTTGTTTCTTGTAAAGATTGTTGCAAAGAGAAACAATTAAACTTTAACACCAGAGCCATGCGCACTACGCTGTTATCTCCGTCACTGTAAATGAAGAAAAAATGAATTGATTGGATCCTTTTCTTTCCTTTTCAACATTGTTTAATGTAAAGTTTTGTTCAGTACAAAGTTTAATTACAACAATCCAACCAGACAGAGCCTGGATTTGTATTCTGAACAGTTTAAACATGTTTTGAAAGGAGACGTGTGTGACGTGTCAAAGCGGCACCTGCTTAGGCCCGAATGCTGTGGCTCCCAGTGTTTTCTTTACTGTGGGAAACTGGTAATAATGGCTCTTTGATGGGAAAATGTTGCAGACCCCTGTTCTAACACATTGGGTGTTTCTCAGTGTAAAGGAACCTTGCCTTGATGTCTTGGCCTCGCCCCGGTTGCCTAGGAGAGACGTCATCAGGAGCCGCCAAGATGGGTTCCAATGTTCATGTCCTACCGAGGCATGTGTTCTCCGTTCGTTAGCCGTTTAGCTAGCTGAGCAAGGACACACAGGAGGTGTCTTGTAGCCTGGCCTTGGTCAAAAATTACCCACAATACACCAATGTATTTAAAAAAAGACGGCGAATCAGAAACCGGCAGCTACTTTGGGGACAATTTTCGAGTTTAAAAGTAAGTCAGCTAATTTAAAATAGTTTTTTTTAGATCCAAAGAAGTTATCTATTGTTTGTTAGTTGCTTAGTAGTTACAGCTTCGGTCACTAGCAGGTAGTAACTCGCTTATATTTTTAATTCAATAAACATATACACAATACGTATAAAATATGACGTTATCTCCCGCGTCACGTGCGTGACCGCCATGGAATCCGCGGTCACGTGATGCAAGTCTGTTCCATTTAACCATTTTCTTGGACCAAGGAAGGACAGTGTCCTTGTAAGCAAGGCGCCTGGCCTCGCAAGATATCGCCTCGCAAGGCCTTGACATTGAGAAACACCCATGGATTTTCTGCTTTCTGATCACATGACGTGTGACGTACGTGGATGAAGATCGGCTTACCCCCAAATTCCACTACCTCCGGTCCGCCCCCGCCTTCCGCAGCCGCTCGCTTCCGAACTCAATTTTTACTGGTACCCGCTCTACAATGGCTCCGCTCCGGTGCGGAGACCTGAGGTGGGCAAACAAGCATGCGCGGGATTTTCGAGATCTTGCGATACAGTCCGAGCAATAAATGCGAAAGTTAGATCCAAACACCCGTTGTGTGGGAGAAGCATCGAAATGAACTGTTTAATCTGCCCATCATTTGTGTTGAGAGATCAGCAGTGTTTGGATCAACAAAGTGTGACTACTTTGATAGTGGAAACTGTATTTATGGCTTACTTTTGTGCATTTAAACTTCAGCCGCCATTGATAGTTGTTAAAAGTTGTTAAACCTGTGCATATGAAACAAAAAACGCCTTTTGTTTATCGATTTATTGTGAAAAACGGAAATTGTGCTTGCTCCTTTTCCTGTTGGGCGGTTGTGATTTCTGTCCATTTACTGCGGAGGTGTTCCGGCGTCCGGCGAAAATAGGATCGATTCTATTTTTGCCAGACGCCGGAACAGAGGGCGGCGCACTGCGCCGCACTGCCAGAGCACGGCCGCAGTAGTGGAATTGCTCTGATTGACTACAACGGGACCGATTTTGCTCCGGCGTTCGTGTCGGAGCGGAGGTAGTGGAATTTGGGGGTTAGAGCTGGGATATTTGTTCTCACAGTGCGGGGGCTTGTTCCGACACCCACACAGTGAAAAAAATGCAAATGACTTAAATGGCAGTGAACGGTTGGATTTCAAATTATGACTTTTGTCATCA